>CAUYUJ010013625.1:284373-364373 GCA_963575745.1 Prorocentrum cordatum | reverse complement strand
ACTACTACTACTTCTGCTACTATTACTAGTACTACTACTACTACTACTCCTACGACGACTACTACTACTACTACTACTACTGTTACTATTGCTACTGTTATGACTGCCACTGCCTTTACCTCTAACTACTATTTTCCTTTTTTTTCCCCCAGCCCCCCTCCCCCCGAACATTTTTACCCCGGGCCTTCGTTTTACCACTGGAAACGAGCCTCCATGAGCTCCTACTTAATTAATGTAGACACTCTCTGAAAAAAAGGGTCTACAACATGTTCCAAAACTGTTTTCTTATGGAAGTCTGGTCTTGGGGCCTCTCTCTCCTCTCCCACCTCTCCTCCTCCTTCCCATTCTCTCTCCTTTCCTTTCATCTTCTTGTGATATGTATTATGTGAGATCCTGACCATTGCAGCTTCCCGAAGTCACGATATTGTTGAAGGGTTTGGTCGTCGTCGTCGTCTTCGTGCGACGACGACGACGATGACCTCGTTTGTCCTCGTCATACATCCTATGCACGGCTTGCCTGGACAAATCGATTATTACCCCCCCGGGACCCCGAATGCTATTATCCCTCGGGTGTTATTCTCAGGGGTAGTTGGCTAGCGTCTGGTAATCGATGAGATTGCGCCGCAGAACACAGGTGGGATTGTCCCGCGGACGAGTGGATGATTACATTTTCTTCGTCGGGCGGCCGTTTCGAGCCATATTTCTGCCCCTACCGTTACGTCGGGCGTGTCCTTCTGCAGGAGGAATGTTCAAACATACTTTAAAACATAGTCAGTGGACGATTTCGTTGTATTCTTTCGCATTTGTTGATATGATTTAGTTTTGTTTTTAAATGAATATTTGAACAAATCCGCTTACAGGATGACATGCCCGACCTACCTTTACGTCTTCGCGAATAATTGTATTTGTGTCGCAGCTCCGAGCGGAGTCTTTAGATCGACGCTGGAGGCGCCGCCAGGGGCGGCACCAGAGGTGCCGGCAGGGGGCCCCGGCGCCCTTATAAGAGAAATCCGCGCGGACCTTGCGATCCATGTTCGGTGTAGTGTGACACACGTAGTGCGATATAGGTTGTGTCAGGGCTGGACCTAACGCTGTTTTGCTGGACTTCGGCTGTGTTTGGTTTTTCGCTTTGGCAGGGGAGGTACAGGAGAACAGGTCGAGCAAAACGAACAACAAAACATAAAACAACGTGTAGGTCCAGCCCTGTGTCGTGCAATGCGACAAACCAAGACGAACAAACAAAACGCGAAACGAAAACAACACGAAACACAACGTATTGGTCCAGCCATGTTTTGTGCAACATGTGGTATCCGATCTATGCTGTGAAATCTATATTGCGCAATCGGTGTTGCGCAATCGATGTGGGGAAATATGTGTGGTGCATTCAACTTGGTTTGCAAAACCCACGCGGTGGCGATTGCGATGAGTGTTTGGGTTTCGCTTGCCAACTTCTGCGGCCGCGCCAACCCAAGCGAGCGCGCGCGCGCAGCGGCCGATTAGTTCGGCGCGACTGACGCGGCAGTGGTGGTGCTGACCGCTGGGCCCAACTGGCATTTCATTGCGAGTCGGCGACCTGGGCGGGCGCGGTATCATGGCAACGCCGACAACGGTCCGTAGACGCGATGATGATTCTAGCGGTGCTGGTGATTGACATCGACGAAAGCGCGGCCAGTGCGGGCGCCGATGCTGATCACGCCGTCGACGATGACGGCGTCCTCGCGTCGGTGATGAAGGTTTTGGAAACAGTTCGACATGCGCGCGCGGCTGACGCGCGAGAGTGGCCCGCGTGGTTTTATCTGACATGGATCGTGCCCCCCCCCCCCCCCCTCCCGGCACGCGCGCAGGGGCGTGCGAATAATGTCGGCACGCTGCGCCAGAAGCCCGTTTGACTGAATTCCATTGCAACTCAGGAGAATGGTTTTCTCAAGAATGCGCAAGATCGCGAACGCACGCTGATGTGAAAATTGATGCTGCGAAACCGTTCGTTTTTTTTATATATATTTTATTCGTTTTCTACACACTCTGTTTTGACACCGCTACGGAACCGAAGGTTTTCCGACGGATGTCGGCATGCGCGCGCGACGAGGCGCGCGCGCACTTCGTCCCGTTTTGTGTGCAAAAGGGTCTCGCGACGGCACGCGCGCAAGGGCGTTCGAACGATTTCGACATGCGCGCGCGAAGCCCGATTGGTATCGTTTTTATTTGTAATGGTTTCTCAAGAACTCACAAGCCGTGTTGCGAAACCATGTGTTGAGTATGCTTTGGGGCACTCGGTTTTGAAATCCTCACGAAACCGGAGTTTTTTTTGCAAGGGGCTCTTGGCAGCTCATGAATTTTAATCAACGAATTCGCGCGCATGTTTCGGCAGAGGATGACGGGGGGGCCGGTGCCGGTCAGGCTGGGATGGTACGAGCTCATATATCGGGTGGGCGACGGGGCAGATACGTATGTCAATTGCAATCCTTAAAAAAAGGCGACGATAGTCCCGGGAGGGGAGGCCGAGTGTATTATTTATTTAGAAAAAGAGAATATATGTGGTGCGATATGTGTTGTGCGTTCTATGTGGTGTTATATTTACGGTGCGATCTACGTTGTGCAATTCGTTTTAGCAAACGAGTTGACACACCCCATGCTGTTGCAAACATCCCCCCCGCCCACCCCTAACTTGGTTTGCAAGACCCATGCGGTGGCGATTACGGTGCATGCTTGGCGTTGGCTGTTGCATTTCTGCGGCCGCGCCAACCCAAGCGCGCGCGCGCGCAGCGGCCGATTAGTTTGGCGCGACCGACGCGGCCGTGGTGGTGCTGACCGCTGGGCACATCCCAGCTGGCACTTCAGTACGACTAGGCGACTTGAGCGGGTGCGGTATCATGGCAACGCCGACAATGGTAGACGCGATGCTGATAGTAGCGGTGCTGGTGACGATGTTGATGACGACGAAAGCGCGGTCAGTGCGGGCGCCGATGCACGCCGACGACGATGACGGCGTCCGCGCGTCGGCGATGAAGGCTTCACAATGACGCGCGAATCTGGCCCGCATGGTTGTATTTGATATGGATCGTGCCCCCCCCCCCCAGCACGCACGCGCGCAGGGGCGTGCGAATGATGTCGGCATGCGGCGCCGGGGGCACGTTTTGCAGAATTCCATGGCGATGTTGTAAAACCACCGGTTTTCTTATGTATGTGTGTATCTATATATATATATATATATATGTATATATATGTGTATATATATATATACATACATACATACACACATACATACAATCATACATACGTGCATGCATACATACATACATATAACGTTTATATGACGAAACCATGATGTTGTGCATGTTTGCGAGACAGTGGATTTCGCAAACGCTACGAAACCGAAAGGGATGTTTGACGGATTTCGGCATGCGCGCGCGACGAGGTGCGCGCGCACTTCGTCCCGTTTGTTGCAAAGGGTTTTCGCGACGGCACGCGCGCAAGGGCGTTCGAACGATTTCGACATGCGTGTGCGAAGCCCGTTCGGTATCATTCCCTGAAAAATTTAAATCGCGAAAAAAACGACGGTTTTGTTATAAGAAATCGCAAGAGCGTGCGCGCAAGGTTGTTTTGAAAATCCGTGTTGCGAAACCACGCGTGTCTGATAGTTTTTTGAACACTCGTTGTTGACATCTCTGCGACAGCGAAGCCTTTTGAACGATTCTGGCATGCGCGCGCGACGACGCGTGCGAGTGCACTTCGTCACAATTGTTGCAAACAAATATTTTACATAAGAGCCAATGATTTTGAATGAACGAGTGCGCGCGCATCGTCGTTTTTTGCAGAGGAGGAAAAGGGGGGCCGATACCGGTTGGCTGGGGTGGTGCGAGCTCATATTTAGGATGGACGGTGGGGCAGGATCATACGTACACTGCAATGCGGAATTGGGTGCCGATACTCCCGGCGGGGAGGGTGGGAGAGTTCATTTTCATTTTGGAAAAGAGAGTTTTTCGTGTTGCGTTTTACGGTGTTATATGTATAATAATAATAATAATAACCCCAGAGGGCCCCAAGTTTGTCGACGCCGACCCCACAAGAACCGTCATGCCCCCAAAGATCTTTTCAAAACGTCCCATGAGGCCTTCAAGTGAACTCCCAAGAAGGCCCCAAGAGGCAACATTCATTGATTTCCTTGAGAATTTGCGGGATGTTTGGGTTCTCCCCTTTTCGGTTTCCCGACGCTCCAAGACGGTCCACGAGGCCCCCAAGATCGCTTGAAGATGGCCCGACAGACCTGCAAGAGGGCCCCAAACCGGCCAAAGAGGGCCCCGAGACAGTCCCGACAGGGCCCCAGGAGACCACACGAGGTTCCCAAGGAGCCCCGAAGAGGCCCCAGGAAGCCCCAAGAGGTTCCCAAAAGATCCCGCAAGGACCCCACAGAAGTTCGAGATCGCTCCAAAACGTCCCACGAGGCACTCAAGAGGTCCCTAGGAGGCAAAATTTATTGATTTGTCTGGTGAATGTGCTGGATTATTGGGTTCTCCCCTTTTCGGCTTCCCGACACTTCAAGGCGGCCCAGGAGGCCCCCAAGATCGCCCTAAGACGGCCCGACTGACCTCCAAGAGGCGCCCAGGAAGCCCCAAAAGGTCCCGAAGAGTCCCAAAATATCCCGCAAGGACCCCACAGAAGTTTGAAGAAGCCCGAAAAGGTCCCCGAGACAGGCCCAAAACGGGCCAGGAGCCCGAACATGACCCCAAGCTAGCCCAGCAGAGCCAATACGCGCCCCAAGACGGGCCCAAGCCATAACGGGACTACACGTCCCACAGAGGCCCTCAGTAGGTTCCGGGAGGCTCCAATCAGGTCCACGTGATGTTAACATTCTGAACGGCGGTGCAAAATAGTTTCAGCGTCGAGATAATCGAGTCACGCTGCGACACGGTCCCGAGGCCCCCCAAGGCCCTCACACGGTTCCTTCCATAGTCCCAAAGACACGGTCATTGGTAAGCCCAGGTCGCCGTTCCACATTCTGCCGTGTCCTCCATGCCGTCTCCTACCCAAGTCTCTCGACACTCTCGAGCCCTTCATTGCGTTCCTGGCACCCCCCCTTTGTGGCCACGACCGCGTACATGTACATACATATGCATATGTGTACACGTAGATCTGCCCATGTAGACATGATACATTGTATGATACATGTGTGTACATATATATATATACGTGTATATATGTGAAAACACGTACACCAATATACCCACGCACGCATCTATATAATACAATACATACACACCTGTATGTCTAGATATGCACGGCGTGCACATGTTCGCGCGCGCATGTGCGCGGGCACGCACGCCGCCCGTGTGCGAAACTCGAAGGACCAAGGTGCATGGCGCGAAGTGCCACTGCAGTCTTGTGTAAATATGTATATATATGTGTATATATATGTATATACATATATGTGTGTGGTGTGTGTGGCGCAATCTACGTTGCGCAATCTGTGTGGTGCAATCCATGTGGTGCAATCTGTGTGGTGCACTTGTGCGGGGCCTCGCCGAGGCGGCGACGGGGCGGCGACGGCGACAGAGACGGGGCGGCGACGGCGACAACAGGGCCGCCAGATCGGCCCGCACGCCCGGTTCCTCAAGAAAAGAAGAAGAGGGAACCTCTCAGTGCAAGCACTGCTTCGGGCAAAGAACGTGCGAGCCCTGCGCGAGTGACCCGATCCCAGTATCGGGGGCCATTCGTGACTACAGTGAGCGGCTTGAGTAAGGAACACTTACTTCTCAAAAGGGGTTCGGTCGTTCTATAAGTTTGCGTGCGATGTTTATCGCTCCTTATGCGTTATGTATTGCGTATCGTTCCTTATGCGTTATTCCTTGGAAAAGGAAAGGCTTCCTTCCTTGTTCATCGTTCCTGAGGTCAGGCCGATGACTGTATTTCGCCCAGGCGCGACCCCATGCACTGGAGGGAACACCAAGTAGGAAACTTGCTTGCCAACGGGTGCCCCATGTAAATACTTTCTCTCCAGATGGGGCCGCAGAGCCCTGATGCACCTTGCGAAGCTCGGTGTCGCCGAAGGATGCGCCGCTAGGTCTCTTATGGTAAGGGGTCTTGCCGTGTGTGCCCACTGCAGGGGACGATTTTCATCCAAGCCATCACAGCGCAAAGCATCACAGCGCAATGGACACGCCATGGACACAAAACGACGAACACCAAAGTAGCACGATGTTGGGGATTATGTGAGTAATGCACGCCGCAAGTCGAAGCAGAGCGAAGCGCAAAGATCACTCTACGACGAAATGTAAAGCAATTTCAGGCACAGAGAAGTAATTCAATTGAAATCAATGCACAGCAATTAAGGCGCAACAGCGTGAAGCAAGACAAAACAATGCCGTGCAAAGCAATAGTAAGCAAATCCATGCAGTGTTATGGGCAGGAGACCCATTTACACGCAAAGTGAAGCAATACGGAGCAAGGCGTAGCACTGAACATCTAACAATCGCAACGCAAAAGTTTGCCAATCAATGTAAAGGAGAGCGGCGCAGAGGACTATAAGCAAGGCAACACCAAGCATCAAAAAGCAAAAACGAACGCAATGCAAGCCAAAGGTATGCGAGCGATTCGGAGCAGCGCATAGCATACGCAAATCAAACCAGCACAGTTCAAGACGAGCACCTGAGGAGCTCCCAGGGCCCTGCCGGAAGCACATCACTGTTGCCGCTGGTAGTCTGGCACCACAGCAGTGAAGGATTCCTTGGGCAGTGCTCCACTGGGAAATTCTTTGCCCATCGATGATCTCGAAATTCTCCAGCCCCATACTCCAGATTTCGTAATAAAAGGGAGGGGGTCTGGACCCTCCAAGACAAGCCATTTCAGACCTCCTCCGTGGGAGAACCCTCCAAAACATCATCCCCAGACCCCCCCAGGCCCTCCAAGATAGCCTGGAAGAGACCCCCCCCGAAATGAGACCCCCCTCCCTTTATTACGAAATCTGGAGTACCTCATTGGGCCACACGGATCTTCAGACAACCGAAAGGTGAGGTTTGCATCGCTGGTTCGCAGCGTTTGCGGGAGCGGCGGCAGCTGGCGGTGAGATGGGAAGGCCCGGGAAATCGGCCTCCTGCGGCAGCGGCCGTGTGGGTGCTCTCGCACATATCATTCCGGAATGCGGGTGCAGCTAGAGCTTTGGGATTTTGCTGTGCTTCCGGATGAGCGAGCCTTGCAGGAAAACGCACGTCACATTCTGATCCATTGCCGCCGCCCTCGCTCACCCCTCTGTGCGAACGCTGGTTGGTAGCATCATGCGCGAGATTGACCAGCCCAGCGCATGAGACATGAGAATCTCCGTGCCCCCCGCCCCCCCCAACAAAAGCAATTAGGGACGCGGTCGCGGGGTGGGGGGGTGATTTGGAGAAGGAGCAGCAGCAGCAGCGTTAAAGGGGAGGAGGACCAGGAGGCGGAGGAGGGACGGGGACGGGGACGAGGAGGAGGAAGAGGAGGACGAGAAGGATGTGGAGCAGGCCGTATCACTTGTATGGGCTCAAGCCAGAGGCTCAAGCGTTGAGCTGCCCGCGAGAGCAGAGTGGACCCCGCTGGTCCACGGCGTGATCCCTTCGTTCGCCAGGCCCGCGCCCGGCCGAGCCGTTCGCTGCTCCGCCCCAGCAGCGGCGGCTGTTTTTTTTTGCGAGGCCCTGTCCGGCAGGGAAGCAGAGCAGGTTCCTTGCAGGAGGTGCCATGGCATTGGCGTCATCCCGACGTACTTATCCTATATGTACGTCGCCCCCGGGGGGGGGGGGGGGGGGGCGACGCGCGCACCGAGAAGTCTTATAGTATGTGCGTCGTGGCGGGCGCTTTTTGGCCACACCGCTCGGGAAACGATCTCCTACAAGATGCGTGTGCAATATGGTTGGGTCGGACGCGCGCCGCCCCCAAAAAACATCGAGTACTAGTATGTCTGTGTGCGTCCCGTGCCAGGCTGGAGCTGAAGAACCTGCAGCGCGTGGAACGGTGGCGGCGAAGCTAGATGTTTCCACTGCGGAGGGCGGAACCCCAACGGGGCCAAGCCGGCAGCCAGCGTCCCTTTCTGGTCCCAAGAAGGAAGTGGGCCGATGGAGGGGCCCCGTGGATCCGCAATCCCAGGGATGACGGCCTAGACCGATTGTTTCGAGACGCGCTCCCCGCCCCATCCTTTTTGATGGGCCGCCTTTTCAACCTCCGAAGTTTGATGTTCGCCCCAGGGCCCGAAGTTGAATTCAGCATCGGCGCTGGTAGATCCATAGTCGAAACAGGCGTGATCCCGCATAGTCCCATGTAGTCAGGCCCAAACCAAATTGTTTTCAATCCCTTGCTGAGTTTGGCCTAATCTGGCAATGGTTCCTTAATCGGGCTCGATCGCATCGTTCCGACGAAGACCTTCCATTCGCTGCTTCCTCACATCGGCGTCGTGCGCGGGGAGTTGGGCTTCGGCCGATCAAGCAAACAACAGCAGAAATACAGCGCCCAAACATATCCAGCTGCCTCCAGTAACTCCGCCACAATGCCAGCGCAGCATTCTGGGTGGCATCTATTCGAGAAGGCAAGGGGGCCTGCCGGGGGCCTCACGGGGCAGGAGCCGCGAATTATTCGTTCGGGTTCTCACTCTTGACGCCGGCGTGGGGACCTCTTGGGCAGACTTGGGCACCTCTTGGTCTCTTGGGCCGTCTTCGAGCCCTCTTGACAGGTCTTGGAGCTATCTTGGAGGCTTCTTGAGCCGTCTGTGGGGAGTCTTGGGTGTCTCTTTTCGGCCGTCGTGGAGCGTCGGAAACTCGAAAAGGTGAGAACCCCAAAAGCATGGACACACCTACGGACAATCACGAGTTTGTGCCTCTCGGGGCCCTCTTGGGGGCCTTTCATGGCCCTCTTGGAGCCTCCTGAGCCATGTCAGAAGGCTCGAATTGTCGGCTCGTGTTCACTCTCGTAGGCCCTTCTTGGGGCCCTCTTGGGGCATTCTTGGGCGCCTCCGGGGCCGTCTTGGAGCCCTCTTGGGCTATCTTGGGAACCTCTTGGGCGCCTCGTGGGCCGTTTTGGGGCAGTGTTGGTGGCCTCTTGGGATGTTTTGGGCCGTCGGATGCTCGAAAAGGCGAGGTCCCGAAGAACAGTGAAACACCAATCAACAATCAATGATTGTTGCCTCTCGGGGCTCTCTTGGGAAGGCTCGTGAGGCTCTCTTGGGACGCCTCGACGGTCTCGTGTGCCGTCTTGAAGCCATCTTGGGGCCAACTTTGGTCCGTCCTGGAGCGATACGAGAGGCCGTCTTGGAGGCATTCGGGCCTCGGGAGCGCGAGGCTGTCGCAATTTTGCGCCGGACTGTGGCCTAGGGAGGGGAGGCGGTGCGCGCGCCTGCCTGCGCCCCTGGCTTGGCATCGCTCGGACGTGTGCTTTTTTCCTTCGGCGAGGACCATCGAGGAGCATCCTTGATCAGTTGGCGAAAAAGCCACGCACAACACCGGAAAAAGCACAGGGAATGGACGTCCGAGCGATGGCCAGCTGGAGGTGCGAGGGTTCCTTTCTTTATTCCCCAGTCAGTGCCTGCACGGAAGGGGTCCTAGCGGAAATTGAAAGATTTGGCGAACGTGTCCCGCCGATTTTGGTGGCCGGCGGGGTTCCCCGGTTCCGGGGTCCCGGGTTCTTGGTTGTTGGTTCCAGGACGATTGCGGTGGGTTCCGGAATCTTGGGTTCCTGGCCGATCTCGTCATCGATCCCACGATTCATCAAAGCATCCACTGATTGGGGTCCTGATCTGGTGTAATTTTTATGTAGCCAATGCACAAGCTTTCCCAGACAGCACGTGGCATTGCAGCACGCCTCCACGTGCCAGGGAGCACGCTGGCGGCACCGCCTCCCTCATCCCCTCCCTCCCCCAGGACAGAGGAGAGGAAGAGGAGGGTAGAGGAGGGAGGGAGAATATTGGGCGCCCGAGTTATCCGGGGTAGCTCGGGCCCGGGGTAACTCGGGCTTGGATTCCCGAAAAAAAGAACCTGAGTTAGCCCTGACCCGAGTTACCCCTGATGATTTGGGGCTCTGGACGCCCGACTTATCCGGGGTAACTCGGGCCCAGAGTATCTCGGGTTCGGGATCCCCACAAAAACGAACCCGGGTTGGCCCTGACCCGAGTTACCCCTGCTGATTCGGGGCTCTGAGAGTAGAGGTGGTGGTGCAGGTGTGTTTGGGGGGCCCGCGAGAAACGCACCGAGGGGCTCAGCTGGAGCCCAACGCGCCGCCGCGTCGGCGGGGGTGGGCGCAGAGTGCAGCGACCGGGCGGCGCCCAGAAAGGGGGGGGCGGATGCCTCGCCAGGCCAGGTGCACACAGTGAGCTCGTTCGGTAATTCGCCAATCATGGGAGCCTTCTAGGTCCTCGACATTCCAGTATTCGAGTGCATTCGAGTGCGCTGGAAAGTGCCAGCTTAGCATCGACTGGCGTCGATCAACGTCGCTCAGCATCGGCCAGCGCCAGTTCGCATGTGCCAGCAAGCTGGCACTGGAAGCTCCCACGAATTGCCACGAAGGGTTCGGCTCGTGTCGACGCGACTGCGGCCCCTATCACGGGCAACATTCGGGAGGCATGGGCTCGGGGGGGGGGGGGGAGCATCGACCCCCAATCGCTCATTGATCGCTGGTAGGGGGCCGATAGGCCCACCCCGCCCAGGAGCGTGCGGATTCGCTATCGGGAGGCTGTTGTCGATGTATCGGCGATGCATCGCCGATGTCATGTATATATATATATATGTATGCATGTCTGTATGTATGTATGTATGTATGTATGAATGAATGTATGTATGTATGTATGTATGTATGTATGTATGTTCTCCTCGTGAACCAGTCCCCCCCGAACGTGCCCCCTCTCAGACGCGCGGCGACCTCAGCGCGGGCGTTCTTCAAGGCTGAACGCCGCCAGTGGCCCAGAATGGTCGGATTTCGAACGGCCATGTGCCAGCCAAGCGCCGCGATCCCTCCAGGTCACGCGATCCGCGCGGCGTCAGAAGTCAGCGCCGAGGTCGCCACGAAACGAGCCCGCCGTTCTGCATGCATTGGGAGCTTTGCAAACACGCGAGACGGTGCTGCACTGGGCCCAACGCATAGTGACCCTCGCTGCTCACGCGACATTGGTCCTCTGCTGTGCTTGCGTCCTCAGCGTATCTCTTGGACGCTGACATGAGTGGCCCTGCGACTCCCATCACAAGATGAGGTGGAGGGAAACATGAGTACCAAGATCTGTGCTGGATGCACACAAAGCGCAGGAAACCAGGAACGCGTGGCCATTGGCTCTCACCCATCGAGCAAGCCAGATACAGTTGCGTTGACGGTCGCCCGACTACTTTCTTGTTCGCCGACGTTTTGACATGCCGTGCCGCGAGTGGTGCATATTTTTATCTTGGGCCTAGGATCGCCTTATCCAGGACAAGTGGAAACAATGGGTACTTCTCAGAGGGGCTCGACGTATACAACACGTCGCTTGGTCGGCCAAAGAACCAAGGAATTTGGCGAAGGAGTTGGGTGCATCTGCGTTCCAGCGTCCCGCAGCTTGGGAAGCTGAGGCGTCTGTAATCAGCTCCTTGGCCGACCAGACGACCTGGCATACGGTAGGCTGCTGCTGCGGAGGAGGATCAGGAGAAGGAGGAAGTGGAGGAGGAGGAGGTGGAGGAGGAGGAGGAGGAGGCGGAGAAGGAGGAGGAGGCGGAGGAGGAGGAGGAGGACGGAGGAGGAGGAGGAGGAGGCGGAGGAGGAGGAGGAGGAGGAGGAGGAGGAGGAGGAGGAGAAGGCGGAGGAGGAGGAGGAGGAGGAGGAGGAGGAGGAGGAGGGCCCCAGGCTCGTGTCGTGTCGACACGAAGACGTTCCCAGCGCGGGCGCTCAAGGCTGAAGGCCGCCAGTGGCCTCGAATCGGCCACCATGGAGCGATCTGGCGATCGAGCAGCCGCCGAGGGTTCCACGCGGTGTCCGGAGCCAACGCCGGGGTCGTCACGACACGAATTTGCTGGATACGATGTACATAGGATCCTGGGTCGAGGGCTCATCATAGGTCGCCCCCTTCAGATGGGACGGGTCCCAGGGTTCCACAGGGCCCCCCCCCCCGGTGAAATGGGGGGGGACACCGACTCCGACGCAGACGCCGACGCCGACGCCGACGCCGACGCGGACAACGACGCCGACGACGCCAACGACGCCACCGACGCCAACGCCGCCGACGCACGACGCCGACGCAGACGCCAACGGCGCCGACGCCGACGCCGACGCCGATGCACGACGACAACGACGACGACGACGACGACGACGCAATCACCACGCACCCACGTGGGGGAGGGGCGGGGGGTGCATCGGCACCCTCCGCCGCGCCACGCCCACAGGGCCACGACCATAGGGGGGGGAGCGATCCCATTCACGAGGCCTTCGCGAGGCTCACGGTCGTACCCATCCAGCGGGTGGGGGGGTTCGATCGCATATGCTGCGGGGGGGGGGGCAACCTTGGATCACATACAGTGGAAACGCCCTGGGTTTCCCGGGCTTCGACGGTTTTGCTATGGAAAGTGTGACGTGCCCACTAAAAACCAATGCGCGTCCTGGAGTTCCAGGGTTGGGTTTCTTTTGCGGAAGGCCTCTTGTGGTCGAGCTCTTATTACATCGATGATCCTCAGGACGTGTGTTAGCCCAGTGCGTGTGTTGCCTCGCTCCCTCAGGCGATCGCAAGCATGGATCAAGGGGGCGTGGATTAGCGACGGGTCCCGTTTCTATGGGAAATCGAGGGTTTCCGCCGCCGAACGAGGCGGCACGGGCCGCACTTTGGGGAGGACACCTCCCCCGATCCATGGATTTGGCGAGCGCGCGCCAAATCCATGGATCGCTAATTCATGTCTGCTCGCCCCCGAGATCCCCTCCGCCGATGGCGCGCAGCCTGTGCCTGCCCTCCAACTTGCACCGCTCGAGTCATTGCTGAAGGGCTTCGGTGGACACAGCGCACGCTGGCGCCGTCGCACGTCCCGACGATCATCGTGCAAGACCTTCGAGCCCCTCGCAGCATCCGCGGCGTCCTCCCGAGACGAGGCCAGGAGGATAACCTTATGCCCCTGATAATCACCCCCAGGGGATAATACAGTTCGGGTCAATCTTGTGGGAGGAGGAGGAGGAGGAGGAGGAGGAGGAGGAGGAGGAGGAGGAGGAGGAGGAGGAGGTGAGGTGAGGAGCGGAGGAGGAGAGGAGAGGGAGAGCCAGGAGGGAGCCAGGAGAAGGAGGGAGGAGAGGAGAGGAGGAGGGAGGAGGAGGAGGAGGAGAGGAGGAGACGAGAGGAGGAGGAGGAGGGAGGAGGAGGGAGGAGGAGGAGGAGCAGGAGGAGGAGGAGCAGGAGAGAGGGCAGGAGGAGCGCAGGCGGGCGCTCCTCCGTCTCCTCCTCCTCCTCCTCCTCCTCCTCCTCCTCCTCCTCCTCCTCCTCCTCCTCCTCCTCCTCCTCCTCCCCCACTCCGATTCGATCCGATTTGAATTCGATGGCTTCCGATTCGGATTCGATTCGACTTGGGGTTCCGATGTGGGTTCCGGTCTCTCAGTGGAGGCCCTTTAGCTTGCCGATGTCTGCCGATTCGGCGTTTCCGATTTTTCGGGCTCGGCTGCCGATTTCCGTCGATCCGAGTCATGTCGATTTCCGATCCGACGTGTCGATTCGATTCCGGGCTCTCCTGCGGAAGCGCAAGGCTCGAGTGCGGCGGAGCTCGGATTCGCCGACGTTTTTTGACGAGCGTGTCCAGGATGTTGACGGCCCAGTGCTCGTAGAATGTCTGGAGCTGGAGCTCGCTTCAGACTTCATGCTGGGTCTCGTCGTATGATTTTCGACCCGAAAGAATTTCGGGCACCAGAAAAGTACCGAAACTCGAGGGTTTTCACGTGTCGGGCCCTGGGAGACACTCGTCCGACATTGTTTCGACACTGTTTCGACACTCTTTCGACACTTTTCCAGGTGCTTGAAATTATTTCTGGGATGTTGTCCTTAAGTACGATGGGAGCAACATAAGTCTCGTCCTTCTCATGGTGGCCCCGTCAGGCCAACCTGAGTCTTACGGCTCCCCGACTGGAGGGGGCGGCCGGGCGGCATTTTGAAGCAGGCGTTTCTTTGGCCGAGGGAGGTCTTCAGTTTTTCCCCCGTGGTCGTCGTCGTCGTCGTCGTCGTCGTCGTCGTTATGCGGCGGGGGCCCCGGAGAAATGCTTGTGTCCCACTACTGGTGGGGCCCCAGCCCGTCGAGAAGGTCTCCGAAAAGATAGGTCGTTTCCAACTATCGGGGGGGTCCGACAGACCTATCGCGGTGAGATGCTGGCAGGCGTACCTGCACGAAGGCCACGGGGGCGTGGCGAGGCCCGGATGGAAGATCTGAACTTCACGCAGGTCGGGACTCACCCTGCACGCCCGTTCGGCCCAGCGCCTGCCGGGTCCGGCCCGCGGCGCCCTCTCCCCCCCCAAAAAAAAGAAAAGGGCGGGGCCGCGGAGGGGCGCCCAGGGTCGGGGCGGGCGGACGGGGGGGGGGGCCGCAGCTTCAAGGCGATGCGTTCGTGCGCGCATCAGTTTGCGGAGCTCAGCACCTTGGCCTCCTCCTCCTCCTCCTCCTCCTCCTCCTCCTCCTCCTCCTCCTCCTGCTCCTCCTCCTCCTCCTCCTCCTCCTCCTCCTCCTCCTCCTCCTCCTCCTCCTCCTCCTCCTCCTCCTCCTCCTCCCTCCCTCCTCCACCCCGCGGGCCGAGCGACCCCACTTCTAGATCGCGCGCAGGTGCGCGCGAAGGCTGTCGCGCTTCCCGCGTCGGAGGCCCGGGCCGGAGCGAGTGCCCTTCTCCAAGGCCGGTGGCGCGAGGTCGCGAGGGCGCGGAGATCGCCGCGCCCCGCGGGGCGCGATGGTTGCGAAGTCGGATGGCCTGCAGTGAGCGGCTTGAGTAAGGAACGCTTACTTTTCAAGAGGGGCTCGGTCGTTCCTTAGGCCTGCATGCGTTATTTATCGTTCCCTATGCGTTATGTGTCATTTGTTCATCGTTCCCCATGCGTTATCCCTTGGAAGAAAGGGGCTTCGTTCCTTGTTTATCGCTCCTTAGGTCAGGCCGATGACTGTAGGTCTTCCAAGACATTCTGCTGGCACGGTCAGTAGCTCTCTCGAGCATGCATGCTTCAGCGCGGGCTGCGCGCATCCACCAACAAAAAGCAAGACCGACGGCCCTCGAGGGGAGCCCTCCGAATCGGAGCAAGCGAACGCCACAAGCACAAACTGTCGCAGCTCCACGCGGATCTTCTGGATATGCGCGGCCCCCCCCCCCCCCTTGCGCGCGGAGCGCGCCATGGGCGCCCCTGGAGGCGCCGCCGCCAAGGGGGGGGGGGCCGCGCAGATCCAGGAATTGCGCGCGGAGCTCCGCAAGGCTATGCGCATGCCGCATGCCGCTCGTGCTTCCTCGGAGGAGAGACCGAGAGAGCAGGAGGTGAATAGTCAGCAGCGCACAAGGGGACCTGCGCCCATGCGTATTCGTTTTCGAGCGTCGCGAAGGTATTCGTCGCGCCAAGGTTGCTTTCTCACGAGGCTGGCCTCGCGGGCTCGGGGGTCTGCATTCATGCACGCGGATTGGCGCGAGCGTCTTGGGCTGGTGCCCTGAAGAGGGGGGGAATTTGGGGAAGGCAGGAGGTTGATGGGACTACCGCCCTGCCATGTCGAGTAGCGTACTGCCAGTTCTGGGCTTTCGAGATGGCGTTGCGGCTCAATTGTTTGGCGGGCCTGCGCCCGCATGGTCTGGCTTTGGGGGCCGTTTTCGCTGAAGGGATGTTCTGTTGAGGGCAGTTCTGTCCGCCCCCCGAGAGGCAGGCCTCCTGGAGGCTTCTCCTCGCCAGGGCTGTAGCCGCCTCGAAATCAAGAGGTTAGGACCCCAGGTCGTCGTTTTTTTGATTTATTGTTCTGCCGATCGGCGCGGGCCCTCGCACCCCCCCATCCTCCCCCCCCCCCTTGGAAGTGGGTCTTGGCTGTTTGGGGCGCCCGTCTCGAGCAGGTGGAGCCTCCCCCCCACAGGGCGCAAGGTTCCAAGCAGTCGCATGAAGAAGCAGAGGTCCGGAGCCAGACCCCTCCCCTCCCCCCCCCTTTCCGCTCAATGCCGAAACGCTGAATTAAAGGAAGAAGCGCTCACCAGGAGGGGTCCGGGAGCAGATCTCTTGTGCAGACTTGGGCCGGGCGGGAGACCCCCCGTGGCCTCAAGGGGCCTTCCTCCGAGAGGCGGGGGGGGGAACTATGGGAAGAGGTTGGGCGCCCGAGTTGCAGTCGGGGCGCTGAGGAAGGAACCCTTTTCGTGTGGGAGGGGCTGCGTGTTCCTCAGTTGTTGGACAGTCTACCTTAGGTTTTCCTCTGGTTCTCGATGGGGGATCGAAGTTTAACTCATGGGAAAAAGGGTCCTCGTTCCTTAATTATCGTTCCTTGGGTCAACGCCCCAACTGTACAGTCAACCCGCATAGTAAGGATGGGCAACCTTCCCAAGGGTACCCGTGCATCTCATGCCTCCTCGGTCCGTCCTCGGCCACTTCCGTTGGCCGCGCCCCGGTCGGGAAGTTTCGAAATGGGTTCCCAGTGCCCTCGCATGCTTATCGCGCGTCCTTGCTATACGGGCTGACTGTAATCCGGGCCCGGGGTAACTCGGGTTCGGATGCCAGCCCGAGTTAGCCCTGACCAGAGTTACCCCTGATGATTTGGAGCTCTGGACGCCCGAGTGATCCGTGGCAGCTCGGGCCCGGGGTAACTCGGGCTCGGATTCCCGAAAAACGAACCCGAGTTAGCCCTGACCCGAGTTGCCCCTGATGCTTCGGGGCTCTGCAGAGGGGGGGGGTGCGCGAAGCTTGCTGCGTGCAGCTGGCTTCGGCCCCGGCCGCCGACCGCGTCTCCCCCTGTGCACGCCAGCTCCTGGCGCTGCGGAGCGCCGAGAACACCGGCCTCCCTGCGGCTGCTGCGATGGCCCCTCCTTGGATGCCCCCCCTCCCCTCTCGTCCGCCCCGATGCTGGGTGGCGCCGGGAAGGGGGGGGGTTCGAGGACAGAGGCTTCTGTGGCGCCCAAGTGGTGGGCTGCGGAGGCCTCGAGGGGGGGACCCACCCCTCGAAAGAGGTCTGGGGCGCTCCATGGGGACTCATGCTTCCGGCGTCTATGAGCTGGAGCTGTTTTGTAGCAGTTTGCGGCGTCCGCGAGCCGTTTCCGGGCCTCGAGGTTGCAGCATGTAGTCGGCACGAACGAAATGGGTACGGAAACACTGGACAAGATGCCCAACAGCGGTTCCTGATCATTTTGAACAGGACCGGCTGTCCGCGCCGCCGCGGACGTTGTCCGTTGGAGACAGCAGGCCGCCTTCCAAACAGCGACCGCTGTCGGTTTTGGGCAACATTTGTTGTTGGGCATCGTACCCAGTTTTTCCGTACCCATTTCGGGCATCCAAACGAATATTTTCGTGATTTCGTTTTCGATCGGCCGCCTTCGCCGCACCCCCTACTTTCAGGTGCGGCAGCGCCGGCGCCAACTCCTCCAGCCAGGCCGCCCTGAGCCGAGAGAAGCGGGGGGGGGAGGAAAAGGAGGAGGGAGGGAGGGAGGGAGGGAGGAAGAGGGATGATGCGGAGGAGGAGGGAGGGAGGGAGGGAAGGCGGGAGGGAGGGAGGGAGGGAAGGAGGAGGGGGAGGAGAAGGAGGAGGAGGGGGAGGGGAGGGGAGGGGAGGGGAGGAGGAGGAGGAGGAGGAGGAGGAGGAGGAGGAGGAGGAGGAGGAGCTCCCCCCCCCTGGGGGTCTGGGACCCACGCCCGTGCGCCCCTCCTGCGCGCGCACCGCGCCGCCAGAGACAGTCTCGCCTTCCCTCGCTCCCCCGGCGCAGGCACCCGACTACACTTCGGTCGCGCACGTCCCCCTACAGGCGGGCCGGGCGAAAGGGGGGGAATGGGAAAGGGGGGGTTACGAAATTTGCTGCATGCAGCTGGTTTCGGCCTCACCGGGGGGCCCATTCCTCGATACATAGCCGCCTCCGGCGCCGGGAGGCGCCGGGAAAGTCAGCTACGTGAGCTGGTTCTCGATCCCCCCCTTTGCTATCCCCCCCTTTCGCCCGACCCGATACAGGCGGGCTTCAGAGAAGAAATACATAGGAGACGCCCCAATCATAGTCTTTTTTGGAGCTATGTGGCTATTGGGCTACAGGGCTATTGGGCTATAGGGCTGTAGGGCTATGGGGCTATAGGGCTTGAGGGCTTGAGGGCTATAGGGCTACAGGGCTATAGGGCTATAAGGCTATAGGGCTATACGGCTATAGGGCCATATGGCTATAGGCTATGTGGCTTGGGCTATAGGGCTAGAGGGCAATGGGGCTACAGGGTCATATGGATATGGGGCTATAGCAATATGGGGCTATAGGGCTATAGGGCTGTAGGTGTATAGAGCTAAAGGGCTATAGGGCTACAGGACTAAGGCTATAATGCTGAAGGGCTATGGAGCTACAGGGCTATGGGGCTATAGGGCACCCGGAAAATTCCCGACGCACCTCACCCGGGCTCCTGGGCACCCGGGCACCCGGAAAATTCCCCCTACAGAGGCAAGCTCTGATTGGGGAATTTTGAAAATTTTCAACAGATAACCCGAAAATGATCAGAAATAGTCGAAGGACCGTCTCCAGACGTTCGTTGGACTATTTTTGCATATTTCTCTTGTAGAGGGACATGCCCGACTTTCGCCTTCTCTCTTTTCACCTCTTTGGTCTTCAAGGGCGCGGGGGGGCCCTCAGAAGAAGCCGACCCGTGGACATCTCCAGGAGCGCGCTCCGATCAGAGAACATCGCGGCGGGCCCCGTCGTGGCAACGAGGGCCCCCCCTGGGTGCCCGAACGGTGAAGCATGTCAGAGCTCCCCCGTCCTCATCCGCCCGCCTCTCGTCCAACCCTTACGACATTCAAGGACCTCCTCCGCCTCGTCCTCCTGTAGGAGGAGGAGGAGGAGGAGGAGGAGGAGGAGGAGGAGGAGGAGGAGGAGGAGGAGAGGATTGGCAATCCCAAGTGGATTGGCAATCCCCAGAGGATTGGCAATGCACAGTGAAGACAGGGGAACCGCAGAGGAATGGCAAGCCCAGAAGGACTGGCAGCAGTCGGAAAAGAAGACAGGCAATCCGAAGACTCCTGCTCCTCCCTTCCGAGAGCCCTTAAAAACCCTCAGGGTTCCTTGACAACCGTTGAGCTACAAACACCACCTCCTCGTGACTCGTGACTGCGGACTTGTCTTGTCGAACGACGGAAGCCCTCGAACCCCTCCCGCATGGCCAACGCCTGGGGGAGGGAAGAGGAAACATCACGGCGGTCATCATACTGCTAGGCCGTGCACCCACACATGCCCGTCTCATGCCGCGAGACACAGGGACAACGGTTGGCGGGAGTGTCATACGAGCTTGCCAGGCCTCTTGGGCCAAGGTCATGAGAACGAGCCCAGCGCTTCTCCAAGGGGGTGGGGGCCCTGTTTGCTTGGATGGCACGCACACGCGCTCACCATCGGGCATTCGCATGAAGCGCGAGCATACCCATATCATGGCCTGGCAGATAATGGCATAGCAGCATGGCGCTGCATTGAATAGCATCACACTGAAGCTAACGACACTGCTGTCATGGTACGGTATTGCACAACTCAGCTTGGCGTCGCATTTCACATCATTGCATCGTGTGGTAGTGCAGTGCGTTGTATTTCATCGTATTGCATTGCGTCGAGCAACATCGCATCCCGTCTTGCACTACACCATGCCATACCATAGCGTTGCATAGCATTGTTCATGGCGCTGTTTAGTTTGCCATCGCATTGCAACGCTTAAGTAGCATAGCGGAGCCTGGCATTGCGTCTTCCCTGCATGGCATTGTAGCAATCACAGTGTGCCATGCACAACCTTGACATCGCGCAGCATCGCAAGGGTTTGCAGCTGAATGCAGTGCAGATCACTGTATACTCCGAGTTTATTAATCAGCGTCAGGGGGCGTCACCCCCGCCGACAGCCCCACATCGACCCCCGTCGCGGGCAGTCACCGCGCGCCAAATGCGCTCCGACCGCCGTCGCTGCGCGACGACGAGGCGAGGTTGACCCCCGTCGGGGGGTACACCGCACTCACATCTATACCCCTGGGTGGGTGTATGTGCGGCCGTTTTTGCGCTGTCATGTGCGCGGCATGTGCCAGTCATGTGCCAGGCCTGTGCGGCCCTTCTCGGATGGACTTCCTCCTGTGCACGTCGTGCCCGGGCATGTGCGGGGGCATGTGCGCTGTGTCTTGATGTATCCATCATACGCACATGCACGCACAGTCCGACGCACATGCGCGCACATGCCTGCACATGCGGGAGGTGTTCGAGAATCGCAGATCTGTCATCGGCACATGCACGCACATGCCTGTGCAACCTCTCTTCGGGAGGCCGCGCGGGCCCGCACATGCACGCACATGCGGTGAAGCGCGCGGGCGCACATGCGTGCACATCCCAATGCACATGCACGCTCATGCCCTAGGAGCTGTCTGGGACCCCTGTGCCTCCAATGCCTCCTGGCCTTCGCAGAGCTAACCTGGGGCGTGCCAGGGCTTCCTGAAAGAGTTCGTTGTGCGTTTAGACTAGCCCGCTGCTGGCGGGGGCGGTTCTTCGCCCGGTTCGTGAATTGGCGGTGGCGTGCCCTCCTAGTAAAACACTCCCCGCTATCGCCTGCGACATCTCTTTGGCATGTGCGGGCATGTGCGTCTATGCTTTCAGAGTTTTGCTTGACCGTGCATTCGACTGTGCGTCGGACGGTGTGACATGTGCGCGCATGTGCGGCAATGCTGTTGAGGCTTTTGTACATGTGCATGGGCATGTGCATGCGACTGTGCGGCATGTGCCTGCATGTGCGGCCCCTTCCGGACCACAATTTCAAAGTGAGCACTATAGAAGTGAGCGCTATAGAAGTGAGTCCGGTGTATCCCCCCGCGCTTCTTTAGAAACCCAGAGGTTATCCGTAAGGGCTTCGCCCCCTGCAGCCGGCCCCTTCTTTCGGATAATGGGCAATGAAAGAGCGAAAGCATGAGGCCTTCAAGCCGCCGTGAAGCAGCGTCGGGACTTCACGCGAAGACGGTGAGTAATCGGCAAGACAAATTGCGATTTTGGTGATATGGTTGAATTCGGTGTTGTATTTCGACCTTGCTCGCGTATGCTGTGCAAAAAGCTTTCCAACGAAGTACTGAAACCTTGCAAATCACATATGTTTTTTGTTGACCCTGCCCCCACCGAACTGCGTGAGGGGTGCCACCGAATTTCAAGACACGTTGCACATCCCATTTGTTTTTTCGCCCCTGACCCCGCCGATCTACATGAGGAGTGTCACCGAATCTTAGAAATATGACAAATCCCTTTCAGTTTTTGGACGATTTGCGTGACGGGGGCCACCGAATTTCAAGAAATGTATGACATCCCGTATGTTTTTCGACCCTGACCCCGCCGATCTGCGTGAGGGGTGCCACCGAATTTCAGAAATCTGGCAAATCCCTTATGTTGTTGGACCGTGACCCCGCCGATCTGCGTGGGGGGTGCCACCGAATTTCAGAAAGTAGCAAAGCCCTTCTGTTTTTGACCCCTGACCCTTCCGATCTGCGTGAGGGGTGCCACCGAATTTCATAAACGTGGCAAATCCCATGTGTTTTTGACCCCTGACCCCGCCGATCTGCATGAGGGGTGCCACCGAATGTCAGAAATGTAGCAGATCCCATGTACTTTTCGACCCTGACCCCGCCGATCTGCGTGACGGGGGCCACCGAATTCCAGAAACGTACCAAATCCTATTTGCTTTTTGACTGTGACCCCGCCGATCTGCGTGACGGGGGCCACCGAATTTCAGAAATGTAGCAATTCCCTTCTGTTTTTGGACCTTGACCCCGCCGATCTGCGTGAGGGGTGCCGCCGAATTTCAAGATATGTAGCAAATCCCTTGTGTTTTCGGACCCTGACCCCGCCCATCTGCGTGAGGGGTGCCACCGAATGCCAGAAATGTGGCAAACCCCCTGTGTGTTTGGCCCGCCGATCTGCGTGAGGGGTGCCAATGAATTTCGACCCCCCAGAAGTTCTGAGCACGCGATCTGGGCGTGGTAAAAATGGCGGTTTGCGGCTCCCCCCCCCCTCGCGCGGTCTACAACAAGGAGCAGTAAGAAGCAAGAAGCAGGACTAAAACATTGGAAACTCGAAACTTGAACTGGCGCGGGGAGCAGCAAACCCCGGCCCTACAGCCTGGCGGCCCCGCAAGGGGGCCGGCGGGTATCGTGCGCGGTAGGTTTCTGGACGCCCGAGATGGGCACGGAAAGAAGGGGTACGATGCTCAACAGCAGTTCCTCTACAGGGAGACTAATCCAAAATTCCCCCACACACACACACACACACACACACACAAAAAAAAAGTCTGGGGGTGATCTTCTGGCTATTTGGGATCATTCTCAAGTATTTGTTTGACTCCCTTTCATTTCTGCACGAACGAAATGGGTACGGAAAGAATGGGTACGATGCCCAACAGCAGTTCCTGTTCATGTTGAACCGGATGCGCTGTCCGCGCCGCCGCGGCCTGTGTCCGCTCATGACATGAGGCCGCCTGCCCAACAGCGGCCGCTGTTGGTTCGGGGCAGCATTTGCTGCTGGGCACTGTGCCCATTCTCTCCGTGCCCATCTCGGGCGTCCAACATGTTTTGCCAGGCGCTGTGCCATGTTCGCCGCGATGTCTGCCCGCGCAGCCGGCCACCGGGGCTGCCGGGCAGCCCCACGCTGACATCACCAGAGGCCCCCGCGCCCAGTGTGACCCCAGCCGGCGCCCGCGGCCGAGCCCGCCATGGCCGCACAGACCGTTCTGCACAGCATTTCCCTCTCTCCCTCCCTTTCTCCCCCCCTCCCTTCCTCCCTTTCTCCCTCCCTTTCTCCCCCCTCCCTTTCTCCCTTTCTCCCTCCCCTTTCTCCATCCCTCCCTTTCTCCCCCCCTCCCTTGCTCCCCCCCTCCCTTTCCCCCCCCCCCTCCCCGTTCTCCCCCCGTCCCCCCCGCGCGGCGCCTTCTGCGTAGCGCGCACCCCCAGCCACGCTGCCTTCTGGCATCTTTTCGCGGACCGCCGAGTTCCGGGTTTCGGGCCGAACGAAAGGGGGGGAGAAGGAAGAGAGGGGGGGGTACGACATCTGCTGCACGCGGCTGCTTTCGGCCCCGCCGCCAGGCCCACTCCTCGATACACGGGCGCCTCCCGGCGCCGGGAGGCGCTGGGAAAATCAGCCCCGCGAGCTGCTTCTCTGCCCTATACCCTTTGCTGCCCTCCCCGTCGCTCCCCCCGATGTTCGCGGACCGCCGAGCTCCGAGCTCCGAGTTCCCTCCCCCCCCGGAAGCCGCCGCTGCCCGGATGTGCCCAGGAAGGCCGCCCCCCCCATGCCCCGGCACGCCGATCGGGGATGGACAGACCTCCACCTTGACACCTCGATGAGTGAATTGGCCGTTTTCGGTTCGCGAGAGGGCGCCGCGGCCGTCATTTTTGCGGGTCCAGGTCCGTCGGTTTCGGTCCCAGGCAGTTTTCACTGAGGGGAGGTTTACTTAAAGTTAGGTTTGTCCACCGCCGAGCCGAGCGGGCGCCCCCCGAGCGCCAGGGCTACGAGGACCGCCTCCGCGGGGCCTTCGGCCCCGGCCGGCCGCAGCTCGGGCTGATCGACGTGCAGGAGCTCGCCGTGCGTCGGCGACGCGCCCTGCGGGGGCGGGCCTGCTCAAGTCGGGTGCATCTAGGCCTCCTCTACTAGATGGGGTCCGAGTAGATGGGGCTGGAGGATCGCGCAGCATCGCCGATGCATCGGCGATGGGGCTCGATGTGGAGCCCGATGTTCTTCTCGCTGGCGTCGACCATGCACCGCCGACATCGCCGATGCATTGCCAATGCATCGCCGATGCATCGTCGAGATCCTCCGACCCCATCTACTCGGGCTCCATCTAGGAGGCCCCTGGTGTAGCCAGGACCCCAGACAAGGGGAGACGGTTAGTGGATGGGCCCAGAGGCTCAAAATATAGATTGGAATCACTAAGCCAGGTCTGCCGTAGCGTGTACTTTTCGCGGGTGACGGCAGTTCTGAGTTGAGTAGTGGAATGGGACGGGGGGGGCGTCCCCGGTACAGATCTTTAAACCAGATCCCACTAACCCCCGTTTTGCCATCGCCCGATGGAGGCTCAGGCGGCCTCTGGCCTTCTGAAAAATTGTTCGGGCCCGCTGTGAGAACGCAAAAGGTGTTTCAGCGGGCCGGGGGGCTTGAGAAAAGCCCCGCCGCCTTTCGAGGAGGCCTGCCTCCTCTCGCTTCGCCTTCCCCTGGAGTGAAGCAGAGGGCCCCTGAGGGCAGCCTGCCCTGTACGGCTTGGCTCTGTGTGTTGGCATCCGCTGGGTGCTCCGCGGGATGCGGGAGAGGCAGATATCTTCCGATGCCTCGCCAGTGGAAACCGATGGTAAGGATGGATTACCTCCCCAAGGATACCCGCCTTGCATCCTTGCCTCTTCGGTCCCTCCTTGACCACTTTCGATGGCCAGCCCCGCTCGAAACGCTTCGGCATTGGCGTCCAAGGCCATTGCATCCTTATCGCGCATCCTTGAGATCAGTTTTGACTGTACCCTGCTCTCGTCACCACTGCTGGGTTCGCCTCGCAATCCTGGCCAGAAGGCGACCAAGGAGAGGTATTGGGAATAGCGCTACTCACGAGCGGCGAACCTGCCCGTATCCGGGCCCTCGCGGTTTGGATTGTTTTTTGTTCGTTAACGTTTGCAACGTGTGCGGAGCTACACTGTCAATACCGCGCTTTCAGTGGCTTTGCTGTGCTCCTGCTCGCAACGCACACCGCCAGAGGCGGCGGAGAGCTCGAGAGATCCACCTACCAAAAAAGGGGCGCGATCTCGCGGGTACGCGGTCGCACGGACACGTTCCGCGCAGCGCCCCGCATCCACGGGGTCGCGGCCCAGGGGCTTGGCCCGCGAGGCCGCGGATGCCTGGCGTTCGGACGTGGCCAGGGCCCAGGGTAACGGGAGCCGGTTAGTTCTATGATGTTCCAACCGTTTTTTAGCTTTGATCATTCAGTGCGATGGGATGTGGTGTTGAAGTACGATGGGAGCAACATAAGGTTAGCTAGTGATTGGGCCCCGAAGCCTCCCGAAACAGATAATCACTGAACCAGGCCTGCCGTAGCTGGTGATTCTTCGAGTGGAGGCAGTTCCGGTTAGTGGAATGGTCAGTATCGTTTAATCGGTCCCCATCCTCATCCCCATCCCGACCTCCACCATCTCGTTGCTCCAGCTAATTAGGGATCTGCCCCTCGAAACCCGAAGAGAGCAGCTTATATCCCCATCCAGCGGGGCAAATCGGCCAGTGGGGCCCAGCCCCCGCTGGTGGGGATGGGGATCGGGCAACCGATGCTCAGTGGGGCGGGGGGGAGGGGCGTCCCTGACGCACTAATTTGTGTCGGTTTCGTGTCGTCCCCTCCAGGGGCCGTCAAGAAGCAGCTCTGGGCGAGAAGCTGTGGACCAGGGGTTGCCTGCCCCGCAGGCCCAGGACACGTGCCCCCCTCGGGGGCCCGTTTTCGGGGGTGGACAGAAACCCCAACAGTGACACGTCGATTTGTGAATTGTCCGTTTTCGGTTCTCGAGAGGGCGCCGTGGCCGTTATTTTCCAGGCTTGCGCCCGCCAGGTTTGGGCCTCAGGTCGTTTTCGCTAAACCACGTTTTGCTAAAGGGGGGTCTGTCCATCCCCGACGTTTGTCCCAGGCGATGCCTCGCCCCCAACCCCGAGCTCCGCTCGAAAATCAAACCGCTCAGAAGAGGCGTCACCCCAGCATACTTCTACTATGTGGGGCGCTTTCTGGCAAAAGTGCTCGGGAGACGATCTTCTACAAGATGGGTAGACCTGTTCGGCCGGACGCGCGTCTCCAAGGAGGACATACAGTATTAGTATGTCCTTGTGCGTCCCATAGAAAAGGGGGAAACTCGGGGATACACCCCTGGGGGGCTATTCGGACGCACCCCTCTCGAGGACGGACGCCCCCTCCCGTCGTATATCCCCGAGTTGGGCCCCGAATGTTTGGCCCGTCCGAACCTCCCACGAAGTCGCGGATCGGGGTGGCCGTGCCCCCCCGCAGTTTGTCTCGTGCCGCAGAGGAGCGGTGCGACTGGCTCCAGCGCGCCAGCGTGGCCGAGGATACCGAGCTGGCCGAGCAGGCGCCCGGACCCCGCGAGGGTCGGCGAAGCAAAAACGGAACGAACATCAGTCAGGATGCAACTCTTGGGAGGTCACGATTCAGCATCGGCGCTGGTATCCACTGCGGCCCATTCCGCCGGAAGCCCTGCCATCTCCGCTCACTCCCGCTGGCTATTGAGCGCCATGTGGACAAAATTTGGCTCACTTGCCCCTGACTCGGGTTTAAGAGCTTCTAGTCTTCTCTTACGAGGTCCTTCCAGGAGTTGTCTCCTCACCCTGGCGGCGCCTCCGGCTCCGCCCCCTGGACCGTTCCGCGCCTCTTGAGCCAGGGGGAGGGGTCCAGCGCCGATCCGAGAAGCCCGCGAGGACCTCCGAGAGCTCATGCCGCTTCTCCTGATGAGGAGGGCGAGGCACGCGAGGAGGAGGGCGAGGAGGAGGGCGAGGAGGGCGAGGAGGAGGGCGAGGCACGAGGAGGAGGACGAGGAGGGGGCACGAGGAGGAGGACGAGACGACGAGGAGGGAGGACGAGGAAGAGGGCGAGGAGGACGAGGCACCCTGATGAGGGCGGCGGCCGGGGGGGAGGCCCGCTTGGCCCGGGGGGGGGGGGGGGGGGCTTGCTGCCGCGTGGCCTGGCGCGGCGCGATTCGGGACACGGGGCCCTGCGGTGCCGAGGATGGGGTCTGGGAGCTGATCTTGGGATTCGAGCGAGGGCTGATGGGTGACCTATGACATGAACATGAAAACTCGGAGGTCCAGACGGATTTCTCGGATCGGCGCTGGACCCCCCTCCCTGGCGCGCGGAGCGCGCCAGGGGCGGCGCCGAAGGCGCCGCCAGGGGGCCCCAGCGCCGATCCGAGAAATCCGCGCGGACCTCCGAGTTTTTGTGTTTATGCCATTGTTCGTTTCCCTAGACCTCCAGCGTCGCGGACGGACAGGGCAAGACGAGACAAACTGCTGCGGGCCGAGCCCGAAGCAGTGTGTCTTCTTGCCCCCCTCCGACGCCGAGGCGACCCGTCCTCCTCCTCCTCCTCCTCTCCAAGTGCTCTCGGCTTGGGCGCTTTTTCATCCACCCATCCGCTAACGTAGCCTACCAGCACCCTTCTGCACTTCATAATTGTGTCATGTTCTGCTAACGTTGCATTGCATCTCACTCGTGCATCAGTGAACAGTACAACGGCGGCCGCTGGCCTCGTCCATGACGCAGCATGTCTCGATCTTGCAATATAATCCACTTTCATCCAGCTGCCCGACTAGATTGCATGAGATCGCCCTCAGCACAGGCAATATGGATTTCGTTTGCTTGAATGGTACAGCAGAACAGCAGCAGGGACAGGAGGTAGCGCAATGGCGACGAGCAGGGCCCAAACGTTGGTGTGTTTCACATGGTTGGAAGCGAGGTCCCTACTCGAATAAATCTGCAGGATGCGCTATCATCCTGGGCCCACGTATCCCCCGCAGGAACATCGTCGGCGTCTGGACGGCTCCTCAAGCAGCAGCTGGGCGTGGCCTGGCCATCAGGGCAAAGAGCAAGCAGTTCGACCTCGGCATCTGTAGTCTGTACTTTCCTCCTCCCCCACATCATGCGCGCAGCATTCCAGCTTACCATCGTACTTGCGATATGTTGGTGAAATGGCTGCAGCGGTTACCTCTTTGGTGTGCGCATAGATGCCTACCGATAGTGTGCTTGGACCTCAACTCAGGATTTGGACTTCAACGAGCACCAGGGCAGGAGGAATGGACTGCGATTTCTTCTCAGTGTATCGGATCAGCAGCACCAGCAGTACGTCAACGTTATGCAGCTGACATTTTACTGCCTTTACTTGAACAACTGGATCTGGTACCCATCAACACCTTTCGAGGGGGAGGACCTACCTTTTACAGTTCTACTGGCACCAGCTCACAGTTGGATTTCATTCTCGTACCAAGATGTCTGATCTCGGCGGTTACCAGTGCAGGACCTTTGCGTAGATTAGCGACGGAGTTGCAGACAATACCTTCTCGGTATCATCGTGACCACATTCCAGTACACGTTCGACTTCAATACTCGCTGGAAGCGGTACTTGGGCTGGCAACTCATATGCAGTCCGCATTGCGACACGGCTTCGCTTATCAACCCATCAAATGGAATCGTGAGGCACTTATGGACGCATTGCGTAGAGGTACTCACCGCGCTGAATTTCTCATGGCCGTCGAGAACCGACTCAATAGAGAAGCAGCTCAGCATCAACAAATTCGGCGAGAAGAGCAGACACCTAATCATGAATGGGCTGATCTCTTGCAGGTGATGGCGCAGGAGGCACAGCAGTTTTTTACTTCCTCTGTTGAACCAGCAGCTGGATACAAGCAACGCGCCGATCAAGCACTACAGCTACTTGAGCAGCGACGCGAACTACGTGTACAACTTGCTGCACTCGCTGAATGCAACTCTTGTAAGGCAGCAGGCTCTTGCCATGCCGAACCACGCCACCCCAGTCAGAATGCTGAGCAGGACCCATCTTGGGAGGCGACCATCCCCCTGGGGAGACACGTCTCTACCAGGGCGCCTGAGGCCACTGATGCGGCCATGTCTCCCACCGTGGAGCCTTGTGGCTTCGGGCACCCCTCGTCTGCGCCTATGCTCGACAAAGCTCGATCAAACTGGGGGTCAGAACGACAGTCAACAAATAACACTCACGACGTCACCTCTGATCCCACAACTCCTGCAGACGACCTACAGCAGCGAGAAGCAGCACTATGTCAACAACTACGGGATCTCTCAAAACGACAGCGACAGCAACGGCGACAACACTTGGTGGCCTGGCGACAAGACGTAACAGCAGAACTTCTACAAGCTTATCAGCAGGGACGTAAAGCAGAAGTTGCGAGGCTTTCGAGGCTTTTATCTGCAAGAGGCACTGGACCTCGCAAGCGAAATTACAAACGAGTTGTATCGGCACTCCCAACATCGACAGATTTGCAGAGGAGATTCCAACTTTCATCTGGTGAAGGAGGCATGGAAGCGGATCTTATTCCAAGTTGGGAAGCACATGTAGATGATTATCTTTACGGCCCTGAAGGACTTGAAAATCAGGATATCACTTCGCCATGGTCACAGCAGGGGCTCGACTGGGCTCGCGACAAGCTCAAGCTCATAGGGCAGCACTTCAGAACAGCACCGAAGCGCAAAGCGACACCACCATGGTGGCGGTGTTTGGCCCCAATTCGCAGTCACTTCGACGACGTTTCCGAGACGGGCAACTACCTCTGGCAGGCCGGGCCCAAGATCGAGCACGACTATTGGGAGGCATTCTCAGAGCGGACTCCACCTTCGCCAGCGAGCTCCCATGCAGGTTGGAAGCTATTGATGCAGGGTTTGCAGCAATGGGAAGATATTGGTATCAGGACCGCTTGCCGTACATTGAAAAAAGGACAGTCTTCCTCAGTCGAATCTTGGGCCCAGCATTGTCGGGCTTGGAAGCGTTTATCCCAACGTCTACTCAGCTTGAGAAGATCCAGACACGTATTTTGTTGTATGCCAGGAAAGCCATGAGGGGTGAGGCCGCTAAGTTCACAGGTACCCACATGGTTTCAGTCTCGAATGATGATGTGTTCAGGTACTGGCGGATTGCGCCTCTTGAAATAGAATATCGTGCCAGGCGTATCAAATGGTATCAGTCTTGGGTGAGAGATCCTCAAAAACACAAATCTGAATGGGGGGCCCTCTTGGGAACTATGAGAGTGGAGGAGGAGGAGGGACTTTGCATTATCAACGAAAATGGACAACTCTCGGAATGTGCTTGCCCCTGGGCCCGTCGGTTCGTAAACGACATCGTCTCGCTTGAGGACCTAGGAGACAACGAGTACGAAAAGATCCAGGAGTTTAACAAAATGCCCTTCCGCCTCTTCAGCACCCCTGAGCTCGTTGACTGGTTCACTCTCCTGGACCCCAAGGTTATCAGAGCAAAATGGCTTGGCATCGCTATACCCCCTCCTGGCTATCAAATACCCTACTCGAGCAATGTAGTTGACCAGCATACTGAATCTAATACGCTAGCTGACTATCGATGCCCCGTTCACTTATGTGGTCGTGCTTTTCATAGTATGCGTCAGCTCCTCGTTCATCTTCAGAACCATCATGGACTCAGGTCGATTCTTGGACAAGCTATTTTTTCTAATCAGTGCTTCGTCTGCGAGAGTGTCTTCGAATCTAGGAATTCGGCCTACAAGCACGTGTGCCAGAGCTTTAAGACAGGAGTGTGTGTGTATGCTAGAAGTTCGACCTACCAGCCCAGCGCGAGTACGACCTTCGAATGTCCGTTGTGTGAGGCTCAAACTGATTCGACACCAGCACTACTTCTCCACGTCAGGCAGCATTTCACTCTTCTTCCAGTCGTCGACGATGGCGGAGGCAGCAGCAAATCCAGATTGGTTCATGAAGCCTCAAGGCAAACGAGGACCAGAAGCGGGGCAAGGCAGTTCACAGAAGGACACGAAGCTAGCCAAGTTACAGGAGGAAGTCATCAGCAACCAGGAGGGCGCGGGCTCTGCGTTAGCGGCGCTCATCACCATCTTGTGCCGCCTCGCCTTGCACAACAGCCGCGAGTTGGCGGAGCTCATAGGCGCATGTTTCGCATGCTATTTGGTTCCGCCCACAGCGGGCATGGTGCCGATCATCCAGGCGGCAGGCCAGGACTACAACGTAAAGTGCAAAGAGAAGGGCAAAGATCATGGCTTGGGCCCGCCGTGGCCACAGATATTTCTCGGACTTTTATTCTACCTGGTCAAGGAAGCGACAGATGTTCCACCCAGAGCCAAGGCCACGCTGGTCAGATACTGGAACATCGTGGTGAAGCTACCGCAGCAGACAGCGCTACGACACGTACAAGAGCACGTGAGGTTCCTTCGACTCAGGGCCTGCCACTACGACAAGAGGCAGCACTCAGACCCCCAGATGTTCAAGTTACAGTTCATGGTGGCTCCAGCTCAGCAGACGTTGGTCCTACGCGAGGAGGACAGCCAGGAGCTTCTCACGTTGCACGAGGCTCTGTCGCAAGCAGTGGAAGCGCAGGGGGGCCAGTTCAAACCAGGATCAGCGCCGCGAGGCGCGATGGAGAGGGATGCAGAGAAACTATTGAATCGCATCGGGCTGTCGAACGAAGCCGTCCAGAAGCAGGTGCACAAGAAGTAGCTCGTTTGGTTTCTATCTCTGGATCTGAGCGGATGCTCGAGCTATTGAAAAATGGACTTCTGAATGATGAGGCGCTTGCTAAGCTGCAGGCTGAACCCGCCAAGCCCATCCTAGAGTACTCAGCAGGCACTAGGAAGTTCTATATGTTTCATCAGATCGGAACCCCAGTGGAGCCCTGTCTAGATATTATAACCCTGCTCCAGAGGTCCTCTCGGGTCCGACAGATGCGTGGTGATTTACCTCTCTCCTCGGTTGAGCCCCCTTCCCCCTTCCCCCTGCTCGCTCCGCCCTCTCAACCTCCACAGGCGCCTGACCCCACGCAGGCCGCATCAGAAAGCTAATATATTGTAGGATTGCGACCTCTTGACTCGCACCTAGAGCTCTCAGGGGATAAGGTGCTTCTGGAGGGCCTCTGAGGGGCGGCTTGCCCCCGTCTGGTCCCTCTGTAGGCCAGAGGAATCCCCCCGCAGGGCCGCTGGTAGGCGCTAACACACAGCGCTCACAGAGCCATATCCATATTCTCAGTTGAACTGATTTCAAGCCTTTTTAGGTTTCCCAGCCAGCAAGACAGCGACCAATTGGCTCGTAAGTGCTCTTGTCTTGTCTTGTCCTCCTCTCCTCCTCCTCCTCCTCCTCCTCCTCCTCCTCCTCCTCCTCCTCCTCCTCCTCCCCTCCTCCTCCTCCTCTCCTCCTCCCTCCTCCCTCCCTCTCCCTCCTCTCTCCCTCCTCCCTCCTCCCTCCCTCCCCTCCTCCTCCTCTCCCTCCTCCTCCTCCTCCTCCTCCTCCCTCCTCCTCCCTCCTCCCTCCTCCTCCTCCTCCTCCTCCCTCCTCCCTCCTCCCTCCTCCTCCTCCTCCTCCTCCTCCTCCTCCTCCTCCTCCTCCTCCTCTTTCTCCTGCTCCTCCTCCTCGGGTCGCCTACGGCCCCTGGGGAAAGCATGCAGGGCGGACACGGCCCTTGAGTCCCCCACGGCGAGCGCCCCAGCGGCAAGTCGCCAGGGCCGTTCCCCGGGACGGGCGGGGCCGAGAGCAGTGGGGCCCGACTTGGCCCTCCTCGGGAGGAAACGGGTGGTCCTAGGCTTCCCACATGGGGTCCGTGACGATTTGGTCGAAGGGCCGCAGACGCGTCAACGGTGCGTTAGCCAACGGCGAAGTAGGACATGCAATTGCAGGAAAGCGCGGTTCGTGGCCAAGCCATTTGTAGGAAGGCGTGGTTCGCGCCTTCCTACAATTCGCTGCGCCGTTTTCGCTCGATGCATTCGCACATTTGGAATGTAGGAAAGAGTGGTTCGTGTTTTCCTACCATCTGTTCTGCGCGAGCTCGCCGTCACAAAAGTCGGATTCCCAACATCGGTGTTAACCAACATCGCCGTTAGCGCGTCTTTGGAAGGATCGCGCCGCATCGCCGACGCATCGGCGATGCATCGTCGATGCGGCTCGATGTGGAACCCGACTTTCTCCTCGTTGACGTCGCCAATGCACCGCCAGTGTCGACGATTGCATCGGCGATGCAGCGCGATCCTCCGATCCCGTCTACTCGGACCCCATCTAGGGGGCCTCTAATTGGGGATGGGTCCTGCTTCCATGCAGCATCGCCGCGCTCCGTGGCCACGCCAGGCGGCACCAGCCCGATGCTTCGGTGGGTGCCCTGCCCGATCCGAGGATCCGTAATCCACGGATCCGCGCTCGCGCGCGCCAGATCCAGGGATCCATAGTCCATGTTGGCGCGCGCACACGCCCGTGGCTCGGATCCACGGATCCACGCGCGCACGCCCGTGGCTCGCCCACGCGCGCCAGATCCACGGATCCATAATCCATGTTAGCGCGCCCCCCCAGAAAAAAAAACACCAGAGATGGTGCGTCGAGGGGCTCGCCGCCTTCCTTCGTCGGACGGGCCTGGAATCGAGACGAATCCGTTCCAGAGCGTTACGGAACGCTCCGAAACGAAGCGGCCGCAGCGCCCGATACATCCTCCATACCCGCCGATTCTCCGAGATTTCCGATTCATATCGGTCCGATTTGGTCTCGACTCTACCTTCGTCTTGCCTCGGCGCGCGCGTGCGCGCTCGGAGATGGCCGACAAGTTCTCGGACCTTCGGTGGCTGGAGGCCCAGGTGGGCCTGGCCGCGGATCTGGCCGAGGCGGCGAGGTGCGGCGACCTGGACAAGGCCCGCCGCTGCCCGCGGGGATGCGCACCGCCCATCTCGGCGGCGAGCGAGGGGGGGTAGGTGAGAAGGAGGAGGAGGCTCTCAGAAGGCGGCGGGGGCTTCTCAGAAGCCCTCCTGGGCTTCCGAGAGGTTTTCTGCGTCTTCGGTGAAGGTTTTAGGATTCTCAGAAGGCGTGGGTATTTCCGAGCATTCTGAGAAGGCCCGCCCCTTCTAACCTCCCCCATGGGCTCGCCGCCGACCAATGCTTGGCACCGCCTTCTCTCGACGACGATCTTCAGGAATCCCTCGGTTTTCGAGGGCGCATCCGTCAGATTGTCATCGTCTTTTGATCTGTCGATTCGAGGGATAGGGACACGTTCGAGGCTGGCTATGCGTGTACAGTCAAGCTGCTGAAATTCGACGGCGAGCCCAGGGCGAAGTGAGAGCGTCGAAGATCGCACAGCTGCATAGACATAAACCGTCGGCGGTCCGCGCGGGCTGCCGAAAGTTCATGCTTATGCCGCGTGGTGTTCCTCTAGAGGGGGGCAGCCCCTCTCGGGTGGCGGCCGGGGCTTCCCAGAAGCCCTCGCGCCTGCGGAGAAGCCGTCTGTGCCCTCGGCGAGGGCTCACGAAGCTGCTCAGAAGGCTGGAGGCCCTCCGGGGCTCCCGAGAAGCCCTGCCCCGGGAGCTTGGCATCGCTCGCCGCCAAGAACTTGGCATCGCTCGGACGTGTGCACGTTCCCTCGGCGAGTGCCGTGCACAACAACCAAGCAAAGAACAACAGAGCAACAAAAATACGCACGAAGCGGAAACAGTGCCAGGGGAAAATGATCTTTCTTTTATTCGTTGTTTTGCCGATCGGTGCGGATCCTCGTACCCCCCCCCCTTCCCCCCCCCAGGGGAGCAGATCTGGGCTGTTTTTGGCGCCTGCTTCAGGCAGGTGGAGTCTCCCCCAGGGGGCGCACGGTTCCAGACAGTCGCGCTAAGCAGAGGCCCAGAGCCAGACCCCCCCACCCCCTCCCTTCCCGCCCAATGCTCGGTATCGCTCGGACGTGTGCCCTTCTTCTCGGCGGGGATCCTTGAGGAGCATCCTGGAGCATCCTGCGACAAAACCACGCACGAAACCGAGAAAAGCACAGGGAATGGACGTCCGAGCGAGGGCCAACAAAAAGCCGAACATAATGTCGAAAACCGAAAGCCGAACAGAAAGACGCACGAAACCAAAAAAGGCACAGAGTGTCGAAAAGCCGAACAACAAAAACGCTCACAATGGACGTCCTATAGCGACGGCAAGCTCTGGGCTCCGGAGGGGCTCCGGCTTTCCGGGCTGCTCCCCGGGGCCGAGGCTCGCACTTGGCCAGGGAGAAGCCTATGTCGTTCCGTGCGCGGCGTCCCTCGTCGCACCACGGCGGCGGCACGTGCACGGGGCGATGGTGTTCTACAGGCGGCCCGGATTAGTATCGGGGGTGGAGAACCCCCAACAGGGACACGTCGATTAGTGAATTGTCCGTTTTCGGTTCACGAGGGGGCGCCGCGGCCGTCATTTTCCAGGCTTGCGCCCGCCAGGTTTGGGCCTCAGGTCGTTTTTACTAAACCACGTTCCGTGCGCGGCGTCCCTCGTCGCACCACGGCGGCGGCACGTGCACGGAGCGATGGTGTTCTACGGGCGGCCCGGATCAGTAGGTCGGCCCTGCCAGATCAAGGGGGCCCTCGTGGCCTGTGTCTTGCGACCCATGCCTCCTGCATTTCTGTGGCAACGTGGCCCTCGGAAGGGTCTTGTGTCCTCTCGCGAGTCCTCTCCAATCAAGCCCGACTGTAGGCCTCCTAATTAGATGGGGTCGGAGTTGATGGGCTCGGAGGATCGCGCCGCATCGCCGATGCATCGCCGATGCGGCTCGATGCGGAGCCCGATTTGCTTCACGCGGACGTCGCCGATGAGTCGGCGACGTCGCGGCTGCGTCGCCGGTACATCGCCGATGCATCGGCGATGCGGTGCGATCCTCCGACCCGATCTACTCCGACCCCATCTAGGAGGCCTCTAATGCCCAGGATCTGAAGAGCTTGGCTATGCATTATCCTCTCGTGCACGGCGTGACGGCTATGCACTTAAAGAGTATACGTTGGTGTGTGCGTGTATGTGTGTGCGTGTGTGTTTGTGTGTCTGTGTGTGTGTGTTTGCGCCTGGTTGTGCCCATCTTCCAGCACCAGCCTGCCTGGTCCGATTCTTACTGGGATCATTGGTGTAAAGCATTCTCCCACACAGGGTGACTGATCAATTCACCGTCACACGCACACACACACACACACACACACACACACACACACACACACACACACACACACACACACCTTCTTCTGGCGATCACGGTCTCGCGCGCAGCGACGAGGCGGTAAGTCCCCGAGCAACCAGGGCGTGCGCAGATCGATGGCTATGCGTAACTTGTGCACTCTTCTGCGCACGCGTGCGCGCAGCGTCGAAACCGGGGAGCGCCCGCTCACACGAGCCCACCTCAAGCCACACGAGCGTTTGCGGGCTCAGAGCCAGCAGTCTGCGTTGGCCGCGCCTGTCTTCTCCTCCTGGCGAGGGGAGGGATCAGTGGCAACGACGGGGGGGGCTCCAGAGACTTCCGATTCGAGGTTCGAGGTTTTCGGGCGTTCTCGTCGGTTTCCCGCGGTTTTTTGCAGCCTCGGGATGCCTTCCCGCAGCGGCGCCACGTCAGGGGGAGGGATAATTAGGCTTGGGGGGGAGCGCACCGACCCCCAGGCGCCCATTCCTCGCCGATGGGGGCCCGATGGCCCCCACCCCGCCCGTGAGGGCGCGGGCTCGCTATTGGGGGCCCGTCGCCGATCTACAGTGGAGGCCCATGCCAAGAAGCACCCTGCTTGTCTCCAGTGTGCCCTGGGTTTCTCGGGTTTCGATGGTCTTGCTGTGGAAAGCGCGACGCCCCCGTACCAAAAATTCATGGACGTCCTGGGGTCTCAGGGCTGGGTTTCTTGTGGAAGGTTTCTGGTGGTCGGGCCCCTGCTGTATCGGGAGTGGATCGCCGATTCCAGGCCGATGTCCGCAGACGCGCTAATGGCAATGTAGGTAACGGCGATGTAGGCTTCAGCATTGTAGGTGGGACTGGTTCGTGGCCAAACCAATTGTAGGGCATGGTTGTTTGTGCTGGTTTTCGCTCGATGTATTCGCACGATTGAAGTGTAGGGAAGTGTGCGTCGTGATCTCTTACAGTTTGTTCTGCGCGAGCTCGGCGTCACGAAAGCCAGATTCCCCACGTCGCCGTGAGCCAACATCGCCGTCAGCGCGGCCTTGGGAGGTGCCTCCCCCGGAGCCCGCCCCCCCCCTCCCGCTCGCTCTCCCTCAGGGGGGGCGGGGGCCCATGCCAAGAAGCACCTGGCATTGCCCCCCCGGGTGCCCCTGGACTTTTCTCGGGTTCCGAGGGCTCCACGACGGACGGTGCGACCTTCCCGCACCAAAAACTCGTGGACGTCCGGGGTCCTCTCGACGGGGGCCCGTGCAGCGGAGGCCCGTGCCAGGAAGCGCCTGGCATTGCCCCCCCCCTCCCCTGGAGTGCCCCCCTGGGCTTCGCTCGGGTTCCGAGGGCTCCACGACGGACGGCGCGACCTTCCCGCACCAAAAACCCATGGACGTCCAGGGTCTTCTCGACGGGGGCCCGTAAGTACTCCGACGATCGCAGACGTGGATCTCAAGGGGGCGTGGCTCAGCGGCTGGTCCCGTTTCCGCGGGACATCGCGGGTTTCCGCCGCCGAGCGAGGCGGCACCGGCCGCACCTCGGGGAGGGCACCTCCCCCGATCCATGGATCCGGCGGCCGCGCGCCAGATCCACGGATCGCCAGTCCATGGTTGCGCGCCTCCGACTCTTGACGGGGGCCCGTGCAGTGGAGGCCCATGCCAAGAAGCAACCTGCTTGCCCCCAGGGTGCCCTGGTGGTCGTTTTGTTATGCATTGTTTTGCCGACCGGCGCGGGCCCTCGAACCTCCCCCGTCGCCCCCCCCCCTCCTTGGAGTAGATCTTGGTCGTTTGGGGAGTCTCTTTCGAGCAGGCGGAGCCTCCCCCCCATAGGTTTGCGCGGTTCCAAACGGTCGCATGAAGCAGAGGTCCGGAGCCAGACCCTTTCTCCTCCCCCCCTTTCCGCCCAATGTTGAAACGCCGAATAAAGAATTCGATGGTTCTACGACGGAAAGCGTGACGCTCCCGTACCAAAAATTCATGGACGTCCTGGGGTCTCAGGGCTGGGTTTCTTGTGGAAGTTTTCTTGTCGACTGGCCTCCACTGTAGCTGGATCGGCTTAAGGGGCAAAAGGACATCAATTCATCATTGGTTATTGTTGCAGGTGCGCGTTCTTGCATGCAGACAGGGATTTCGTGAACACTACATTCGAGGAGGAAGTGAGAAGCGCATGACACCTCAGGGCAGGGCCACAGAAGGCCCAAGGAAGACAGAAGAGGCACCAGGATATTCCCACAGGTTATCACAAGCTTGACGAGAGGCCCCAGGATGATTGATACCCGAGGTGCAGTTGGGAGGTGCTGGTGCCTTGGGTTGCTCGAGGAGAGAGTGAAGACAATCGCGCATCTGGTCCGTAGCCTGGGCTGCAGAGTTGCAGTTCTCTCAGGGGGGACCCGTCCGCGCGAGAAAGCGCGAAGGTTACCACGCGCCGCCCCGCGCAGGACGCGAAGCGCGAACCTGGGTGACGCGGGTGCCCTCAGGAGGGTCCGTCGCGAGCTCGAGTGGCTCAAGTCTGGTCGGGGCGCTTCCTGCGCAAGTGCTGCGAGGTTGTTGTCTCTCCCCGAACATGTCGCTCGTGTCCGGACTGATGGACCCCCGCTCTATGTCCACGGCCCGTTGGACTGCCTGATGGCCAGGGGGTCCCAGGAACAGCTCAAGAGACTCCTGAAGAGGCCAGAAATCAGTAACACACGTAATGCAATACTGTCGTTACCATTTTGACAGTTCGCCTAGCATCTGAAGGGCATGTTTGTGTTTCTTTGGGCCCCCTGGCGCGTGGGGTGGCCAACTGACCGTGGGTCCATCTGGGTCGGCGACACGCAGGATTGGATGGACGACGTATTCATGGCCGAGACGTTCAAGAAGTACGGCGAGGTTTGGCAGCACGCGCAAGGGGGTGGGGGCGAGTTTGACAGCCTTCCCAAAAAGGCATCCCGCCTATCAGAAGCCATACTGTGTGACAGGAAGTCTTCCGAGAAGCCTTAAGACGGGGCCGTGCCCTTCCGAGAATCCCCCGACCTTCCCGCAAGGCCGCCCCGCTTCACCGCGCCCCCTTCTGCGCGCCGCCAAGAGGTGACGTCGGTGAGGCTGCCCCGCGACAAGAGCACAAACGCCAGGTTGAAGTTTGGTTTTGTACAGTTTGCCACCCCAGAGCAAGCGAATGGATTTATCGAGGGCCTCAATGGCAAGCTGTTCACAACCGAGGACGGGCACCAGCTTCGGGTCAATCGGGCGATCATGAGCATCGGCAAATGCACCCCCGCGTTCACTGGAGGCGTCACTGTCTATTGCGGTAACCTTGACAACAACGTCAAAGCCTCGGATTTGGTGGAGGTCTTCTCGAGGAGATTCGAGACTGTCGCTTCAGCTAGAATCCTGAACGACAAAGCCGCTGAGGAAACTCCCAAGGAGACCGGTTCGACCAAGCGCTTCGGTTTCGTACACTTCTTGGATAAGGACGAGGCGAATTCGGCTGTCTACCAGATGGACGGGGTGGTCGTTGGCACAAGGCCAATGAAGGTCAGGCACTCCTCGCGCGAACCAGCGAATTGGTGTTTGCAAGCAGAAGAAAATCTGAGCTGCAAGATAACGAGCAAGGACCAGCAAGGGAAGTTCCACACGGTCGCATTCTGTGGTTTTCCCGCAGAAGTGACAGAGAACGAGCTCCTATGCTTGTTCACGCAGTTTGGTGCAGTCAAGGCGGTGCAGGTTGCCCAGGGGTCTGGCTGGGTAGAATTCCATATTCGGTCCGTTGCACTTGCCATGTTGGAGTACTTCGCCAACCACGCACACATCCGAACGCAGCTCGTGACCGATGCGCACGAGAAGGCATCTCTCACGGAGCGCACGGGGAGGCTCGCGCAGACGAAGGCGCTGGTCGACCTGCAGATGCAGCAGGCGGTGGGAGACACCACCGGCGTGCACGCCCCGCAGTTCCCTGGGCAGGTCGGTCCCGGGCTCGAGCACTTTGCATGTCTCCTGCAGGATCCTGTCTTCTGGCAGGTCTTCGAGAACGAGCTCGGCAACAAGAGCGCGTCGAGCCCAGATCCTTGCCTGCCGGTGCTTCTTCAAGATTGGCCCCAGATCATCGGGAAGTCCAGTGACGTGAACGAGCTGAACGAGGAGTACTTGACCGACCACGGCTGGCACTTAAATAGCGGCCATGGTACTCTCCCATTGCCGCAGAGCTTGCGGACATGTGCCTGACTCTCTTCAGCGTGTAGCGTGCCAGTGCTATTGGCAAACCCGCCGAATAGCGACCTGGAATAGTTGGCCTCTCATCTGTGCGATCGAGTCCATGCCTTGTTGGGCCACTGCGCCAACGAGTGATGCCCTTCAGAATGGCTGCCCCTGAATGTGCGTGAGAGCAGTCTGACTGCCATCAGGTGTCATTTCATGGACTCCAGTGAGGGGTTGTTGCGCTAGTAGGGCGCCAACCCATGCATGAGATGAGTGAGTGTTGACTCCCTGCTTGGGGACGTGCAGGTGATGCTTGACATTGGTTCGCTCTATTTTTGAAATTATCTTCAGGCAGCCAAAACGAGAGTGATCAGGGCGCATCGGAAAGCTGAGGTCTGAGGGGGCACGTCTTGTACGCATCCGTATGCATGTGTTTGCGTGTATTGAATGGCATCTGTGTGCATGCACACGCATTCATGTGCATCGCATGGGCACGTACGTGCAAGTGCGCCTGCATGGGAGATACATGCGTGCATGCGTTGTCGTGTCACAAGTGCGTAACTGTGTGTGTGTGAAAGTGTGTGTGTGTGTGTTTCTGCGCCGCTGCACTTTCACGTCATTTGACGTCTGCCACCGACTCATGCCACAACCACCTCGGTCGCGCCTTCCCCCCCTCGGCTCCCCGCCCCCGCGAGTCATGTCGCGAGGTCCCCTCTGGGTGGCCCATGCAGGCCCCTGCTGCGGCTGCGTGAGCTGGGCCAGTCCGCGCGCTTCCGTCGACCCCCCTCCGCTGACTTTGCCGTGCTGCTGCGCGCGTGGCTGCGACGCCAAAATGCTTGCGTTTGGGGTGAATGTGTGTGTGGAGGAGGAGGAGGAGGAGGAGGAGGAGGAGGAGGAGGAGGAGGAGGAGGAGGAGGAGGAGGAGGAGGAGGAGGAGGAGGGAGGAGGAGGAGGAGGAGGAGGAGGGGGGAGGAGGGGAGGAGGAGGAGGAGGAGGAGGAGGAGGAGGAGGAGGAGGAGGAGGAGGAGGGAGGAGGAGGAGGAGAGGAGGGGAGGAGGAGGAGGAGGAGGAGGAGGAGGAGGGGAGGAGGGGCGGAGGAGGAAGAGGAAGGAGGGGGGGAGGGGGGGGGGAGGGGGAGGGGGAGGGGAGGAAGGAGGAGGAGGAGGAGGAGGAGGAGGATGAGGAGGAGGAGGAGGAGGAGGAGGCGGAGGAGGAGGAGGAGGAGGAGGAGGAGGAGGGAGGAGGATGGGGAGGAGGAGGAGGAGGAGGAGGAGGAGGAGAGGAGGAGGAGGAGGGAGGAGGGGGAGGAGGGGAGGGGGAGGGAGGAGGTAGGAGGAGGAGGAGGAGGAGGAGGAGGAGGAGGAGGAGGAGAGGAGGAGGAGGAGGAGGAGGAGGAGGAGGAGGAGGAGGAGGAGGAGGAGGAGGGGGAGGGGAGGAGGAGGAGGAGGAGGAGGAGGAGGAGGAGGAGGAGGAGGAGGAGGAGGAGGAGGGAGGAGGAGGAGGAGGAGGGGGAGGAGGAGGAGGAGGAGGAGGAGGAGGAGGAGGAGGAGGAGGAGGAGGAGGAGGAGCAGGAGGAGCAGGAGGTGCGTGTGTGGGTTGGTGTGCGTGTGGGTGCGTGTTGCCCAGCCCCGCCCGCGTGGCGCGCCGCCTCCCGGGCGTCGCCGCCCGTCGGCTGCCTCCCCCGGCTGCCCACCCCGCGGCCCGCCCCGCTCCTCTGTGCGGCCCTCCCGCCCTCGGCGCGCCCCGCGCCCCTCTCGGGAGGGAAAGCGCGGGCACAGACGCCAACGGGCGTCGACTTCCGGGAGCCCCGATGGGAAGTGCTGGGCCTCCCAGATTCTGCACGAACGACGAAATGGGCACGGAAAGAATGGGTACAATGCCCCTCAGCAGTTCCTGCTCATTTTGAACAGGACTCGCTGTCCGCGCCGCCGCAGCCTGTGTCCATTCGAGACAGAAGGCCACCTGCCCAACAGCGGCCGCTGTCGGTTTGGCACAACATTTGTTGTTGGGTATTGTACCCATTCTTTCCGTGCCCATTTCGGGCGTCCAAATCCCAGATGGAGTCCGGGTAGGCGGGGTCGGCGGACGCCTCGCCAGTGCGGCTTGACGCGGAGGCCGATGGTTCTCGCCGACAGCGCAGGTGCATCGCGGACGTCGCCGTTGCATCGCCAATACATCGGCGATGCATCGCCGATGCATCGGCGGTGCGGCGCGAAGCCGAGGCCTCTGATAGGAAATGGAGGGGATGAGGACAATCCAGAAAACGTGAGAAACGATGGCGCCCCTGAGGTTTGTGTCTATTCATCAGTGCCTCCCTCGGCCCCTCTTAGCCTTAAGTCAGGCATGTCCCTCCACAGCAGGAGTCTTCAAACATAGTCAAAAAATAGTCAGGGGCGATGTTTTCTACTACTTCTGACTAAGCTTGAATATTGTTCGACAATTTTTCATGTTTCTTACAACATCCGCGTGTAGGAGGACATGCCCGACCTAACCTTAGCCTGCCGTCCTCCTCCGCGTCGGCCTCCCCCTCCTCCCCGTCCTCCTCGTCCTCCTCCTCCTCCTCCTCCTCCTCCTCCTCCTTCTCCTCCTCCCCCTCCTCCTCCTCCCTCTCCTCCTCCTCCTCCTCCTCCTTCTCCTCCTCCTCTCCTCCTCCTCCTCCTCCTCCTCCTCCTCCTCCTCCTCCTCCTCCTCCTCCTCCTCCTCCTCCTCCTCCTCCTCCTCCTCCCCCCCCCCCTGGGCCCACGTCAGCCCAACTGCGGCCTGTGGCCCGCAGCCGCCCTCGGGCGCTGCCCCGGCCCTGCTGCTGCCCGAGGGCACTGCTCCGCGTGGCCCGGCGCCGCCCTCGGGCGCGGCCTTCCCCCCCGCCGCTGCCCGGCCACTGCCCCGCGGGGGCCGTCCTTCTCCGAGTGGGCCGACCTCTGTCGCCCGAGAGCCTCGCTGCCCAGGCAGCATGCGACAGGAAAAAGTGTGTGTGTGTGTGTGTGTGTGTGTGTGTGTGTGTGTGTGTGTGTGTGTGTGTGTGTGTGTGTGTGTGTGTGTGTGTGTGTGTGTGTGTGCGTGTGTGTGTGTGTGTGTGTGTGCGTGTGTGCATTTCTGTTAGTCCGCCTCCTCCCTCTCTCCCCTTGCAGGGTGGCCTACTCCGCGCTCCGCCCACCACGCCACGCCTCTTCCGCCGGCGCAGTCGCTCTGCTCACCTGGCCGCCGACGCCAAAAGAAGTGTGCGCGTGTGCGAGTGTGTGTGTGTGTGTGTGTGTGTGTTGTGTGTGCGCGCGCGTCTCCGCGTGAGCGCTCTGGCCTTCCCGTCCTCTCCCGCGGCCGCTCCTCCCGTCCCCCCTGTGGTCCATGCCTGCCGCCGGCAAGTCGCGGTACCGTCGCCCGGCTTGCCCGGGCGCGCGCGCGGACTGCCCTTGCCGCGCCCCGCGAGTCTCACAGCACCCCCAGAGAGCAGGGTGCACGTTGGCACAATCCGCAATTCGCTCCAGTGCGCCTGTTGTTCTAGGCGTGGCTCCTGAGAAGGCTGTCCCCCGTGGTCTGATTCGTCGTAGCCCCCTGCGTTTCCTGCTTCTTGTTCTCGTCCTCTACGTTTTTTCTGCCTCCCTCCCAAGCAGTGTGCGACGTATTACTTTTCATGTACAGTCGGCGACGGACAATCTCCCCGGCGACGCTGGGCACTGCGGTTTCTCCCACTCCAGACACATGGGGTGATGCGCGTGTCTGTGTGTGTGTGGCTGGATAGGAATATGGCGAGGAAAGGCTCGGGAGCTCACCCTGGGGGTTATGGGCACCCCTTCATTCAGAAGACGATCCTGGGAGCCTCTTGTTGTCAGTTGGCCTGGCTTTCCTGCGCCTCCAGTGGTCCACAGTCGTTTGCTCGCGCCACTGGAGGCCACTGGAGGCTACGGGAGGCCACTGGAGGCCATTGGAGGCTGCGGGGGGGGCCACTAGAGGAGACACTGGAGGTGGCTCTAGGCTTGCGGGGGGCCGCTGGGGTCCAACGGTGGCCATTGGAAGAGCCACCGCGGCCACTCAGGTGATTACGAAAGGCTCCCAGGAGCGTCTTCTGAACCTCCACGCTCCCGCCGGGCGGAGATTCAGGGCCAAAATACGTAGTACAAGGTATGCGGAGTACGGATTTACTCTTGTCGCGAACGACAACTGCAGAAACACGAGCGAGCATGTCATGACACAGCATAGGCATAGTTGATGCAGAAGCTCAAACAGTGCTGGTCTGAGGCTCCCCGCAGATTACTATGGACATGTATGGAAATATGGAATTATCTGGAAATACGGACGGGCGGATCAGCAGCATGCCCTGTTGATGAAAGTGTGTATGTGTGCGCATGTGTGTGCGCGTTTTCTACGCCGCGCCGCCGCGCGTTGCCTCAACGCCAAACAGTGTTTGTGTGTGTGTGTGTGTTTGTATGTGTGTGCTTCCACGGGTGCGCTAATGCACGAATGCGCGCGCCTAGCATCTACGCGTGAGCTAAGAGTTTAAATCTCGTTGTTGGCGGCACTGGCAGGACAGGAGGCAGCGTCGTTGCCGTGCCCTCTCGACAGCGGTAACGCTCGCAAGGTCATCAAACAACGATGCGATCTGGCGCTGAAGCGTGGAGGGAACCAGCCATCGTGTGGTTCTGCCCTCTGCCTCTCGGCATGGGCCATGACGCGTGAGGGAAAAAATCGGCACGGGCACAATTAGACGTCGATTCCCATGAACAGATCGGAACATATTGGAAGTGGAGGGGAACACGAGTTTCCTTAGGAAATATTAGTAAATACTGGGAATCCTGGGATCTGTATGTGTGAATCTCTCTCTCTCTCTCTCTCTATATATATATTGTTATGGTCACTCCCGCCCCGCCCCTCAGAACGCCACGATCTCTCTCCGCAGAGCGCCCCGGGCACCAGCATCCCTGTCCCTGTGATTGGCCGCTGGAATGTTCTCCGGCTTGTTCTGGTGATCGCAGGCGCACTTGGGGTGCTCAGGAATACATCGGCGGCGAGGCCCGGGGGGCAGTGAGGAAGGGCGGGCTTTCTCGATAGGCTCGGAAGCCTCCCGGCCTTCTGGGAAGTTTTGGATCAGTTTTCCTCGAGAACAGGAGCTTCTCAAGGCGCGAGGGCTTCTGAGAAGCCCCGCCGCCTCCTGAGAAGGTCTGATCCTTCTCGCTTCCCCATCGCTCGCCGCCGAACGTCGCGGTGGTCGCAGGCATGTATTCGTATTCGCAAGGTAGTCTAGTGCTCACAAGCCTGTTGTGGCGTTCGCAGGCAAATTGCGGTGCTCGAGTGCGTAATGTAGTGCTCGAAGGCACAGTGTTGCTCACATCATGGTGTAGTTATCGCAGGCAACGGTCCTGTTTCTAGGGGGTATAGTGGTGCTCATAGGTAGGTTAAGGTAGTACTTGCAGACCCGTTGATGCGCTCGCCGGCTATTGCGATACTGGCAGGGTCGGGCATGCAGTCGAGATTTGGAATCAGGTCCATTTCAATTCTAGACGCTTTGCGTAACCCCACCAGTGGTCACTGACTTCAGTCGTGCCTTTACAGCCGCGTTGGTGCGTACTCTGAAGCTGCGACGGTTCGCTGGCGCCGTCAGAGTCCCTTCTTCCTGCAGGATGCCTGCGTCAGCTCTCTCGCCTACGGTCTCGCTCATACCCGGCAGACACCCTGGGCTCTCTGACACTCTTCTTGCACAGAGTCAAGATCCCCACTGCCCTGTGGTCGTCGGACTGGACACGACTCTTGACTGGGGGTGTGCATCGCGCCCTTTTGGCAGCGTAATTCCTGCTCCCTGGGTGCCAGTCTTCCCTCAGACTCCCTGGGCTGCAGCTTGCACCGCCGCCTGATCCGCGGCCCGCGCGCGCGCCCGGCTAATTTGTTACGGCCGCAGCCCGACCGTGACCTGCCGCCGCCGGCGCTTCCGCCTGCGGCTGTAAAACAAAAAAAAAGTAACCCCACCAGTTTTTCTCGCCGCCTGACCTTTGTCTCGCGGCCGAGACCGAAAAAGTAACCCCACCAGTCCATCCAAAAACGATGCCCGGGCGAGTTGCCCTGATCAAGGATGTGGAGGAGCATGCAGTGGAATACAGGGCTGGGGAAGCCGTCATACCCCAAGAGGTGGATGGAGGAGCGAGAATGAGGAAGAGGAGGAGGAGGAGAAGGAGGAGGAATAGGAGGAGATGGAGGAGGAGGAGGAGGAGGAGGAGGAGGAGGAGGAGGAGGAGGAGGAGGAGGGCGAGCAGAAGGGCCAGAGGCCTCTTGGAGGCCTCTTCGGGCGTCTAGGATGCCTCTGGGGCCACTGGGGGCCTCTTCGGGGCCGCTCGGGAGCCTCTTGGGGGCGTCCGGGGGGCCTGTCGTGGCCACCTGGGCCCCTTTTGGGGACATCTTAAGGCCCTCTTGGGGTCTTCTTGGGGACCCTGGAAGCCTTCATGGGAACAGATTGGAGGACATCGATCAAAGAAGGGGGGTACTTAATTAGCGCCCCACTCTGGAGCTCCCAAAGTCACATCTTGAGGCCCTCTCGGAGCGCTCTTGGGTGCTGTTGGGGCAGTCTTGGAGGCATCTTGGGCTTCTATCGGGGCCATATTGGAGCCATCTTGAGGCCTCAGGAGCCCATCGGAAGCGAATATGCGAGACGGCCAAATCATGGGTACTCCATTGGTGTTTGAGGAAGTTGGCCTCTTGGGGGTCTCCTTGGGAGTCTCCGTGGCTACCTGGAGCACTCATGATGCCTCTTGGAGGCATCTTGGATGCCATCCCTGGCCAGCCTGGACTGGTTTGCGCCACCTCGGGCGCCCTCTGCAAGCATCCGGCGCCACAGTGGCGCCCCCTCTGCCTCCCAACGGTGCCCCCGAACAGCCACAATCCTTCAGCACCAGTGTGTGCGTCAGTGTTCTGCTGGTAACGCAGGGGTGTACGCTCTGGACTGGCGGCGCCCTTCTGGAGCTCCGGGGGTCGCCCCGTTGTGGCCCTCTGCGGCGCCCCTGGGGCGCTCTTGGGCGCTCCTGGGGCCGTCCTGGTCCATCGTGGGCCCATCGTGGGGCCCATCGTGGGGCCCTCTTGGAGCCGTCGTGGGGCCTCGGGAGCCCATCGGAGGCGAGCATGCGAGACTGCCAGATCATTGAGTTCCCTCAGGTTTCTGAAGGATTTGGGCTGGGGGCCTCCCTGGGAAGCTCCGATGCCTCTCGGACCCATCTTGGGCCAGTTTGGGGGTCTCGTGGAGCATGTTGGAAGCCATCTTGAGCAATCCTGCACTACCCTGGGCCACCTTGAAGGTCAATCTTGGGCTCTCGGGGGCCCTCTCGTACAGTGAGCGGCTGGAGTAAGGAACACTTCCTTTCCAAAAGGGGCTCGGTCGTTCCTTGGGCTTGCATGCGTTATTGACCGTTCCTTATGCGATTTTTTTTAATGGATTTCAAAAACAAAGATCGTTCCTTCTGCGTACTCCTTGGGAAAAGGGGTTTCGTTCCTTATCTATCGTTCCTTAGGTAAGGCCGATGACTGTACCTTGGGCCATCCTGCAGGTCATCTTGGGCTCTCGGAGGCATTCTCGTGGCCATCTTGAGCCCCAGACCACCCTCTGGCACCTCGCGGGGCGCCCGTCTGGGTGCAGGGGTAAAAGATATGAGGGAGGGTTTAATCAGGAGGGGAAAGAACACACAGAGACACAACTAATCGTCGACTAAGTATGGGGAAATATGGGAAGTGGGGGGGAAGACAAAAACCAAGAAAATATATAGAAATATGGGACATATTGGGATTTGTGTGTATTTATTTGTGTGTCCTTGGGCCCCTTCATTTAAGCCCTCCCCGAAGGGGAAGCATGGGAAGATGGAAGAGGAAACTCGCAAAACCACACACGCCCTGAAGGGCTGGTGGGATTTCGGAAGGGGCTCGATATTCATTGGGTTATGTCACGCGTTCTTCGCGCAGAGTTCAGCATCCGTCCTTGTGTTATGGTCTCCAGCGCACTGGCTATGAAACGAGCGTTCGCAGGCGTAAGGTTGCGCTTGCAAACTTTTGTGGTACGGGAAGGGTCTGGCATGCTATTGCGAATACTGATCATTTTATCGTGGCGCTCCCGGATGCTTGCGATACTTGTAGGTTGTGGTGTCCGCAGGGTTCTGTGAGCTTGGCAAGATCAGGGTTCTTTCGCCGCCTGGCTGTCGCAGATGCGTCTTGGTGCTCGCAGGCGCTGTGATGTTCGCAAGCCTAACGCTATGCCCGTAGTGCTGGGAGGGTCCAGCATAATGTTGTTCATACTTCGGCGTTCGCATGTGTTGTTGTGGCTCGGGCAAGAGCTTCATTCAATCGCTGGATCATCACCTACACTTGCTTGCTTGCTCGCCTTGGCTTAGAAGGTTGTGGATTGTGGTTGTTAATGTAGGCTGTCGCGTAAACCTCGCTTTTTTGATGCAATCCAGTTGGTAAACTCCATGTGGTGCGATCTTCGCGGTGTAAGCTATGTGGTGCAACTAATCAATGCTCAAGTTGAAGTTGTTCTTTCCACTGCTCGCGCAAACATCCCACCCACCCACCCGCAGCTTGGTTTGTAAACCCCATGCGGCGGCGATTGCGATGAGTGCCTGGCGCTGGCTGGTGCATCTCTGCGGCCGCGACAGCCCGCGCGTACGCGCGCAGCGGCCAGCTAAATGAGCGCGACCGACGCAGCCGCAGTGGCGCTGACCGCTGGGCACATCCCAGCGAGCTCCTCAGTGCGAGTCGGAGACTTGGGCGGGCGCGGTCTCATGGCAACGTCGACAAGGATAAACACGGTGATGATAGTAGCGATGCTGGTGGCGATGCTGACGGCGACGACGGAGCGGCCAGTGACGGCGCGGATGCTGACCACGCCGACGGCGATGACGGCGTCCTCGCGTCGGCGAAGAAGGTTTTGGAAAGAGTTGGACATGCGCGCGCGGCCGACCGCATGGTATTATTCGACACGGACCGTCCCCCCCCCAGCACGCGCGCAAGGGCGTGCGAATGATGTCGGTGTGCGGCGCGAGAGGCCCCCTTGTTGACAGAATTCCCCGAATATGTTGGAAGACCGATGGCTTCTGTCAAGGATTCATTAGAGCGCGAGCGCACGCTGATTTGAGAACTGATGTTGCGAAGCCATGTGTGTTCTCCAAATAGGCTTGCCCTATAAGAATGCCCGCTCAAACCCTACTCATTGTTCCGTTGCCCCGTAAGTTATTATGCCCCTTTTTTTCGATGGCTATGTTCATGCTTATGCCTATGCCGATGCCTCCCCTCGAACTCCTATGCCTGCGCCTATGCCTATGCGTGGTTGCTTGCTTGCTTGCGCGCTTGTTTGCACAGTTGCTTGCCTGCTGTGTTGCGGACTAAAAACATGGTTGATCCCTTTGATTCCTTGAATCAGAGTCGTCCATATATTTGAATCCAACGGTGGCTGATATATATATATATATATATATATATATATATATATATATATATGTTTGTTTGGACACCCTGTTCTGAAATCACCACGAAACCGAACGTCTTTGATGGATTTCGGCATTCGCGCGCGACGACGCGCGCTCGTGCATTCCGTCGTTCATATTTTTGCAAAGGATTCTCGCGACGGCACGAGCGCAAGGACGTTCGAACGATTTCGGCATGCGCGCGCGAAGCCCGTGCGGTAGCATGTATTTGCGTGGTGTGAGATATTTGGTGCAAGCTATGTGGTGCACGCTCTGTGGAACCCACGTGCTCATTCAGATGGTGCAAGCAATGTGGTGTAAGCTGTGTGGCGCAAGCTATGTGTTGTCCGATCTACGGCGTGCGAGCTACGCAGTGCAATGCACTCCGCGTGATGCAACCCATGTGATGCGATCCACGTGGTGCGATCGCAGTGCAATGCAGTACGATTACACTGCGACGTTGTGCAATGCAGAGCTTTTTAAGTGCTATGCGTCGACGACGAGGCGGAGGCGACGAGGCGGCGACGAGGCGGCGACGGGCGGCGACGAGCGGCGAGGGGGCGGCGACGGGGCGACCACAAGCCAGCTGGGGCGACACCCGAGGCCGCGCCGGGGCGGCGACGAGCGGCGACGGGGCGACGACGGGGCGACCCAGTAGTTCCTTGAACGAGTGGGAGCACCTGAGCGCAAGCACTTGGTTGGGGAACAGAGCGAAGCAATGCACTGCAACGCAAAGCCAGGCAAATCACTGCTAAGGAATGCGCATCGACATGAAGCAGCGCAAAGCACCGCAACGCAAGCAATGCAAAGCAATCCGTTGCGATGCAGATAGTGGCAGATCAAATGCCAGCTCACGCAAAGCAGTGCAAAGCAATGCAGTGCAAATCAATGCAGAGCCAGGCAACTCAATACAAAGCAATGTACAGCAATGTAGAGCAGTGCAAAACAACGCAACGCAAGCGATGCAAAACAATGTAGGGCAACGCAGCGCAATGCGACGCAATGAATAGGAGGGCAGAGCAATGCAAAGCGATGCAAACCAATGTCAGGCAATGCACAGCAGTGCAGGGCAATGCCAAATAGTGCTAAACACATCATAAGAAAGACAATGCATGCAATGCAATGCTAGCAATGCGTAACGATGCAAAGCGATGCAAGGCAATGCAAACCAATGCAGAGCAATGCAAAACACGGCATAGCAACGCAAAGCAGCACAACGCAACGCAACGCACGTAGCAGTGCTAAGCAGTGCGACGCAATGCAGTTCCAGACGACGGGCGGCGACGAGGCGGCGACAGGGCGGAGACGGCGACGACAGCCGCCAGACCAGCCCCCAGGCCCAGACGTTGGGCGGCGACGAGGCGGCGACGGGGCGGCGACGGCGACTGCGTGTCCGACCCCTACGCGCAGTTCGTTATCCCAGAAGAGAGAACCCCTAAGTGCAGGCATCGTCTTGCGGAAATAGTGAGAACGCAACACATCGATCAAAGCCGATCAGGGCAAATCTGTGACTCTTGCGTCTTTGGGCCCTCTTGAGGCCGTCTTGAGGCCAGCGTGTTCGAGCCCAACCTCCTACAGTCGGCGGGGGAAGGGGCTTACCCCCCCCCCCCAAGGTGCGGGCAAACCACGACGTCGTCGTCGACGACGACGACGACGAAGTGTCCGCCCGCCCGCGACTCGCCCACGACGTCGACGACGCGTCCCGCCCGCCCGCCCGACCGACTCGCCCACGACGACAACGACGACGCCGATGGCGACAGTGACGACGCCCTGCGCTGGCAAACGACGACGAGCTCGACGACGACCATGACGGCGATGAGGACGACGATGTCGTGTCCCGCCCGCCCGTCCGACCGTCCACGACGAGACGACTGCTTGATCCGCCCGCCCGACCGACTCGCCGGCTCAGAGCGACCACGACGACGACGACGTGTCCCGCACGCCCGCCCGACCGACTCGCCCACGACGCCGACGACGTTCGGGTATAGCCAGGACCCCGGGTAAGGGGACCTGGTTAGGGGAAGGGCCCTGGGGCCCCTCAATTGGCCAGATTCACTAAACCAGGTTTGCCGTAATTGGTGTTTTTCGGGTGACGGCAGTTCCGGTTAGCGGAACGGGGCGGGGGGAACGCCCCCCGGTATACATCACTAAACGAGGTTACATTAGACCCAGTTCTGCCCACGACGCCGACGACGTGCCCCGTCCGCTGGACCAGACCGACGGACTCGCCAGCCAACGACAGCGCGGCGGGGGGAGGGGGGGCGGTCGAAGCCCCCCCCTTCATTCGGGGGGGCTGGCTCCCGAGAGGAGGGGGAGGGGCGCTTCCCGAGCGGGGAGGCATAGACTTTAGGGGGCCACGTGTGAACCCTACCCCTACCCCCCACGATTTCTGAGGGGGAGGGTCGGGTTCACTTCGTTCGGGAGCTCCCGAGCGTAGTGAACCCCACCCTTCCCATCAGAAATCGTGTGGGGTAGGGGTAGGGTTCGCATGTGCCCCCCTAAGACTTTGCAGAAGTAAAACGTGCACGGCAGACGCCCTCTCTAATGTGCAATTCTCGGAATGTAGTATTGGAGCAGCGCGCCGTTGCCCGTTGTTGGCCGAGGAATTCCCTGGCGGTTTGTTTGTCACTGGCGCATTCTGGTGTTCACAGGAAGCAGGCCGTACTCGCATGCATAGTTGCTATGGTGCTCGCAGGCGTGCTTGTTGATACTGGTCGAACATGGAATGCGATTGCGCGTACTTGTGATATTACCGTGACGTTCGCAGGTTAAAGTAGTGCTCGCAAGATGCGGTGATCGCAGGCCTATCATGGTTCTTGTCTGGTTCAGCACGCTGCTGTCAATCTTACAGCAGCGTTGGTCTCATGTCCTGAGGTGCGCAGACCTGTAGTAAGCCGGCGGCCTTGCCAAGAGTTCCAAGACAATCAATAATGCAAGGCCAAGAATTCAAAGCCCGGATTCGAGATATTTAATGGTCACCACCGTAGAAAATGATTGATATGATGTACATTCGCGGTTAGTTAGTCGTCGTATTTTTGGTAGGCATTGTTGGTATTCTTGGCATTAGGGGGGTGGTGCACCGCCCCTCGGCTGCATTATTGTCTTAGTCGAAACTTATCGCGGGAACTAATTCTGTCGCCCAAGGGCGGTGCACCCCCCCCATATAATCACCAATACCAATCAAACCAAGCATCGAACAAGTTTGGTCTTGCGAGCGGGGAGTGGGCGGAGCTTGTGGAGTTCATTATTCTGACCCCGGGGGCGAAAACATTCTTGGTTTTGAACTCTTGGAACTCTTGGTGGGCCGCTGGCTTACTACAGGTCCGCTCCCATCCGCTCATGTTCGAATCGACGTGCTTCTCCTGTGCTTTAGAATGGCGTTCTCGCCCCAGCCTAGGCCCCAATTCTGTGTCCGAGCCCCCCCTCGTCGTTGTCGCCTCACTCCTTCCTCTCCTTCACCTTCCCCTGGTCCCTCTGCTCATCCCGCTCCTTCTGCTCCTGCAACTGCTGTTCCTCTTGCCCATTCGTCCTCATCCTCCGACTCCTGTTCATCCGCCACCTCGTCCTCCACCTCCTGCACCGTACGGATCCCCGTTCTGCCTGCGTATATCGCGATGTGGTCCTTCGGGGGGGTCCAGATCTCCTATGGCATCCAGGCATCCATCGGCGGATAGAGATCAATCAGCGCAGTGGGAACGGGTGCGGCAAGATGTCAGGTATGGCGCGTGCGTACAGTTTTTCCAATTAATCTTCTCTCTTCTCCCGCGGGTTTGGCAGGCGGTGGATGTGGACATTTGGGCCAGAGGGGTGGGGGGAAAATACCTCAACCCGACGGGAAGCTAATCGAGAAGCCGCGCAGTTCCCCCTGACCCCATTATCCTTCAACGGGTGGTCTATGAGGTACTGTGTTTCATGCATGTGCTTGCAAAGCATGTCTCAGCTTGGTGGCCTGCGTGGGGGATGCCAGCGAGTGCATGAACCTCGTGTCTCGCCGTCTTGGGGCCATTTTGTGCCCTGGGTGGCAGCGACCCAAATGACAGGGCCGTCTTCTGTCGAAAAGCGTTGGCCTCTCTGGTGTGAGGTGATGGAAGTACTGACGGACGGAAAGCTGATGCTGGACAATTGGCGCAGCGGTCCGTCACTGCGCAGCGTGAACGAGGCTCTGGCCGCAGGCGGGTGCGCGGGGCGCTGGATCGTCCAACGTCGTCTGGTCATTCTGCAGTACCGACCCTGACACGTCGATTAAGGAATTGGCCGTTTTTGGTTCGCGAGAGGGCGTCGCGGCCGTCAGGTTTGCGGGTCCAGGTCCGTCGGTTTCGGTCCCAGGCCGTTTTGACTAAGGGGAGGTTTACTAAAGGGAGGTTTGTCCACCGCCGAATGTTTCGTCGTCCCTTCCTCAAGTCCCAACATTCCGCTTACGACAGCTGGGCCATATCTAGGTGCACATGTGGCCTATCAGCGGCTTGCCACGAGGCCCACCAGCTGTCATGCCACGTTGCGGGACTCCGACACAGGTTCCTAGTTAGGCAGCCCCAGAGAGTGTGGACTATGACTGGCCACACCTGGACCGATGGGGCTCCCACCGCGTTGTCGACCTCTGAGCGAACAAGGGAGGGAAGATTGGCATTCGCAAACAGGTGTCTGTACGTTGGACCTTTTGGGGAGGTGGACGAGGAGGGCTTATCAAGTCGAGGATGAAGAGAGGGACTGCGTTTACTCAGGCGATCGCAAACATGGATCAAGGAGGCGTGGATTAGCGATGGGTCCTGTTTCCATGGGATGTCGCAGATTTCCGCCGCCGAACGAGGCGGCATCGGTCGCATTTGGGGGAGGGCATCTCCGTCGATCCATGGATTCGGCGACCGCGCGCCAAATCCACGGATCGCTAATCCATGTTTGCGCGCCCTCGGTTTACGTACCCTTTTCACGGGGGCTAATTCTTCATATTTTTGTTCCGCATCTGTTGTTTTCCTTGGTCGCCGTGCGTTGCCGTTCACTCGTCTGGCTGCTCCCCGGCCCCTGCCCCGCGCTTCTGGGCTTGGGCGTTACCCATCACGTACCCTCGCTCGTCGAAAGTAGTTGTTTTTGGAGCGTGTTTCTTTACTGCTTGGGGCATAATGGGCAGCATAGCCCCCGGCCCCCCTCCCCCCCCTACTACAACGTAACGCCCCTCCCCCCCCAGTGCGTTCCGGGCACTGCCGCCGTGCGCACGGCGGGGGGGAGGCGATACATCATAACCCCCCTGACCCATTCCCCCCTTATAATGGCCATTATCGCCGAAAATGAAGAAACGCGCTCTTGGAGCCCCAGGTTCCAATCCAACTTAGGCACCTTCCTATTTCAGTAGTCGAGATCGTTTCCCTTATCCCTCCTTTTCCAGCGGAGCGGGCGGAAGGAAACCCAACTTGCTTCAACGTCAATGATGTGTGCCTCTTGGGAGGCCTCTTGGAGGCCTCTTGGGCCATCCTGAGGCAATCTTGGGCATCTTGGAACGATCTTTCAGCGAATCGTGGCCCTCTTGGACAGTCGTTGGGGCCTGTTGGGGCCTGTTGGCCTGCCTTGGGACCCCTCTGGGCCCGAACACGTCACGTGTGTATATTTATATAGATATATATAAATATGTGTGTATACACACATGTATAAGAATATCAATTATAATAACACTAAGAAACCAAACACTTTAAAAACTAATAATAACAACAATAATGCTAATTAGTATGATCATAAGGAGAAGAAGAAGACGAAGAAGAAGAAGAAGAAGAAATACCGCCCCCCCCCGGCCCCGGGTCCCACACCTCCCCGCGACATCTCGGGGACGCTCCCGGTGCCGCTCCCGACGCCTCCCAGGAGCCCCCAGAATGCGAAAGGATGGCCCAAGTCGCTCCCAAGCAGCCCAAGTCAGCCTTCCGACGGCTCTCGAGGCTCCCAGGTGGCCTCCAAGAGACCCCAAGAGAGGTCCGAGAAGCGTCCCGAAACGGCCCGAAGAGGCCAAAATCGTAGATTGTAATGTTTTGGTATGTTTTTGGCTTCTCGCGTTTTCGAGCTTCCAACGGTCCAAGAGCGCCGAAGAAGTTCCCAAGACCGCCCCAAGACCACCCAAGAGACCCTCAGGACGGCCCCAATACAGGCCAAGAAGGCTCCACGATTGCCGAAGAGGCGCCCAGGACAGCCCCAGACCACCCCAGAACAGGCCCAAGATGGGCCCAAGAGCGGGAGCAGGAGGCTTCCAGAGACCTACGAGAGGCCTCTGGGACCACCCAGAGACCCCCAACACACCCCCGACCCCTGAGAGGATCCAAAAAAACCCTGATGAGGCTCCAAGAACAGCCCAAGAGAGCTGCGAGAGCCGTCCCGAGAGAGCCCAAAGAGGATAACATCGTTGATTTCCACAGGGTTTTTCTCATGTTTTTCGCCTTCTCACGTTTTCCCGCTTCCAACCCTCAAAGATCGAGGGTTTTTAACAAAAAAAAGGCATTCAATGAATTTTGTTTGATCGTGCTCCCCCTTTTGGTGCCGTCTTGGAACTCTCTTGGCTGTTTTGGGCGCCTCTAGGACCGTTTTGGGGCCCTCTTGGGCCGTCTTGGGACCCTCTTGGGGGTCTCTTGGGCCGTCGTGAGGCGGTTTTGGGGGCCCTGGGGCCGTCTTGGAGCGTTGGAAGCTCGAAAAGGCTACAACGTGAAGGAACATTGAAAAACACAATGGTAATCTATGATTTTCGCCTCTTTGGGCCCTCTTCGGGGTCCTGTTGGAACGCTCTTGGGGAGTCATTGGTGCCTCTTGGGCAGTCTTGTGGCCATCTTGGGCGTCTTGGAGCGATCTTCAACTGTCTTGGAGGCCTCTGGGCGGCCTGGGTGGGCTTCCTGGGCCGTCATGGAAGCCTTGGATAGCCCCATGGATGCGCCATGGCCGCCGAGGGACCCCCCAGGAGTAGGGGTGGTGCAGGTGGTTGGGTGCTTCCCGCGGACAGGGGGGTGCCTTGGAAGACCACAGAAAACCTGCCAGACAGCCCTCGGCATTATTCCACGCCTCGACGTGCTGCAGGCACGGTGGCGTCTTTATTTATTTGTGTAGACATACATAAATGTGTATATATATGTGTGTATGCTTCAAAACATGTGAATGTGTATATGCATGTCGGCATATACGTATGTATAGATGCATGCACACACATATATATATATATATATATATATAGATATGCGTGTATGTATTATGTCGTTGTCATTTGCAATCTCCCTGGCAGTTCAACAGGCTGCGGCAGACTGATGTTGTGGTCTCTTGCTTCTGTGTATTTTCTGCGTCCCTGCATGGTCGGGATCTGTTGTGTCCTCAACTGCCCACCTGTAGTGATGGCTGATATCGAATTTCGATTGCAATCGTACGATCGCGTCCCACGGCCCCCAGGCATTGAGCGTACTCTGCATCAGCACCCCGGCAAGATTGTCTTCTCTGCCGTCGATGCCGTACACCTTTTCGGAGGGGCGGGGCTCTCTGAGGACCGTTTCTGGTCGCAACAGGATCTTCTCGTGAAGACGAAAGAAGCGCAACACGTTGTAGTGGGAGAGCAGCGGAGGATGGCGCCGGCGGGGGGTGCAGAGGGCCAGTGGGAGGCTTCTTTCCAGACAGAAGGTATGCTTCGAGGAAGGAAGGCGGGGCGCTTTGGACATCGAGCGCGCCTGCCCGAGGCAGGTCACAGGGGCCGCGTGCACTGCGGTCCGGGCAGCCGGCTGGGCGGCGCGGACATCCGCGAGCAAGCTGCCCGCGTGTGGCCGCGCAGCGTGCCGCGTGAGCGTCCGACGTAAGTAGCTGCCGAAGGCCGCCGTGCCATCGTGCCCGGAGGAAGGAGAAGCGACACCACCACCACCACCAGGGGGGACCCCTCCAGCGGGGAGGATCACGATGTCTCCCCTGTGCCTGGGTCTCGAACTCGAGGGGGGGACCACACCACCAGGAGGACCCCCCCCCGAGTTCCCCGCGCTGGTTGTTGTGGTGTCGCCTTTGCCCCCACGTGCGCAGCACCCGTTACTTTGCGTCAAGTCGGGCGTGTCCCTCTACAGGAGGATATTCGAAAATAGTAAAAAAGAGTCTGGGGACAATTGTTTCACTATTTCTGAATATTTTTTTATATTTTTGGGGGTATTTTTAATTTTTCATCCAAAATCCCCCTGCAGGGGGACATGCCCGACCTAACCAACGTGCGCAGCACCCATTACTTTGCGCCGCCCTGCTGGAGAGGCTAGGCAACCGGAGAGCCTGCCTCTGTCGGCGGCCCCCCTGCAGCGCGGAGGCGCGCTTCTCAGATCCCGCCAGAGCTGCCGCGGTGAGGGTCGGTCGGGGCTCAAGGGACGGGGTTCAATTCAACGATAGGGGGGGATAGGCATAGGTGGCAACAATAGGCAGGGATAGACATAGGGGGGATGCATCGATAGGCATAGGGGGGTAACAATAGGGGACGGGGAGGAGATCAGCGCTGAGACCTTCAGCGGCAACGCTGTGGAGGGGTTTGAGGATCGAGGTTCCCGGTTCGAGGTTCAAGATTATTTTGTGTCTTCGTCGGTCTTCGGCGGCTTCCAGCCTCGGGGTGCACTAACAGGAGTTACGCCTCGCCGAGAGCGCGGGTTTGGGGAACGTTCCCGGTTCGAGGTTCAAGATTCTTTTTTTGGTTTCGTCGGTCTTCGGCGGTTTTCCAGCCTCGGGTTTGAGGGTCGAGGTTCCCGGTTCGAGGCTCCTGATTCTTCTGTGTTTTCGTCGGCCCTCGGCGGTTCTCCAGTCTCGGGATGCTCTCCCTGGCAGCTGCGCCTCGCCGAGAGCGCCGCTCCGGAGGTGCTCGGATCGTGGAACGGCCGTCGGAGCGCCGAGCTGTGGCGCAAGAGACGAAGTGGCAGCGTCCGGGGGGGGATCGACCCCCAGGGTTAAGTCGGGCACGTCCCTCGACAGGAGGAAGATTCAAAGACAGTCCAAAAATAGTCGGGGGGCGATTTGTCGACTGATGTCTGACCATTTTGCACATGTTCTGACTATCTTGTATCTTTCACCCTAAATCCGCCTGCAGGATCGATGCTCCCCAGGTCGTGTGTTAGCCCAGTATGTGTTTTCGCTCGTTCAGCTGCGCCCGATCGCACGCAGCGCACTTCGGCCCTCATTACACCGTCTGCGGCGTGTCGGAGGGCTTCGGTGGAAAAGCACACGCTGGCGCTAGAACACGTTCTGAGGATCATCGATAGTCCATATAGTCAATAATGGTAGAAAAATCGTCCCGAGGGGGTGTTGGGAAGGGTTACGTCGGGCCTGTCCCCCTACAGGAGGAAGATCCCGAAGTAGTCCAAAAAAGAGTCGGGGAACGACTTTGTCGACTATTTCGTTGACCACCTCTGCGAACAGGTTCTGTCTGTTTTTGTTATTTTTCGCCCAACATCCCCGCCTGCAGGAGGACATGCCCGACCTACACCCAGGGGGAACGATTTGTCGACTATTGTTTGACCACCTCTGCGAACAGGTTCTGACTATGTTTGCCATTTTTCGCCCAACATCTCCGCCTGTAGGAGGACACGCCCCACCTAAACCCAGGGGGAACGATTTGTCGACTATTGTTTGACCACCTTGGCGAACAGGTTCTGACTGTTTTTGTCGTTTTTCGACCAACATCCCCGCCTGCAGGAGGACATGCCCGACCTAAACCCAGGGGGAACGATTTGTCGACTATTGTTTGACCACCTCTGCGAACAGGTTCTGACTATGTTTGCCATTTTTCGCCCAAACTCTCCGCCTGCAGGAGGACATGCCCGACCTACACCCAGGGGGAACGATTTGTCGACTATCGTTTGACCACCTCTGCGAACAGGTTCTGACTATTTTTTGTCGTTTTTCGCCCAACATCTCCGCCTGCAGGAGGACATGCCCGACCTAAACCCAGAGGGAACGATTTGTCGACTATTGTTTGACCACCTTGGCGAACAGGTTCTGACTATTTTCCGCATTTTTCGCCCAAGCTCTCCGCCTGCAGGAGGACATGTCCCACCTAAACCCAGTGGGGCATGCTTCGCAGGCCAGCCACAACTGGGGGAGCTGTGCTCCTTACCTCCCTGGGGGACCCCTCGATCTCGGCACCCCTTTCTCGAGAGATCGTCGAGGCGATGGGTTCCCCCAGGGGGGTAAGAGGAGGAGGAGGAGGAGGAGGAGGAGGAGGAGGAGGAGGAGGAGAAAGAAGAAGAGGGGGAAGAAGAAGAAGAAGAGGAGGAGGAGGAGGAGGAGGAGGAGGAGGGAGGAGGAGGAGGAGGAGGAGGAGGAGGAGGAGGAGGAGGGGGGTGAGGACCACAGCTCCCCCAGTTGTGGCTGGTCGGCTTCGACCCCGGAGCGCCCGTCGATCGCCGGCGGGGGGCGCCCGGCGGCCCTCCCGGCGCAGGACCCCTGCGCGCTCGCGCTCACCTTGTGTCGGGCCTGTCCCCCCACAGGGGGATACTCGACGAAACATTAGAAATACCCCCAAAACAGCAAATTCGACTAACAGGGGGACTTTCGACCCCAAAAATACAACAAAAAGGTCAAAAAAGACTCCAAAAAAAGTCCCCCGACTGTCTTTGGAATATGTTTTGACTATTTGGGGGGGCTTTTTTGTTTTTCGTCGAAAGAGCCCCTGTAGAGGGACAGGCCCGACTTAGCTCTCACCATCGGGGGCTCATCGCCGATTCCAGGTCGACGCACCTTCCCGGGAGCCAGTCTCCCCCGACCTTTCCTAGAGGGGTTCTCCGAAAGGCTTGGGCGACACCTCCCCCTCCTCCTCCTCCTCCTCCGCCTCCTCCTCCTTCTCCTCCTCCTCCGCCTCCTCCTCCTCCTCCTCCTCCTCCTCCTCCTCCTCCTCCTCCTCCTCCTCCTCCCCCTCCTCCTGCCTGTGCATGTAGCAGGGGGGCAGCATTCACATCATTCATCAAGCCAGGTTCCGCGCTGGGCTGGAAGTTCGGTTTTGTTCCGTGTGCGGGGTGTACGCCTCCCAACAGATCGGGAAGCTAGCCGTCACATGTGACACACCCACCGCCACGGGGCGGGAGTATTTACGTCGAATTGCGTTGGGGATCTGGCCCAAAGTAATTACTCGGCAAAGCTGAAACTTTCCAGCGAAGCGGGAAGCAACAGGCACCACAGTAGTCGCCAGCGGACTTTAATCATATCGCTGTCCCGAGACCTGCGACGTCCCGAGACCAGTGCGGAGGGAGGGAGCTCTCTTCCGCACCCGGCAGGCTGGTGCTGCTGGATGCAGAGAAAAAGGTTCCCTCTGGACGCCCGAAATGGGTACGGAAAGAATGGGTACAATACCCAACAGCAGTCCCTGTTCATTTTGAACAGGATTCGCTGTTCACGCCGCCGCGGCCTGTGTCCATTCGAGACAGAAGGCCGCCTGCCCAACAGTGGCCGCTGTTGGTTTGGGGCAAAATTTGTTGTTGGGCATTGTACCACATTTTTTCCGTACCCATTTCGGGCGTCCCAATTCCCGACCCACCCTGCGGACTCTGCATGCCGCGGCCGCCAGGCTCGGCGCGTGCCGGAGCTCCCCGGGTATGCCGTCTCGTGCCCTCGACGGAGGACGGCTGCATGTGGCGGCCGCCGGGCCCGAAGCGCGCCAGCGTTCCCTGGTTGCTCCAGATTTTGTAATAAAAGGAAGGGGGTCTGGACCCTCCAAGACAAGCCATTTCAGACCTCCCCCGTGGGAGAACCCTCCAAAACATCGTCCCCAGACCCCCCAGGCCCTCCAAGATAGCCTGGAAGAGACCCCCCCCCGAAATGAGACCCCCCTCCCTTTATTACGAAATCTGGAGTATCCCGCCTCGCGTTCTCTGGTGAGGATTGCTCGAAGCACCATGGTTTGATGCCTGCGTTCTCCTGCCATCGCGGGGCACCCTCGGTTTCCAGGGAGCAGTCAAAATGCGGCCCGGGACGAGGGGGCGGCCTCCCAGGGGCGAGGTCGAGGCTTCCAAGTCCCGCGTTTGAACATAGGCTTGTCGTGGAAACGTAGACTCGAGCACGCCGGGACGCGGGTTTGCCGACGTTTTTTGACGAGCGCGTCCTGGATTTTGACGGTCCAGCTTTCGTGGGATGTTTGAAGCGGGAGGTCGCGTCAAATGTCAGACTAGGTATCATCATTTTCATGATGGCCCCCTCAGGCCAACTCGAGTCCCCCGTGACCGAGTCTTACCGCTCCCCGATTTTGTTTGGGTGCGTCGGTGCTCGGCGGGGTCTGCGGGCATTCCCGCGACAAGCCCCTTCCACCACACTGCCGGATGCCCCACCACAGAGCCCCAAAATTGCCACCAGTGCCCCAAAAAGCCCCAAACAATACCTGGAACGACGATGCCGAAGACGACAACGACCACGAGGACAAGGGCGATGAGGAAGACTACCTTGGAAGACCCAAAAGACCCAGAACGGCAAAACACCTTGAACGGCGACGCTCACTTGGAGGCCCAGGGTGAACCAGAAACGCCCAAACAAGTCATTCGAACCTCGAGCGACGACGACGACGAGGACGGCGGCGACGATCCCCCGAGCCCCACATGAGCCAGAAGCTTCCAAGAGCTTCGATCCTCGAACGAATACGACGGACTACGGTGCCCGGACAAAATGCGACCACGCCCATGGCGGGAAGGCAATGCAATATGGTAACAACCACAATTGCGAAATACACTTGCTTCGCACCCCGCCCCCCCAAACCCAAAGTTGAAGTGTCCACATCTTGTCCCTGGCTTTGAGCCCTCCGCCTGAACCCGTCAACTTTGAATTTGGAGGAAAGGTGATATACATGTTCGTCCGACGTACTTTCCTAACTGAAGGTCTTGGCGAGACACGCGTGGACACTTTTAGTCTACCCACCGTACGGCGGCGCGGCGAGGATTCGAACGACTACGGCGGACTCCTCTGAAGGCAGGAAAGGGGTGTGGCATCAAGGGGTGTGGTGCCAATGCTGAACCTGGCGGTGTACCTATCACAGATGACACCCCCATGTCCACGATTGGCACCACACCCCTTTGTGCCACACCCCCTTTTCCTGCCTCCGGAGCTGCGGCGGCGATGGGCGAGCCGAAGCAGAACGCACGAAGCAGACACTTCCGAAGCGCCGCGCGGTTGTCTCGACTCGGCGCCGGGACCCCCGGCGGCGGCCCTGGCGCCGCCCCTGGCGCGCTCCGCGGGTTGACCCCAAAGGGGGTCCAGCGACGAGGGGGTGGTGCAGTAGATTTGGTGCAATAGATTCGTGGGGTTGCAATACATCTGGGGCGTGCAGTACATTTCAGGGTGCAGATGTGTTGCTGGACTCTCGCGTGCAATGCATCACATGCAAACGCAATGCAGTACAATTCTCTGGCGCAGTACATTTGCAGTACAGTTGCCCCAAATATGCTGCACCACCCCCTTTCAGCTGGACCCCCTTTTGGGTCACCGAAAGCTCCGCGCGCCAAGGAGGGGGGTAAAGAAAGGATCCAATAAAGTGATGTTTTTTTTTCAATTCATTGCTTTGCCAATCGGCGCGGGCTCCAAAACCCTCCCTGCCCCCCCCATGCAGTAGGTCTTGGCTGTTTTGGGGGGCGCCTGTTTCGAGCGGGTGGGGCCCCCCAGAGGCAGCACTCTTGCAAACAGTCGCACTAAGCAGAGGTCTGGAGCCAGACCCCCCCTCTCCCCCCCCCTTTCCGCCCAATGTCGAAACGCCGAACAAAGAACGTTCACAAATCCGCGCGGACCGCCGACAGTGTAATTATGCTTCTGCCGTCGTTTCTTCTTATTTGGTTTGCTCTACCTTGTTGTTCTTCTTATTATTCTTCTTCTAACGGCGGCGACGACGACGACGACGGAGAGGGGGGCTCAGGTCCTGGCAGTGCCTTGCTGTGCCTCGAGAACCTGGGCTTCGACGTCCGGCCAGTGGCCGCTGGGGAGGACCCCCTCGGCACCGCGCAGGGACGGTCTGACTCTCTGGAGGTCGGCCTCCGTCGGGCTGCAGTTTGGCGCCCGCTGCTGGCTGAAGGCTGGTTTTATGCCGAGGGGGGAGAGGACACCGATGCCGCCGCTCGTCCTCGAGCGCCCTCGTCGCCACGGCCGGCTTCTCCCGGAAGCTGTGGCGGGAACGCGCCGCGGGAGAGCGCCGGTGGGGGTGCTGAGGTCGGCCACGGCCGGCCGGACGTTCGAGGTGCCCAGGTGGGGTGGTCGATTGTGGCGGGGATTAGTCGATAGGATGTGATGCAGCGGCCCGGCTCTGGCCTCTGACTCAGACGGGTGCGTGGGGGGCTGGATCGCACGACGGCTTCCAGCCAGTCTGTATTCTGCGGCGTCCTCTTCCCCCTTCCCCCCCCCCGAGCCCCAACATTTCACCTAGGGCAGCTGAGCCAAGTCTAGGTTCACGTGCGGTCATAGGTCCCACCAGCTGTCATGCCACGCCTGAGTGTGAATCCGACCCAGGTTCCTGCTGGGGGCAGACCCTGAGAGGTTGGACTCTGAGCTCTGAGTGGCCAGACCCCGACCGAAGGGGCTCTCACTGCCTTACCGCCCTTGAGGCCAACGAGAATTATTGGCAAAGGTTCGTGTGCGTTGGACCTACTGGGGAGGTGGACAAGGAGGGTCGATAATTTCGAGGCCGAGGAAAAGGAATGCTTGTAGCTTATTGACGAGGGTACTTACAATATTCGTTGCATTGGCTGGTTTCCCTGGCCTCCATTCGCTTCCGGTCACTTGACTGCCCCTCGGCCCCCACCCCGCTCTTCCGGGTTCGGTTGTTACCCGTCATGCACCCTTTGCTCGTTGAAAGTGTATATATATACACGTATAGATAGTGGGTTGCCCGTATTCGGATCTCCCTCGAGCGCGTTCATATTTTACGAGTCGAATTGTTCTCCGTTTTCCTTCCGTTGCTTGGGGCGGGCGGACACCCAATGTATTTTCGCCTTCGTGCTGGATGCTTATGCCACATTGCTTCGAACGATGTGTGGGTGGCCCTGTGGTGGGCGCTGGTGGCCTAGGCAGTTCTTTGGTGCCCAGGCGTGTCGCGAACTGAGGGGGCAACGCGGACTTGACAGGAACAATCACTGTGCGCCCGATGTGCTGTAGGATGCTCCCGCCCGCTGCCACGCAGTGCACTGCACAAGCGGTCGTCGGCTGCTGGGTCGCACCTCTCCGTCGGTCGCTCTCTGGTGGCGGCGTTTCCGCCAGCCTGACCGACTTCCTTCTCCTCCTCGTCGTCCTCCTCCTCCTCCTCCTCGTTCTCCTCCTCCTCCTCCGCCTCCTCCTCCTCCTCCTCCTCCTCCTCCTCGTCGTTCTCCTCCTCCTCCTCCTCCTCCTCCTCCTCCTCCCTCCTCGTCCTCCTCCTCCTCCTCCTCCTCCTCCTCCTCCTCCTCCTCTCCTCCTCCTCCTCCTCCTCCTCCTCCTCCTCCTCCTCCTCCTCCTCCTCCTCCCCCTCCCCCTCCCCCTCCTCCTCCTCCTCCTCCTCCTCCTCCTCCTCCTCCTCCTCCTCCTCCTCCTCCTGACTGTACTGCTTCGCCTCGAGGACCTCGGCTGCGAGCCGCCCAAGGCGGCGGCCGCCGGCGGGCAGGGCGCCAAGGACCCGCCCCCGCCCCCCCCTGCCGAGGGAGGCCGCGCCTCCTGGCGCCGACCTCGCGGAGCGGATTCCGCTCGGAAGGCCTTGTCCTGGGGACGGGGTCCACTCCTCCTCCTGCTCCTCCTCCTCCTCCTCCTCCTCCTGCTCCTCCTCCTCCTTCTCCTCCTCCTGCTCCTCCTCCTCCTCCGGGGGACGCTAACCAGGGCACTTTTCGGCTCCCCCCCGTCGCGCGGACAGTAACAGTTTACAGTAGGAAGCCAGGAGTCACGTCCCAGGAAGAACTCACTCGGGAAGAAATCACGACGCCGGAGGTCGGAGGAGGGGGAATTGAGACAGCACGGCCGGGTGCCCGGAATCCGTGAGGAGACAGCCTGGTGTCATGAGTCGCGGTCTGGAGCGGAGGGTTGCTCCTCTCGATGCCGTGGTAGCTGCGCGTTGGCGCGAAGAGTCATGGCGCCAACATCGCAGTGCGGATTTCGTTCGGAAATATAGATAGGATGGGCCCGGAGTGTCTTGGAGAGTTTCGTTCTGGGCTTCGAGGTGAATTCCGTGCGATTTTTTTTTTGGGGGGGGGACCAGGAACGAAGATTAAAAAAAAACACGCGAAATTCACTTCGTTTTTCACTCGCTGTTTCGGGGTTTTGCTTTGGCATAAATCCACGCAAAAATCCGCTGCAGGACGTCTGCAAGGTCGGTGCAATGACGCGTCGTCAGCGGTCTTCCTTTCGGGAATGTTCTGCTGAGGCGTTTCTGGAGGGTCTGGCCGCCACGGCGTGGTGCGGCTCGGGCATTGGCCGGGATGTGCCCTGGGAGTGTTCCCGCGGCGGGTTCTGAGCGGATGTTCTCCTCCTCCTCCTCCTCTTCCTCCTCCTCCTCCGACGACGGCGGCGGCGAGGGGGGCGACTACAGCGGATGCCAATAGACCCGAGCGTGCTACTGGAGTTCTCCGTGATGCCATAAACGTCGAAAGGGAGTCCAGCGAGGAGGAGGAGGAGGAGGAGGAGGAGGGGAACAAGGAGGAGACCACGGAGAATGACGATATTCTTTGGGGGCCTTTGTGGTCTCCGCATGTCTCTGATGGCTCATGGCTGCATCATGAGGCTACGTCGAAGCTCCTTGGAGCAATCGTGCAGTCGTCTTTGGTGTTCTCGGATCATCCTCGCCTGCGCTGAGAGCATCGTGCCAGACCATTGTTCCTGGGACTTCAGCTCCGCGAATCAACGTGACTCTTGCCCTCCTGGCAATCTTAAACCGTGCCGGCAAGCCATGTCTGGGACGTCCGCCATAATCATCCGTTATGTTGCTGTCATTTGTTCAGACGAGTGCGCGTGGTGTTGATGCGGTAGCCACATTTTGAAGCCGACCCGCCCCTGTGTGCTCACGGAGATCCCCTACGTTCAGGTATCCAACTATTTCGTTAGGGATCTTGGTCAGGAGTTCGTGACCAGTAGTATGTTGAAGCATCTTGGAGCTAGTGAGAACCCTCGAGCACAGGAACTTTTGGATAGAGGACTCTGGACAGAACCCGCTAACATCATTTGGAACGGCAAGAAGGACATACACATTCGCATAATTCAGCGAGCGAAGAACGGTATAAAATACATGTTCCCCCGTCGGGGACACCTGCCCCTGGGCGGCTGGAAAGTTTATACCCCTACGGTGCTACCGTAAGAGTATAAACTTTCCAGCCGCCCTGGGACAGGCGCCCCCGACAGCAAAAAAGTTTATTTTACACCATTCTTCGCCCGTTAAATAATAGTCAAACAGGTGTTCACCATAAGTTATGCTACGGCTGCCCGTCTTCGCAGATGGCGTCACAAAGGTGCAGCCAATTTTGACTGTTCCGCAGGGACAGCGCAGTGCTGGACAGTGTCTGGCACCGAGTCTTCGGGTGCCCGCGCGTCGCCGAGCGGAGGGAGCCGAGCACGTGCCCACGGCGTGGGCCGAGGCAGGCCTCGCAGCAGGGGGCCAGGACCCGCTGTTTGGCCAGCTGTGGTCGCCACAACCAGATGGCGTTACAAAGGTGCAGCCAATTTGCCTGGTCTGCAAGGACAGCGCAGTGCTAGACAGTGTCTGGCACGGAGTCTTCGGGTGCCCGCGCTTCGCCGAGCGGAGAGCCGGGCACATGCCCACGGAGTGGGCCGAGGCAGATCTCGCAGCAGGGGGCCAGGGCCCGTTGTTTGGCCAGCCGTGGTCGCCACAACCAGATGGGACAGGCCTCGGGAAAAATTAGCGAACATTCATGCCACATTCATCTGTGAACGCCTCCCCCTTCCCCCAATGTTCAAAGTTGGCGGTGGGTCTGATGAGTTGCACCTCGACCGCAGTCTCCCCCCCGCGTGCCAACTTTGAGTTTGGGGGGGCAGGGGGGGTGTTCACTAATTGTTTCCCTCTACCGCATTGCCCCTGCACTGTGGGAAGGGGAAGTCAGACGTGCTGGGCCTGATGGATGGGCCCACACAGGAGTTCAGGTCTTCTAAGATAGATTATACGTATTCGGATATGGTTCTTGCTTCGGAGGCAAGAATTGCATTGGTGGCGAGAGCTGGGTGGGCTGTAGTGTCGGTGGACGATGGAGGTCGTTTTCTACAAGCCGCTTTCGGACATGTTCCTGGGTTTCTCCATCAGTCTGCGGTGTTTGGGGTGCTATGGGCTGCTGCCGGCCCCGCTTCACCTGGAGGGGGACCCAGAGAAATCAGATCCCGACAGCCCGTTCACGATCCACGTGGGTTGTAAGAGCCTGCTGTCAGTAGAACATGTAATGTCCGCCGCCTCGGGACAGCCCGCTAGCAGAAGTTTGGCGTACCCTGTGTTTGCGAGGTCCTTTCCCAGCCTGGAGGTTGAAAAAATGTGAAGGCACATGTGACGGAGACACTCGAGGGCATCCAACTGCGTCACCAGCGTGGGAACGACCGAGCAGATGAGTGCGCCAAGGATGGGGCGAAGATCCATCCGCAGATCTTGGAGAACATTTATCGTTTTGAAATGATCTTAGATGTTTGGGGTGAGGTTACTCTATGCGCTGCTAATATTCGAGCCGACACCGAAGGCACGAGATCTCTTTGGGAAACTTGATGGGGATGTCCCGGGGTCTCTGGGTCTTCCTGCGGTCGCCGCGAACAAGCGCTCTCATCGCGTTCTGTGGAACGGCTCCACGTAGCGATGTGCGAGGTGCGCCAAGAGCTTTAGGAATAAGTCTGCTAAGGGTGTGTGTGTGTGTGCAGCACTGACCCCGTCCCTGCTAGAAAAGGTTAGGGACGGCGAGGTGTCGACTCCCCATACAATGCATGCCTGTAGGGTTTTAGAGTCGGGGGTCCCCGTGGTTTTGGTGTCGGATGTGGGGCCTGTACCTCGGGCCCTGCTGGGGCTTTGGGGGCCCCTTGCGTCGAAATATTCAAGCAGCAGCGGAAGCAGCTCTTCAATGGGAAGTTGCCATGGCCGCGAGGAGTGTATGCCTCGAGTTCCTGGCCCTTGGCCCGGCCTGCAGAGTTGGGTGAGTGGTGCGCCAGGCTTCAGCACGTCTGAATATTATATAATATATATATATATATATATATGTATAGATTCCGCCAGCCCCACCGAGCCGTGTTCGAAGGAGCGATGAGAGAGCCATTGGAAAGGAGGAGGAGGAGGAAGAGGAGTTGGAGACGGAGGAGGAGGAGGAGGAGGAGGAAGAGGAGGAGGTGGAGGTGGAGGAGATAGAAGAGGAGGAGGAGGAGGAGGAGGAGGAGGAGGAGGAGGTGGAGGAGATAGAGGAGGAGGAGGAGGAGGAGGAGGAGGAGGAGGAGGAGGAGGAGGAAGGAGGAAGGAGGATGGGGGAGGCGGAGGCGGAGGAGGAGGGGAGGGGGGGGGGGGGCGAAGAGGGAAGAAGAGGGATGTGGAAGACGAGGACGAGTACGAGGACGAGGAGGAGGGGGATGAATACATCGATTTCTCCCCCTTAGTTGCTCCCCCCGTGTCGCCCCCCTGCTGCAGACATGGAATTTCTTGTTTTGTTTGGTGCGCGGTCCCCGGATAGTTCGAGCCCCTCCCCAGGGCGGACTTTTCTGCCCGAGTGGTTGTTGGCTTGTTGGCGGTCCCGAAGCCTGGCGGGGGCCCCAGGAGGTGAAGACCAGCCAGCAGCCGTCCATCGTACTTCGCGACGCGACACCGTGTGTTGCTTTCGGGTAGTCGCTCGGGCCTCTGGCCCCCGATCGGAACGATCCGAGCACTTCCCGAAGACCTTCCACAGGGAGCAGCTGCTGGAACACAACTCGAGGTTGGAAGGCAGCCGGAAGCCAACGAACACCTCTGAAACACTCGGGCCCCGGGCTGGGAGCCTCGAGCGTGTCTGGGAGGGTGGCGGCCCGGAGGAGCGGCCGCCGCGGCAGTGCCTGATGCCCCCCGACCTCGCGCAGCCGGCGTCGTGCGGGGCCTTCGCGGCGCAGCTCGGGCACAGGCCCCGCGCGCGGGCGACCGCCGACGGGCGGCGCGCTCGCATTAGCGACGGGCGGCGCGTCGGGGGACGCTGGCGGCGGCGACGACGCTTCGGGCTGCTCGGCTGGACTCGTCCTCCTCATCCTCCTCCTCCTCCTTCTCCTCCTCCTCCTCCTCCTCCTCCTCCTCCTCCGCCTCCGCCTCCACCTCTGCCTCCGCCTCCTCCTCCTCCTCCTCTTTCTCCTCCTCCTCCTCCTCCTCCTCCTCCTCCTCCTGCCCCTCCTGACAAGTTCATGGTGGAGGCGCGCGGGGAGGGAGTGTAGTTCAGGCAGGAACGGACGTCTTCGGCCACAATTCACCTCCTCCTCCTCCTCCTCCTCCTCCTCCTCCTCGTCCTCCTCCTTCCTCCTCTTCCTCCTCCTCCTCCTCCGCCTCCTCCTCCTCATCCTCACCCTCCCCCTCGGGCCAGTGGGGATTCGGGAGGCCGCAGGGCTGTTCGACGTGGGTAGCTCGCCGAGGTTGTCCCGGGGCGACCGGGGCCCCCCCGGCGGTCCGAAGGCCGTGTGGCGACGGGCCGTGCGGTGGCGGTGAGGCCTTTCGGGGCTTCGAGGTCACAGCACGGTCCGTCGCCGCGCCGTCTGGGGGTCCCCGACCGACGGCGGTACGACCCGCGGGGGCCTCCCGCTCGCTCGAGCGAAGGAGCGAGCGCACGAGGAGGAGGAAGGGGGAGGAGGAGGAGGAGGAGGAGGAGGAGAACCTCCTCCCGCGAGCAAGCCAGCCGCGAGCGCGCACGCCGGCGACCCAGGGCTTTCCCAAAACAGTGCTTGCACTGCAGGGGTCCTAGCGGAAGTTGAAAGCCTTGGCGAAAGTTTCCCGCCGATTTTGGCAGCAGCCTGGGTTCCCAGGTTCCCGGTTCCGGGTTCCCGGGTTCCCGGCTATTGGTTCCGGGCCGATTGCAGTGGGCTCCCGGGCTCCCGGGTTCCTGGACGATCTCCTCAGCGGAAACCATCCTCTGATTTACCAGCCTCGAACGTATCCCTATCCCTAAGATTGACACGCCAAAAGGCGATGACAATCTTAGGGATTCGCCCTCAAAAAATAAGGGAATCCCTAAGATTGGCATAGTGATGAGGAGGTGCCCAGCATAGGGATAGGGATATGTTCCAGGCTGGTAATCAGCGGAAACCATCCACTGATTGGGGTTTCTCTCTGGTGTAGTGTGGCCCCTGCCCGCCGGACGCAGGCTCGGCGGCGACGTGCTGCACGGCCGCCACATGTCGCACGAGAGGCCCCCTGCGGGGGCGCGGGCGGCCACCCTGCCTCGGGCGGCGGCCTCGTCCAGCGGTTGGGCGCGGGGGGGAGGAGGAGAGGGAGGAGGAGAGGGAGGGAGGAGAGGGAGGGAGGAGGGGGGAGGGAGGAGGGGAGGGAGGAGGAGGGGAGGGAGGAGGGGGGAGGAGGATGAGGATGAGGATAACGACCGCGACGACGACGATTATGATGGCGATGTTGATGCTGATGATGATGCTGATGATGATGCTGGTGATGAGGATGAGGATGATGATGATGATGATGCTGATGCTGATGCTGATGCTGATGATGATGATGATGATGATGATGATGATGATGATGCTTGTGATGATGCTGATGATGCTGATTATGATGGTGAGAATGATGACGATGGCGATGGTGATGCTGGTGATGTTGATGATGGGGGTAGTGGTTCTGATGATTATGGCGATGATGATCATAATGACGATGATGATGAGGATGATGCTGATGATACTGATGATGATGCTGTTCATGGTGATGCTCACTCATGGTGGTGGTGATTCTAGTGGTGGTGAGATGATGGTGATGGTGATGGTGATGTTCAGGGTGATGATCAGGGTGATGAACAGGGTGATGATGATGCTGCTGATGATAATAATTATGATGATGACGATGACAATGACGATGACGATGACGATGGTGAGTATGATGGTGATGGTGATGGTACTGGCGATGGTGATGATGACGATGATGATGATGATGACGATGACGATGAGGAAGGTTGTCCTGATGCTGCTGCTGATGATTGTGATGGTGGTGATGGTGGTCATGCTGCTGATGATGAGGGGGTGAAAGAGGTAGATGATGAGGATGAGGACGATGTTGAGGACGGGGATGAGGATGAGGATGATGATGAGGAAGATGATGACGATGATGACGATGCTGGTGGTAGTGTTGATGATGATGGTGATGATGATGCTCATGGTTATGGTCGTGATGATGGTGATGCTGATAATGACGATGATGATGATCATGCTGATGATTATGATGATGATTGTGATGGTGATGGTGGTGATGGTGGTGATGATCATGCTGCTGATGATGCGGAGATGGAGGAGGTGGAGGATGAGGATGAGGATGAGGACGATGTTGAGGACGAGGATGAGGATGAGGATGAGGACACGGATGAGGATGATGAGGATGATGATGAGGATGATGATGATGATGATGACGACGATGATGATGGTAGTGCTTATGATGATGGTGATGTTGAGGATGAGGATGACGTGCATGGGTATGGTGGTTATGATGGTGATGACCAGCATGTTGATGATGGGGAGGTGGAGGCTGAGGATGAGAATATGATGAAGTGGAGGATGTGGACACGGATGAGGATGAGGATGAGGATGGGAGTGAGGATGAGGAAGATGCGGATGAGGATGAGTAGCATGGAGATCAGGCAGATGATGATGATGTTGATGATGATGTTGATGTTGTTGTTGATGACGATGCAGTTGTTGTTGATGGTGATGATGATGACGAGGGCGACGACGACCACGACGACGACGATGATGATGACGATGTTGATGCTGCTGATGATGATGATGCCGATGGCGACGAGGGTGATGGTGATGATGGTGATGGGGGCGACGATGTGTATCATGATTGTGATGTTGGTGATGATAATGATGATGATGCTGATGGGGATGAATATGGGAATGGTGATGTCAATGATGAGGCTGATGCCGATGGTGGTGATGGTGATGACGATGTTGATGATTGCTCATAGTATGATGGTGTTGAGTATGATAACGATGGTGGTGGTGATGATATTGGGGATGCTGACCATGATTATTGGTGATGGTTGATGATGATGATGCTGCTGATGATGCTGGTGATGATGACGACGACGGCGACGATAATGATGATGTTGCTGATGCTGATTTCTTTTATGCTTATGATGACGAGTATGAGGAGCAGGACGACGACGACGAGGACCAAAACGAGGACGAGGACGATGACGAAGACCAGGACGACGAAGGCGACGAGGACGAGGACGAGGGAGGGCAAGACTCCGATGTTTGCGCCCACGTGCCTCGACACGCGACCGCGCGCCTCGAGGGCGAGGACGCGGGTGCAGCAGCGCCAGAACATGCAGAGGAGGAGGAGGTGGAGGAGGAGGAGGAGCAGGAGGAATAGGTGGAGGAGGAGGAGGAGGAGAAGGAGGGGGAGGGGGAGGCGGAGGGGAAGGACGATGGGGGAGGACGAGGGGAGGCGAGGACGAGGAGGAGGAGGAGGAGGAGGAGAGGAGGAGAGGAGGAGAGGAGGAGGGAGGAGAAGGAGGAGAAGGAGGAGGGAGGAGGAGGGAGAGGGCAAGGGGAGGTGGGGAAGGGGAGGAGGGGGCAGCAGCAGGAGGGTGGAGAGGAACAGCTTGAGGAGGGAGGAGAATGAGGAGGAGGAGGACGACGACGACGACGACGCGGGCGAGGACGAGTATGAGGACGAGGACGAGGACGAGGACGGGAGAGCAGGAGGGAAATGGGGAGGAGAGGGGAGGGAGGAGGAGGACAAGGAGGAGGAAGAGGAGGAGGAGGAAGAGGAGGAGGAGGAGGAGGAGAAGGAGAGGAAGGACTCGGGAGCACACAGGCAAGATATTTCTTGAATATGCACAGAAGCTTGGTGCCGTATGTGTGAAACTCCAGCTCATCTTCACTTGGCTTGCTGAAGAGTTGCGCAGTCTGCTTGGCGGTCTTGTCGGCCTCGTCACTACCTGCCGCAATCTCCCTATGCTGGGTACCCTCGAATTTCCATGAGAGGTCTTAGTGGGCCTTGACTTTGACCAGGGCCAATCCAGTCATCCAGGGGGGCGGAGGCTAGCGCCACGCTAAAACTTCAAACCCGACATCTGATTCTGCCTTGGGAGAGTTGCCTGGGTGTGTATGGCAGACTGGCAGTCGGTGTGAACATCGGAGACGAGACTAGAGGCGCGGCAGGCAGCAAGGGCAGCGAGGTGTTTGGTTGTTCCTGAGTTCCTGAGGTCAGCTGGAACATGCTGGCAGGGGGAGGGGAAGGATGAGGAGCAAGAGGAGCAGTACAAGGAGGATGGAGCAGCAGGATGAAGAGGGAGGCGGCTGTGCAGCTCTACTGGGCGAGCACGGTGGCGACGACGGCGAGGGCGCTGGGCGGCGCGGTCTGCTGGCGCAGCGGCGGAAGGTGCGACGCCTGTCTGGCGGACGACGTGAGTTGCACCTGCAACGTCACCTGGCAGAACGACTCCGCCTTCGCGCGGCTCTGCGAGGACATGACAGTGGGCGACGTCTACGGGCAGGAGAGGGGTGGGTGGGAGGTTCGAGGCTCTGCTGTGGTTTATCGTTCGTGTGTGTTGAGCAATGGGTGCATCTATTGCTGCATGCACGTGGTCTGTGGCCGGCTTGGGTGACGAAACGTGAGCCCGATGCTGGCACATTTTCGTTTGACGTGCTGCTCCCAGCTGATTTGAGGTTCCGGAAGTTTCTTAACTAATTTGCTGGGGGGTCCGATGCCCAGGACAGGCACAGAAGCCGTGCACGTCAGATGTGCGTTGACAGAAGGCTGAAACGGAGATGATTGGGTGAAAACCGTGAGACGGTTCATCGTGGAATGTAGGTCGACACTCAGGGGCGATACCCGAGAACAGGCGCGCAAATTGCTACGGTTCTGAGCCAGTTTCGATGAAGACAACAAGGGCGAGGGGGGGCGACTCCGAGGAGGGCTATGTTTTAAGATCGAGTTTCTGTTGGCGTTTCTGGCCTTTTGCCTGGGTGGTCTCGGGTCGGTGCGGTCGAAGTAGGTACGGAAAGAACAAGTACGAAGATTAACTGAATTTCTTCGTCGTTTTGGACTGGACTCGCTGTCGGTGTGACCGCGGACATAGTCCACTCGAGACAAAACGCCGCCTGCCCACGAGCGCCGGCTGTCGGTTTTGAACACCATTTGTTATTGGGCATCGTGCTCATTTTGTCCGTGGCCTTTCTCGGGCGAAGAGAACCAGACTCTGGGTTTCTTGATGACCGTGGAAGGGTACCCCCCCGACGGGGGTCAACCTTGCCTCGTCGTCGCGCCTCGGAGGTCGGAGCGCCTTCGGCGCGCGGTGGCTGCCCGCGACGGGGGTCGATGTGGGGCTGTCGGCGGGGGTGACGCCCCCCCGAGGCTTATCAAGAAATTCGGAGTGTGCACATGCACCGATCCTGGCCAGGCCCATCCTGGGCCCAGGATCGGTGCTTGTGCCTCCCTCGCCCAGCCACGAAGGCGTATACACCGACCCTGGGGCCAGGATGGGCCTGGCCAGCATCGGTGCACATGCACTGCGTACCCGTCGGTCATTGAAAGCTGGTATGCTCTAGCTTTCCGGATCCCAATCTACTTTGGGCGCCTTCCTATTTCGACGATCGAGTGGGTCCCCCTCTTCCGTCCTCTTCTTCGGGGGGCGGGCGGAAGCCCACCTCCACCTCCAACCGCCGTGGCCATTTTGGCTCGGGCCGTTCGGCTCGAGCCCGAGCCTTGTGGGCCTCTGCCCCTCCGCAGAGGCGCAGTCGGCCTCCGCGCCAGCTCGGCACTGGGCCGACCGCCGAGCCGGCCCGCGCCGCCGAGGCCGCCCTCGCAGAGTGGCGGCCCGCGCGGGCCGCCAGCTCTCTCCGCGCAGGGCCTCTTCGGAGGCGGCGCGCGGCCGCAGGAGGCCGCGCCGCGCCCCTGCACGAGCGCCATCATTACCAGCCTGGAACATTTCCCCATCCCTATGTTTGACATCACCTCACCTCGATGCCGACCTTGAGGACTCCCTCGGTTTTTGAGGGCCCATCCCTAAGATTGTCCTCGCTGTTTGCTCGCCCATCTTAGGGATAGGGATACGGTAGGTTCGCGTCGTGTCGACCAGCGGCGACCCCGCCGCCGACGTTCAACGTTGAACGCCGACGGCGGCCCAGAATCGGTCGATGTTGAACGATCGGACGTTGCGGAGACGGCCGATCGTTCAAGGTTGAACGATCCAGCGCGGTGTCAGGAACCAACGCCAGGGTCGACACGGCACGGACCTGCAGTACGTTCGAGGCTGGTTACGTCAGGGAGGCCGCACGGGGAGCGCCCGCCGCTCACGGGGGCGGAGGGGAGCTGGAGCCCGGCAGGGTCGCGGGGCCTCGGCGAGAGCTCGGCGAGCCTCGAGCTCGACCCTACCAGCCTCGAGCGTATCCCTATCCCTGAGACTGACACGCCAAAAGTCAGAGCGTGAATTACCTACCCCGCTTTCGCTTCCAGGCAAAACCAAGCCATACCACGCGCCTCCTCGTCAAGCGGCCTGACCAGTACAGGCTGCAATCTGGCATCGTTTGGTATCTCTTGGAAGCGAGGGTGGTCAAAAGCGAGGTAGGTTTGTTTCCCCCCTAAAAACGCGATGGCAATCTCAGGGATTCGCCCTCAAAAAATAAGGGAATCCCCAAGATTGGCCTCGTGATGAGGAGGTGCCCCGCATAGGGATAGGGATGTGTTCCAGGCTGGTAAGACCCCCTGCGCCGCCCCCCTCGGCGAGGCGCGCCGAGGGGGAGCGCAGCGCGCTGATGCCGCGGCCCGAGCCCGAGCCCGGTGCGGCGCGGCCCCCGTGACGACATTGGTGGATGGAGTTGCGGGTGCTTGTTGCGCGCTGGCGGTCGTGGAGGAATTTGCAGAGGCAGCGCAGCCATCCACCTCTGATGAAGCCGCCGCAACGCACGCCAGCACATCTTCAAGGGCATCTTTTCAGTGGCTCTGGCACAGTTGCCTAAGCCGCCTTGAGCGGGTCAGTATTTCAATTTGAGGGGATCGGGGATTGGGGATTCGCGTCTATGATGGGTCGGATTGGGGGGGCGGGCACCGCCTTGCCTCAGCCTGCAGATCTAATACTCTTTGCCCTCGCTGGCTCCCCGCCTTTTCAATTACTATCTGCGCCTCCAACTCCGCTCTTTGTAGCCGCCGATCATGACTTCAGTTTGATGCTTCCTTTCTATTGGGACTGCCTCAATGGCATTGTTCAGTGCGCGCTGGTCTTGCCAATCAAAGCATGTCTTCTCGCATGCGACGAACGAAGAGGGCCCACAGCGACGCCAAGAGCAGAAGATCCCGAGCGAACCAACGGCACTGTACAGAAAGCCGCCCATCGCATCAGAGTCACCTGGCTTTCTGACCCTTACCGACCTGCCACAGCTGGCCGACGGAGCTTGAACGTGCCACTGCCAGCTACCTCTGCCAATAAAAGCAGCCGTTGTGGAGATTCTGGCCAGGGCCACATTACGCACCAGAAGAAAAACAAAAACACCTCCAACGCCTGCCTACTTCAGGTTTTTGTATACACTTCTGCCGACCGACGTGTAGTTCCCGTGCCTCCAAGCATGCAGTGGGGACGCGCATCAAGAACCCAGCTGCTTCTCGTCAGGGTACCCTGGGTTTCTTCGCTCCGCGCGCTGCGCGGTGGCATCCCGCGGCCGTCAAAGAGGCCGCTGCGTTCAGGGTGCTCCGGGTCTCCCCTCTGGTGTGCCTCGCGCGCGGGTTTTCAGGGTTGGGTTTCTTGCGACGGTCTCTTGCGACCGCGCCCGCACTGTGTGTTGTTGGGCAGTGTGTGCACTTTTTCCGTACCCATCTCGGTCGTCCACATCCGGAGGCTTCCCGATGTGGACGACCGAGATGGGACCCTGCAAGCGGTGGTCTGACATGTGAGGCGCCCTCTTCTTCCCCCCCTCCCTCCCTCCTCCTCCCCCTCTTCCTCCTCCTCTCCTGTTTAGCAGGCAATTGCTTCAGTCTGTCATGCCATGTCATTTTCCGCTCGGTCCGCCCAGGCGCCGTTCTCCGGCGCCGCAAAGGGCCCGGCCCATGTGGCCGGTCAGCAGACCACTCTGTCTCGGTCGTCCACATCGGGAGGCTTCCCGGGGGCCTCCGTGGTGGTCGCCTCTGGATGGCCCCCGCGCGGCGGCCTCCGGCGCCCCCGGAGGCGGCCTCCGGGGACTGCGCGGGAGACCCTTGGGGGCGCTAGGCTCGTGATGTTCGAACCCACTTTCGCCTTGGTCACCAGAAAGAAATTCGAGCACCAGAAACAAGTACGGGAACTCGAGGGTTTTCGCGTGTCGGGCCCCGGAAGACACTGTTTCGACACTCTTTCGACATTTTTCCGGGTGCTCGAAATTATTTTTGGGATGAGGAGCGTAAGTACGATGGGAGCAACACTACGCTAGGCCCGAGGGGGGCTTTGAAATACCGTGAGGGCTGGTGGGATTCGATCATCCAGTTTTCGATCATCCAGCGCAGGAGGAGGAGGAGGAGGAGGAGGATCGAGGAGCTTCGAAGAGGGTCAAGCAGGATCGGGGGTTGATCTGCGGGGACATCGGTGGCGGCCAAGAGGGGAGCGTCAAAGAGGGGGGAGCGCAAATCAGGGCCGGCGGCATGTGCGCGGCCCATTGGGGGGCCAGGGACGTCTTGAATTAAGACGAGGCGCCATGAAACTTGGGGAGGTATCATGCCCCCCGCCATTCCCCAATCAGTGCTTGCACTGGAGGGGTCCTAGAGGAAGTTGAAAGATTTAGCGAAAATGTCCCGCCGATTTTGGTGGCCGGCTGGGTTCCGGGGTTCCCGGGTTCCTGGTTATTGGTTCGGTGTGTTCTGGGTTCCCGCGGGCTCCCGGGATCCCGGTCGATCTCCTCAGCGAAAACCATCCGTTGATTGAGTTTTTTCTTTGGTGTAATCCCTTTTTCGATCATCCAGCGCACGAGGAGGTCATCCTCATGCGCCCTTTCCCGATGGGAGATTCCATTGCTGTTGCGCATCGTTGTGCAATTCAGTACGTTTGGTTGTGCTTTGAACGACCTTTTGCTTTTCAGCGGCGGTCTGGTTGCCCTCCCCGCTTCCGCCACCCCCAAAGCGGAGCTGCACGAGGAGGAGGGTCGAGGAGCCTCGAAGAGGAGCTTCGAAGAGGGTCAGTCAGCTTCGAGGAGCTGCACGAGGAGGAGCATCGAGGAGCCCCGGAGAGGGTCGAGCGGGATCGGGGATCCAGGGGTCGAGGGCCGAGGCGAGGCGGCCGGCGGGCTCGGGGAGTGGCCCTTTTGCGCCTCGCCGCAGCCTGCCGCTCAGCCCAGCTGGTGCGGCACGAAGCCACCACCACCACCACCAGGGGAGGAGGAGGAGGAGGAGGAGAGAGGAGGAGGAGGAGGAGGAGGAGAGGAGGAGGAGGAGGAGCAGGAGGACCACCCCAGCCCAACCCGAAGGCTCAGATTTACCCTCGATTTCCAGTCGGGGGGGTGGGGGGGGAAACCTCGAAAAAGCACGTGTGGAACCCTTAACCCCCCCCCCCACCCGAAATGCGGGTCTTCGGGTTGTGTTGGGGTGGTCTGGCAGGTAGTCACGAAGCCCATAAGCTGAAACTCGTCCGGGCGCAGCAACGACGACCGAATTCGGGGCTCGAGAGACGGGGGTCAGTGCAAACGGGGGTCAGCCAGAGCGCCGGATCTTGCAGGATCCTGCAGGGCCGGGGGGCGCACTGACCCGGGTTCGGGTGCAGGATCCTGCGCAGGATCTTGCAGGATCCTTCGCATTGATCCGGGCTTGGGTGCAGGATTTTGCAGGATTCTGCAAGGCCTGACTGACCCGGGTCTGGATTGACCCCGGTCAGAAGATCCCCCACGAACACACGCACACACGCACACACCCATACCCATCGGGAGGTCGGAGAGAGGAGAATTGTCTATGGGTATGGGTGCGGGTTGTCGGACTCATGGGGAGACTCCCGTGCAAGTGGGGACCCACATCTGACAACACGCACCCATAGCCCCGTTGGCCCCCCTATGGGTATGGGTGCGTGTTGTTCGTTCGTCAAACAGAGAACCACAACCACCACTAAGTGTCGTCACGAACGAAATGGGTACGGGAAGAAAGGGGACGAAGATTGACAGCAGCTCCAGTCCGTTTTGAGCAGGATTTGCCGCCGGCGCCGCCGCGGGCCTAGCCCCTTCGAGACAGAACGACGCCTGCCCAAGAGCGACCGCTGCCGCTTTTGGACAGCATTTGTGGTCGGGCATCGTGCCCATTTTGCTGCGTGCCCAGTTCGGGCGTCCACAGCGAGATTTTTCGGGAGGGCCCCTCGGGTTATGATGTTCCAACCTACTTTAGCCTTGACCACCAGACAAAAATTCGAGCACCAGGAAAGTCCCGAAACGGGAGGGTTTTCACGTGTCGGGCCTTTGAGGCGATACTCGTTCGACACTGTTTCGATATTTTTTCGGGTGCTCGAAATTATTTCTGGGATGTGGTCCTGAAGTACGATTGGCGCGGGGAAGAACCCACCGACCTCGACATGAACCCTTCGCTCGTGGTTGTGGTCGTGGTCGATGTGGTCTCCTCCTGGGAGGCC
>CAUYUJ010013625.1:261873-279373 GCA_963575745.1 Prorocentrum cordatum | reverse complement strand
GGTTGGAGCGAGCGAGCGTTGGGGTGTCTTTGGCAGTGTGGTGCTGCTCTTGCAGGTTCTCCCCCAGCAGTTCGGGGGCCTCCGGGAGAGGCGCCTCGTCGACTCGGCCGGGTTCCATGCGGGAGAGGCGAGGTCGAGGGGACGACTCGAGGGGGGAGAGAAACGGGCCGCCACGAAAAAACAACAGGTCGGAGGTTGATCGACCTCCTACCCTGACGCGTCGATTAGCGAATGGGCTGTTTTCGGTTCGCGAGAGGGCGTCGCGGCCGTCATTGTTGCGGGTCCAGGTCCGTCGGTTTCGGTCCAAGGCAGTTTTCACTAAAGGGTGGTTTACTAAAGGGAGGTTTGTCCACCGCCGAATGGGACCGCCGAGGAAGATGGAGTCTCGGAGTGTCGTCCTCGCTTTCGGCATCCAGGGGCCTCTCCCAGGCCCGGAGCTCCGTTTTCTGGACGCAGCAAAGAACCATAACCAAAACCACATTTAGTTGGACTTTTCGAGAGGCCCTTGGGGGGAGAACCCACCGACCTCGGCATGACTTTGGTTGTGGTTGTGGTCGATTTGGCCGTCCTGCGACGCCACGTCGAGCACCGCCAGCTCTAAGATGGGTTCGGCGCTCCGACGACCGTCAGCATGCGCGGGGCATCCCCAGGGTGTCTTCTCGATGTGGTTGCGGTCGCTTGCTGTTCCCGCGTTGATTGACTGCGACGACCAGGGGGTGGCGCGAGTGGGGGCGGCTTCCTGAGAAAGCGGCGCTGCTTCTAGGCGGGCGGTTTCTCAGAAGCCCCCCAGGAGGAGGTTGAGGAGGAGGAGGAGGAGGAGGAGGAGGAGGAGGACCAAGAGGAGGAGGAGGAGGAGGCGGAGGAGGAGGAGGAGGAGGAGGAGGAGGAGGAGCCCCAAGAGGGGGCCTCGCCTTCGGCGCGTCTCCCACTGGCTTCCGGGAAGGCCTTTGTCGGAGGCTGCCATGGGCCCTTCCGAGAAGGTCTCCGGCCTCCACGGGGCCCCATTCGCCTTCTCAGAAGCCCCCGCGCGCCGGGCCCTCGTGGGCGCCGCTGCGTCGGGGGGGGGGGGAGGTCGCCCACGGGGGGGGGGGCAGCGAGAGTCCCGTGACCGCACCTCTGGGCCTAGGCCTGCCCTTCTCGCCCCCACCGTCGCTCATCCACCAGGGGGCTTGGCATCGTTCGGACGCGTGCATTTTTCCTTCGGCGAGGGCCATCGAGGAGCATCCTTGATCATGTGGCGAAAAAACCACGCACGACACCGAAGAAAACACAGGGAATGGACGTCCGAGCGATGGCCAGAGGGGGGGGCAGCGAGAGTCCTGTGACCGCACCTCTGGGCCTAGGCCTGCCCTTCTCTACCCCCACTGTCGCATCCATCCACCAGGGGGCAGACGGGGGCGGGGCCGCCCACGGCTCTGATCGGCTCGACGATTCCGGATGCAAGTCTTGGGACGGCAAGATCTCAGGAGGGGGAAAAAACACAGACACAATTCTTCACGCTTCGCGTATCCCCACCAGCCCATCTCAAAACAGCAACTCTAGCGAAGCATGCCGACAGTCGTGTTTTTCAGGCGTGTTTCCGCCTGCCCCCGCATATCTCCCCTGTTCCTCCTTCCTCCCGCCTCCTTGTACATCCTCCTTGTGGTGGGAGCGGGAGAAGGACGAGGCGGAGGAGGAGGGAGAGAAAGCGCTCCTCGTGGTTTGAGTCGTTCGGGTTTCTCGTCCTGGTGTGAGTCGTTCGGGCCCTTCTTCCTGGTGTGAGTCGTTCGGGCTCTTCGTGGTGTGAGTCGTTCGGGCTCTTCGTCCTGGTGTGAGTCGTTCGGGCTTCTCGTGGTGTGAGTTGTTCGGGCCCCTCGTCCTGGTGTGAGTCGTTCGGGCCCCTCCTCCTGCCCGTCCAGAAACGACGCCCAGGCGAGTAGAGGGTCGTCCTGATGGGCTTTTCGGCGTCTTGGGTGCCTCGGGGGGGCCTCTTTGGGCCGTTTGGGATCCTCTTGGGGGCCTCCTGGGGGCCTCTTGGGGCCATCTTGGGGCCTCTTGGTGCCTCCTGGGCGCTTCTTGGGGCCATCTTGGAGGACATCGATCAAAGAAGAAGGGAGCTTTAATTAGCGCTGCCCCCTCAGAAGACCAAAATGGGGCCAAAACCTTAGTAAAATCAATGATGTTGGCTTGAAAGAAGAGGGGAGCTTTAATTAGCGCTGCCCCCTCAAAAGGCCACAATGGGGCCAAAACCTTAGTAACATCAATGATTCTGGCTTCAAAGAAGAGGGGGGCACTTTTCTGCCTCCCCCCGTCGGGGCCAGAATCCTCATGAGGGGTGTCGTTTTTTAGCCCTCCCAGGAGTCGAAAAAGACCCCTCCAACGACCCGCGGGGCGCCCTCTCCAGGCCCAGGGGGAGGGGGTAGGGGGAGGGGTAAGCCCCTCCCCGAAGGGGAAGAAGGGGGTTGAGAACAGAGCGGGTTCTCTAAACCACTCACGCCCAAAGGGCGAGGGGGAAAAACACAGACACAATTAATCGTCGATCCCCCAGAAAATATGGGAAACTATGGGGAGTGGGGGGGGGAAGGCTGAAACCCGGAAACTATAGGAAAATATGAGTGATATGTTTATGTGTGCGTATTTATCTTAACGGCTGCCGCCTCTGCCGCCGACCCCAGATAATCTTGAGTGGGGCGGTCGTTGCTGATGCGGGCGACAGATCGCCAGCTTCAGGACAGGGGGAGAACGTCTGTCTTACCAGGCGTGGGAGGCCCCGGGGACAAGGGTTAGGGTAAAGGAGCCCGCACGTTTGGTGACCTCGGCAGGGTCGGAAGATTCTTGAAGAGAAAATAGGGGCAACGAACAACGCCGTCGATATGGGAATCTGGGGCAAGGAGGAGGAGAAGGAGGAGGAGGAGAGGAGGAGGAAGAGGACGAGGAGGAGGAGGCGGATGATGAGGAGGAGGAGGAGGAGAAGGAGGAGGAGGAGAGGAGGAGGTGGAGAGAGGAGGAGGAGGAGGAGGGCAAGGAGGAGGGGGAGGAAAGGAAGAGGAGGAAGAGGAGGAGAGGGAGGAGGAGGAGGAGGAGGAGGAGGAGGGAGGAGGAGGAGGAGGAGGAGGAGGAGGAGAGGAGGGGGGGGGAGGAGGAGGGAGGAGGAGAGGAGGAGGAGGAGGAGGAGGAGGAGGAGGAGAGGAGGAGGGGGGAGGAGGAGCAGGAGAAGGTGGGAAGGAGGGAGGAGGAAGGAGGGAGGAGGAGGAGGAGTAGGAGGAGGAGGAGGAGGAGGAGGAGGAGGAGGAGGAGGGAGGAGGAAGATGCAGGAGGAGGAGGAGGAGGAGGGAGGAGGAGGAAATGGAGGAGAAGGAGGAGGAGGGAGAGGAGTAGGAAGAGGAGGAGGCGGAGGAGGAGGAGGAGGAGGGGAGGAGGCGGAGGAGGAGGAGGAGGAGGAAGAGGAGGAGGAGGAGGAGGAGGAGGACGAGCAGGAGGAGAGGAGGAGGAGGAGGACGAGCAGGAGGAGGAGGAGGAGGGGGTCCAGGTGGGGGGCGTGGGTAGGTTCTGGGCCAGGAATTGTCGAGTGGGGGGTCCCAAGAACAGAGTTCTGCCAGGGTGGGAATGCCAGGCCAGGAGGGGGTCCAGGTGGGGGTCGTGGGTAGGTTCTGGGCCAGGAATTGTCGAGTGGGGGGCCCCAAGAACAGAGTTCTCCCAGCGTGGGAATGCCAGGCCAGGGGAGGGTCCAGGTGGGGAGCGTGGGTATGAGTGATATGTTTATTTGTGTGTATTTATTTGCGTTTCCTGGGGCCCCTTCAAAGATCGGCATCGGCGCTGGCATGTCTGTAGTCGGGAAGCTGCGGAATCCCGACGAGCCCAGCTTAAGTACTCTGTGTCCCTCGATAGTTTTGGGGGTACCTGTAGTCCGGGGGGGGCACCTATAGTACCTATAGTCGGGGGGGGGTACTGTAGTGGGGGGGGTACTGGTAGTCGGGGGGGTACTTGTAGTCCGGGGGGGGGGGGGGGCCTGGGGGGGGGCGCGCATGGGGGTACTTGTAGTCCGTGGGTGGGGGGGCATATGGTCATGCCTCAAAGCACGCGTGGTTCCACGCACGCGGGTGTTTAGTACTTACGCGCGCGGGACTTCGCGCGCATCGTTGCACATCGTGGCCCAACGATGGCGAATTCCTAAGTGAAAATGTGCGGACGCATCTTGGCGGGCCGCTTTGGCTTCCAGAGACTACGTAGCGAACGCGGGGGGGCTTGTAGTTCCGGGGGCTAGGGGGGTACCTGTAGTCCGGGGGGGGGTACCTGTAGTCCGGGGGGGTACTTGTAGTCCGGGGGGGGGTATCTGTAGTCTGGCGGGGGGGTACCTGTAGTCCGGGGGGGGTACCTGTAGTCCGGGGGAGGGGTACTTGTAGTCCGGGGGGTACCTGTAGTCCGGGGCCCCAGAACTTTTGAGGGACACAGAGCACATGGCTTTTGATCTGGGCAGCCCAGCTCAGTGGCCCCCCAATCTGGCTCTGTGTCCCAGGAGCTGCCTCCTACGACCCTCGAGTGGTCGACCAGCCACGTCAGCGCCGCTCCTCTTCGCCCATTCGACGTCGCCCATTTTGGCGCGACTCCGAAGTTCCACAATGACCGACATTGGACAATGGCGGCGCCACCTTGCGGGCAAGGACCCCAAGCCCTGGACATCACTCATCGACAAGGAGACTGCACGACACACTTTTTGGGAGGTTCCTTTTGCCGAGGGCAGCTCTTGCCGAAAGTCCTCATTGTGAACTGTTTTCGCTTCGCTTTACCCGTGTTTTGCCTGAGTCCCTCCATTTCTTCGCCACTCTGTTCATTTCTACTCCGCGAGCCGCCTGATTTCGGGGCGCCTGCCGGACCATGGCGGTCCGCGCCTTGGATGGCCCTTTGCAGCGCGGGCACGGCCAGAACGGGCAGTGACGACGCTGCCGTTCGCGCCGATGCGGGCGGCCCGGGGCGGCGGAACCTACATGATTTGATACGAGAGAGCGTGTTTTGCCGCTGCTGGCAGACAGCCAAGGGGGGTCACTCGGGGTTTCCAGCCCGCCCCCCCCTCCCATCGGAACCGGGGGGGCCACTGGGGGTTCTAGACTCCCCCCTCCCCCCCGGTGCATCATGAAAAAGAGGGCGGGTCACTACCGGTTCGATACCCCCCCTCCCTCTTCGCCGCCAGCTTGTCGACTCCCTCTCCTCATTGGGGACAGTGGGGCAGTGGTGGGGACAACGGGGAGAGTGGGACCGTGGTGGGGACAGTGGTGGGGACAGTGGGGACAGCGCGACAGAGGTGGGGGCAATGGTGGGGACAAGGGGGGCACTGTTGGTGGGGACAGTGGTGCGTGGACAGTGGGACACTGGTGGGGACGGTGGTGATGGGGACAGTGGTGAGGGCGGTGGCGAGGACAGTGGTGGGATAATGGGACACCGGTACAGTGGGACAGTGGTGGGGACAGTGGGACAGTGGTGGGAACAGCGGGGACAGTTGGACACCACAGTTTGACAGCGGCGGGGACACTGGGGACAGTGAGACAGTGGCGGGGGCAGTGGGGACAGCGGTGGGAAAAACGGGGACAGTGCGACAGTGGTGGGGACAGTAGCGGGGACAGTGGGGTCAGTGCGACAGTGGTGGGGGCATTGCGGACAGTGGGGACAGCGGTGGGAACACCGGGGACAGTGGGACAGTGGTGGGGACATTGCGGACAGTGGGACAGTGGTGGGGACGGTGGTGGTGTGGACAGTGTCGACGGGACACTGGGACAGTGGTGGGGACAGTGGAGACAGCGGGACAGCGGTGGGGACGGTGGTGGTGTGGACAGTTGTGAGGGCGGTGGTGGGGACGGTGGTGCGACAATGGAACAGTGGTATATTGGGGACAGTGGTGGGGACACTGGGACAGCGGTGGGGACAGCGGGGACAGTTGGGACAGCGCACTGGGACAGCGGTGGGGGCAATGGGGTGACAATGGTGGGACAGTGGGGAGAGTGGCACTGTGGTGGGGACAGTGGTGGGGACAGTGGTGGGGACAGTGGTGGGGACAGTGGTGGGGACAGTGGGGACAGTGCGACTGTGGTGGGGGCACTGGTCGGGATTGTGGTGGGAACAATGGGGACAGTGGGACAGCGGTGGGGACGGCGGTGGTGGGGACAGTGGTGAAGCGGTGGTGAGGTGGTGGGGACACGGGGGTCGTTTTCCGGCAGCGAGTGGGGATTGGGGGGGTGGGGGTTTCACCGCGGCCCCCCGCTGGTTTTCCCAGGGGGGATGTTCGAACCGGTAGTGGCCCCTCTCGGTTTTCCGGAAAGGGGGAAATGGGACGAATCACAACCAAATGGGACGGATTCCAACAATTTCGGTTTTTTCCCGACAAATTGGGAAATTTGCGATCATATTTCGGTTTCAAGAACATTTTCGGAACGTTTCTTCTAGGTTCCGCACGGAGGCTCCTTAGAGGCTCCCCCAAAAATTCATTAGAGGCTTCCCTAGAGGCTCCTTAGGGGCTTCGGTAGAAGCTCCGTAGAAGCCCCCTTAAGTTCTCAGTGGGAGTTCTGTAGAGGCTTCCTGATAAGTTCCTTCGAGTTTTCGTTAGAAGCTCCTTACGGGTTTCCTTAGAAGCTTCCTTTCCTTAGAAGCTCCTTAGAGGTTTCTTCAGGGGCTCCTTAGAAGCTTCTTAGGCTTCCATCGCAGTTCGTTAGAAGCACTTTAGAGGCTTCCTGAGAAGCTCCTTAGAGGCTTCCTTAGAGGCACCTTGAAGGCTACCGTGGAGGCTCCCTAAGGGTTTCCCCAGAGACTCTTTGGAGGCTTTCGCAGAGGCTCCTTAGAGGTTTCCGTAGAGGCTCCTTAGACGCTTCCCTCGAGATTTCTTTAGAGGTTTTTTTAGAGGCTCCTGAGATTCCAGAGAGATTCCTGCGGGCTTCTTTGGATTCCGACGAATTCCTGCGGGTGGCTTCCCATTGAAGCGTTTCGTGTCCTCCAGGGTTCAAGGGGTCCCCGAAAGCATGAGGGGGTGACCGTGGTCAGTAAATTGTGCCTTCTGCCGCCGCCGCAACTGCGCCCCCGCCCTCCGCCGCTTAGAATATTCACTTGCACGCCGCTGCTCATGCAGCAGTTGCTTCTTGTATTCGCACAGTGGTGAGCGAATGCTGTCGCACGACCCCTTGCCGATGTTCTCCAATTTGACGTCGCCGATGCTTCGCTGACGCCGCCGATGCAGCTGCGATGCGTCGCTTTTGCGGCGCGATCCTCCGATGTTTAGAGAAGCAATTACGAGGGCACTGTCAGAGTTTTCCGAGCATCTGTAAGGACACCTGGATTCCAGGACGGATGAAGGAAGTTGTATCAGATGTGTAGTTCTGTCTCTTCCTATTTCCGTCAACTAATTTTGGCAACAACCAATTTTTGCTGCCGCTGCTTTTTTCATTGGTCCCCCGTTGGGGGGCACAGGGTCGAACAGGGGGGGATTTTCGGAAGGAAAGGAGGACCCCCAGGCTCCGGAGGAAGAGTGGGGGGCATTTCCCAGAGCAAAAATCAGTGGATCACGCTCTGTCTCTGCTACGCAGCAACGCCACCTGGAACGCCTGGATATGTCATGGTGCAGCAATTGCGGCCCCCAGCAGCATCCGGCCTTGACATCTTCTGGCGGCGCACCAGGGTTGCCCACAGCTTCGATCGGTTCAATGATGTGCACCGATGCCTGCGCGTGAGCATCGATGAGTTCGACCTGCGCACCCCGCGGGGGCGGCTTTCCCCCTTCACGGATTGCGGTGCTCGGCCCGATCGTCGGCGCGACGGGTGGCGGCGCACGCGGTCTGCCGATCGGCTACGCGGCGCCAGACATGCTTGCGTCGTGATCGAATTCGCGGGAGGTGGTTTTCCAGTTTTCAACTTCTGGGTGCACTCGCCAGGCTGTTGCACCGCCCGATATCGACACGAGATAACCGAACCGGGCAGTTGGTCGAGACGTCCAGGGAGGTCACGTTGTGAAAGAACCACAGCGTCGGGGGTGAGGTACGGGAGGTAGGGGGCGCGCGGGAGGCGGCGATCGGGCGGGTGACGATGGCGAGGGGGCGAGGGACCACAGGTCGCACCGACGGCGACGAATGCACCAGAGCCCGTTCACACCGGACCGCGCCTGGAGTGGAGTGCCCCCAGCATGTCGGCACACACAAGAGTCGTGTGGCATCCAGAATGGATGCGTAGGATCCGGGGGGATGGGTTCAGGGTTCTTGGAGGATGACGCATTGGTGGTGCCCTGATCGCAGTGGTGTTCTTGGCGAGATGTTCGTAGAAGGCGGCGACATATTGGTAGACATGCTAACGAAATTATTCAATGACGTATTGCGGCCAGACACAGAGCCACCGGAGAACTGGAGACAGGCAGTGATCACGGTAATCTTGAAATCAGGTGATGAACGTCTTGCAAAAAACTACAGGCCGATCACCATCGTGCCCGTGCTGTACAAAGTGTTTTCCAGATTACTTTACAATCGTTTGTCGCCAATCTTGGAGAAGGGTCAAAGTCCTGATCAAGCAGGGTTCCGGAGCGGATTCAGTACAGAAGACCATTTATACACTGTTCCAAATTCAAGAGAAGGCGGACGAATTCCAGATTCCCTTGTGGTGCGCGGCGATAGACTTTCAGAAGGCTTTCGACACGGTGGAGCATCAGGCATTATGGAACGCGCTTGCGAAGCAGAGCGTACCTGTTGCGTATATTCACTTGCTTACGAAACTTTACATTGGGCAGACGGGTCGTATTAAAACTGATGTTCTTAGCCGGTCTTTCGACATATCCAGAGGCACCAAGCAGGGCGACCCCCTGAGCTCGCTCATCTTTAACGCGCTATTGGAGGATATTTTCCGGGATGTGAAACAGAAGTGGGCTGATCGAAAGTATGGCGTGGAGCTCGGGTACAGCGAGGCGTCTCGATTGACAAACTTGCGGTTCGCAGATGACGTCTTCCTCGTGAGTCACAGCTGGCAACAAGTCACGCGAATGCTGTCGGACGTACGGAAATCAGCTGCTGCAGTCGGGCTTCTTCTTCATCCAGATAAGACAAAAATCATCACAAATGCGACAAATGGCACCGGAAGGGGAAAAAGAACGCACGCCACAGTTGACGACATGCAGATCGAGATAGTGTCGCTTCTTGACCCGGTGAAGTATTTAGGCAAACACGTGGTCTTTGAAGGACAAGTGGAAGCGGAAATTGAACACCGATTACGACAAGGGCGGAAGGCTTTCATGGCAAACAAAGAAGAACTGACTAACAACAAGTATTCACTAAAATGTCGTATCCGTCTCTTCGAGAGCGTGGTCACGCCTACTGTATTATATGGTTCTTCGAGCTGGACGATTTCTGTTGCAATGGAGCAAAAACTCCAGACGACGCAACGCCGCATGCTTCGCATGATATTTGGTGTTGGGAGACGCCGTACGCAGCACGTGCACGAAGTCGATGCTGAACAACATGGCAGCTCCGGGTCGGTTTCTACATCAGCATCATCATCGTCTTCAGCTTCCTCTTCTTCACGTTCGTCATCATCAACCCGAAATGACATCGAGCCGTGGATAGATTGGATCAAGAGGGCAACTGCAAAAGTGGAGAGCCATATGGTTGAACTTAATATTGGCAACTGGGGAGTCGCCTGGCGGCGCAAAGTTTGGCGCTACGCGGCGAGGCTGGCCGAAATGCCTACGGACAGGTGGGCAGTGAAGGCAACTGTCTGGAACGCGGCGGATTGCCCGAGGGCGAAGGGGCGCCGGCCACACGCGCCCAAAAAACGTTGGAACAAAGAGATTTTACAATTTCTACAGGATGCCGGTCATGATGTCGATGGCACGAACTGGTTTTACATTGCTGCAGACAAGAACATGTGGAAGGATTTGGAGAAAGATTTCTGTTCGCACACGAGGAGTACACGATGAACTGAGGCGCTGCGGCGCCAGTCACCCCAACCCGCGCCGGGACGGGCTCCGCCCGCAGGTGGGTGTCTCTCTCTCTCTCTCTCTGGAGGATGACGCGTCGAACCCCAATCGACCACTCATCGCCCATAGGGCCCGATGGCCCACTCCCGCCTTGGGAACGTGCGGATTCGTTCTCGGGGGCCCATCGCCGATCTGGCGGCGATGCATTGCCGATTCCAGTCTGGTGTGCCCTTCTTGGGCCGGTCCACCCCCAATTCTCCCGTTTCCCCGCAGAACAAACAAGCAGTGGCGAAGCGTCTTGTGCCTATAGGCCTACCAAACAATGTTCTAAGAACCTGTTGTGGTCTGCACGAAATGTTCTTAGAACATTTCTGGCCGGGCCTGTCTTGTTTCAACACATCGGGTTTTATGGTCTACGAACATTGTTTTTGTCCCTAGAACATTTTCGGGTTCTAAGAAGATTGCGTGGTAGGCCTATAGAAGTGCCGGGACGGTCGGTCTCTGCTCAAGAACAAGTGGCATCGTCGACCAGCAGCGACTGGCGGCGGAGGACGCGGGGCCAGGTGCGGGAAGCGGGGCTCTGGCACGCGAGGAGGATCGCGGACGGACGTCTCTGAGCGAGGAGCATCGGGGATTCCTGCTTCGGGCGCAGGGTCGAGGATCAGGCGATATCAAACATGGATTAAGGGGGCGTGGATTAGCGACGAGTCCCGTTTCCATAGGGGTCATCGCGGATTTTCGCCGCCAAACGAGGCGGCGCCGGCCGCATCTTGGGGAGGGCACCTCCCCCGATCCATGGATTTGGCGACCGCGCGCCGAATCCACGGATCGCTAATCCATGTTTGCGCGCCCCCGAGAGGAGGAGGAGGAGGAGGAGGAGGAGGAGGAGGAGGAGGAGGAGGAGGCGGAGGAGGAGGAGGAGAAGCCGGAGAAGGAGGAGGAGGAGGAGGAGGAGGAGGGGGAAGAAGAGGGCCGTGGAGACCTTGGTAGAGGAGGATCGACGGCGATCGGGGTTCCAGCCGTTCTCTTTGCCTTTTTGTTGGGGGGTCGGGGGGTCTCGGGAGACGCTTTTTAACAACAGCGCACAGGGGCGTGGGTTGGGGGGGCGACCTGGGTTGTTTCCCAGGAGCCATCCCGCCATCTGAGCTGCCTTCTCAGATACTGTCGATCCCTTCTAAGAAGCCCCCCCCGCCTCCTTGGAAGGGCCTCCCCTCTCGCCCTGGCCCGCCCCCGCTGAGCGCACCACAAACTGGAAGGCCTGGTAGGGGCTTGGACGCAGCAGCATGCGCCAGGGACGCGCTGCCGTAGCGGAAAGGCTCGTCCTCGCAGTCCTCCAGGCCCGCTATGCTGCCGCGCATGCGAGTGGCCGCCTCGCCTGGGGGCGTGGCGCGCGTGGGCTCAAGCCGAAGAGTCAGAGTGTGCCGAAAGGGGGCAAGATGTCTGCGACTACGGCTTGAGCCTAGGAGGGAGGGAGGGTTAGGAGGAGGGGGGAGGAGCATCGGCACCGGGAGGATGAAGAGGAACGGGGCAGGCAGGAGGCGGGGAGGGTGAGGACGAGGACGGCGGGGGAGCAGCAACAGCGCTGCGCCCGCCGCCCAGCAGACGCGGGTGATGTACGGCCGCGTTGCCAGCGTCTGGTAGTCGTAGTATTTGTTATATGTGGAGTGTGTGTTACCAGCCTGGTACATGTCCCTATCCCTATGCTTGGCACCTCCTCATCACGATGCCAATCTTAGGGATTCCCCCATTTTTTGAGGGCGAATCCCCAAGATTGTCATCGCCTTTTGGCGTGCCAATCCTAGGGATAGGGATACGTTCGAGGCTGGTAGGTGTGTCGTGTCTCGGCAGTGCCTTAGCAGCAGCAGCAGCAGCAGCAGCAGCAGCAGCAGCAGCAGCAGCAGCAGCGGCGGCGGCGGCGGCGGCGGCGGCGGCGGCGGCAGCAGCAGCAGCAGCCGCAGCAGCGGCAGCAGCGAGGGGGATGCCGGCGCGGAGCCGAGGGCGCGCGCGCGCGCGCCGACGCGCGCGGCGCGCACCCCTCCGCGCCCGAGGAGAAGACGATCCGCGGCCTCTACCAGAAGTGCTACGCGAGCAGCTGCGACCAGGACCGGCGGGGCCCCGCGGGAGCCCAGGAGGAGGGGGGGATGGGAGGGAGAGGGGAGGGAGAGGTGGGAGGGGAGAGGGGGGCGAGGGAGGGAGGGGAGGGAGGGGAGAGAAGGGAGAGGAGAGAGAGAGGAGGGAGGGAGGGGAGGGAGAGGAGAGGGAGAGGGAGAGGAGAAGAGAGAGGAGGGAGTGAAGAGGAGGGAAGGGAGAGGGTAGAGGGAGGGTGAGGAGGGAGGGAAGGAGACGGGAGGGGAGGAGGCCTGCTCCCTCGTCCCTGCCTCGCCTCCTCACCCTCCTCCGCGAAGATGCTCGCCCAGTGGCCGTCACATCCCGTTGCGTGCTCGGCCTCGTTGGAGCGGTCTAGTTCTTCTCTGCTTGGGGGGTTGGCGTTGGCGGCCCGATGGCCCCCGCGTATGCAGAAGTTTGCGCGCGGCCGTCGCTGATCGCAGGTTCTGCTACGCTGTCCCTTCGGGGGACATCGTCTGTTCCTATAATTAGTGTTTTCTCTTGCCCCCGACACGGGTTCGATGCGGAATCGACGCGGATTTGGCGTGGATCCTGGGGTTCCGGCACAGCAGAGGGAGAAAGAACCCTCCTACTCCTCTCCTCTCCTCTCTTCTCTGTCCCCCTCCCTCCAGAAAAAAAAAACTCTCCCACTTCTCTCTCCTCTCCTCTCTTTTCTGTCCCCCATCCCTCCCTACCTCCTGCCGCGAGCAACTCCGCCCAGGATCAGCGCCAAGTCGCCCGTAGGGGTCGCCATGAAGCAAGCGACTCCTGAGGGGAACGTGTCCTCCGACGTGTTTCGCAGTTCTTGAGTTCCCGGGGCCCTCCACGGGCCCTGGGACTGTCGGAAGACGACTCGGGTCGAACGGCTGGTTTCGGGGGCGGGCACGGGGTCAAGGACCCGTTTTCCTCAGGACCCGCTTACCTCCTGCCGACTGAACGGATCATGAATCGTGCAGGTGCGGCGCGCAGGGGCCTGAACCACTCGAGCAGCCAGATCACCGAGCAGGTGCACACCAGAGGGAATATCCGTAAGTGTACGCGAGAACTCGCCCGCTAAGCACAAGCCGCTTGCGAACTTATGTATCATGTGTATCGCCTCGGCCAAGGGAGAGTCAGCGTGTCTTCTGTGTAAGGACCCTCGGGCGAGTTGGCGCGCCGACGGGAAAAAAGAGGGAATATCCTGGATATCTGCAGTAGGGCGCCCATCCAGGCCCATGCCAAGAAACACCCTGCTTGCCTCCTGGGTGCCCTGGGTTTCTTGGGCTTCGATGGTTCTGCTATGCAGAGCGCATGGACATTCTCGGGTCTAAGGGTTGGGTTTCTTGTGGAAGGATTCTTGTGGACTGGCCTCCACTGTATCTGCAGCAGGGTGCGGGTCCCCCCTCCGTGTGCCGTAGACGCGCTAACGGCAATGTAGGTAACGGCGATGTAGTGTTCGGCATTGTAGGTGGGACTGGTTCGTGGCCAAACCAATTGTAGGACATCGTGGTTCGTGCTTGCCTACAACTCGCTGCGTCGTTTTCGCTCGATACATTCGCACAATTGAGATGCAGGAAACGGTGTTTCGCGGTTTCCCACATATTGTTCTGCGCGAGCTCGGTGTCACAAACATCATATTCCCATCGCCGCCGTTCACCAACGTCGCCACTGCTGCTGCTGCTGCTGCTGCTGCTCCTCCTCCTCCTCCCCACTCCAACCGGTCCGCCTACGCCGCAGACGACATCTCCTGTCCTCCGCCTCCTCCTCCTCCTCGTCCTCCTCCTCCTCCTCCTCCTCCTCCTCCTCTTTCTCCTTTTCCTCCTCCTCCTCCTCCTCCTCTTCCCCCTCCTGCTCCATCTCAAGTTTCGTAGGGCCCAAGCCTCAGCGCGGCGTCGGCCGCGCTTGACCCACATCCCGCGGCGGCTCGCAGCGCTCTGCACTGTTTGTTTGACGGGGCTTGTATCCACTTCAGCCCAATATGCGTTTCATTTGGTTTGAGGGTAGTACCTGTAAGGGCTCACAAGACGTTGTAAAATCTACGGCCCCCGTAAGATCTTGCGGTTGTTGATGGTTTGGGGACTCCTCCCGGGTGTCCCCCGGAACCCCCCAAAGGTGGCACAAAAACGCCCAGGAGGAGGAGGAGGAGGGAGGCTGACCCGAGACCGCCCCTGCAGGGGCTCCCCTCCGGGACCCCCCCCGGGACCCCTCCCGGGACCCCCCCCGGGACCCCCCCTGGGACCCCCCCCGGGACCCCCCCCGGGACCCCCCCCGGGACCCCCCCAGGGACCTCCCCAGGACCCCTCCCGGGTGTCCCCCGGGACCCCCCCAAGGTGGCAAAAGACTTCCAGGAGCAGGAGGAGGAGGAGGAGGAGGAGGAGGAGGAGGAGGAGGGAGGTCGTATTCTGACCTGGGACCCCCCCGGGACCCCCAGGACCCCCCCCGGACCCCTGCGGGACCCCCTCCCCCCGGCCGGGGAAGGGAACAAAGGGAAGGGGAAACCCTTCGAATCAGTTTACTGTACGCAGGAGGAAGCGATGAAGGAGGAAGAGACGGAGGAGGAAGGAGGAGGAGGAGGAGGAGGCGGAGGAGGAGGAGGAGGAGGAGGAGGAGGAGGAGGCGGAGGAGGAGGAGGAGGAGGAGGAGGAGGAGGAGGAGGGGGAGACGAACGAGAAGGAGACGGGGAAGGTGGCAAAGGGAAGGAGGCACGGACGACAAGAACAACCCTTCCACACGCCGACAGGATCGGCGGATTCTGACCCGGGACCCCCCTGCAGGACTCCCCCCGGGCACCTCCCAGGTGCCCCCCGGGACCCCCCAAGATGGCAAGAGACGTCCAGGAGGAGGAGGAGGAGGAGGAGGAAGGTGGTATTCTGACCCGAGACCGCCCCCGGGCTCCCCCCCGGGCTCCCCCCTGGGACCCCCCCCCGGGACCTCCCCAGGACCCCTTATTTTTTTTCCTAACTTTCCCTTCTATTTTTATTTAAGACCCGGGTGTCCCCCCCCGGGGGGGGGTGGGGTGGGGAGGGGGGGTGGAGCCCCCCCCAAGGACGCAAAAGACGCTCAGGAGGAGGAGGAGGAGGAGGAGGAGGAGGAGGAGGAGGAGGAGGAGGGAGGTGGTATTCTGACCTGGGACCCCTAGTCTGGTCGTCATTTCTTTATTCATTGTTTTGCCGATCGGCGCGAGCCCTCGCACCCCCGCCTCCCTCCCCCATGAAGTAGATCTTGGCTTTTTTGGGAGCGCCTGCTTCGAGCGGGTGGGGTCTCTCCCCCAGAGGCAGCACTCTTGCAAACAGTCGCACTAAGCAGAGATCTGCAGCCAGAGCCCCCCCCTCCCCCCCTTCCTCCCAATGTCGATACGCCGAATAAAACAACGCTCACCTAAACCCCCTTTTGCTTCAAGTCGGGCATGTCCCTCTGCAGGAGGAGTATTCAAAAGTGCAAAACCTAATAATATGAGAACGATTTGTTCTAGTATTATTGAGCATGTTTTAACATGCTCTGCGCACTTTTAATGAACTTTTCGCCCAAGATCCGCCTGTAGGAGGACATGCCCGACCTAACTGTTGCTGTCATATTCCCCATCTTCGCCCGAACCGATCAACGCAGAGCCACGACGAGGCACGAAGAGCCACGTGCCACATGCAATCCGACCTGGACGTTGGGAGCTGCCCCGAGGGCAACCGGCGCATCAAGGGCCTCGGGGGAGGTCCGCGCGCCGTGGGCAGTCGAGGCCCTCCTGAAGCGTTCGGTCGTTCGTGCGCACGCGGGTGCGAGTGCGTGGGGCTCAGCTGTTGCCGGGGACAGGGCGAAAGCACAGGGCGGCATCGCACGAGGTACGCACGGGTATTCTGGAAACCAGGCCAGAGCGACAATTTCAAGGCTTCGTTCAGGCAGGCGCTGCAGCATTGCCCGCACCAGGGAGGGTTGGTTTTCGCCAGATCGCTGGCCGAAGCATACCGGTCATTGTAGGCCGTGTCAGGGGGTAGACAAGCTGCCCAGGGCAGGCGGCGGCCCAGTTGGTTGTTTCAAGATGAGTGGCACGTCCGTGGCCAGTTGGCTCAAGCGCTGCGCCGATGAGCGCCGCGGTTTCCGCGGCGCCATGGCCACGGCGTCGTTCGATGGAGCTTTCTTCGGCGGGCAGTCTGCGGACTTCGTCTTCAAGACGAGCACGCTCCGGCGGAACCTGTACAGGTCAGGGGGCGTGCAGCCGTCCCAGGGCTTCGCGAAGCCCGCGCTGCCGGCTCTGAGGCCAGCACTGGCAGACGCTCCAGGCTTGAGAGGGAGCGGCCACCAGCTGCAGCCGTTTCAGCCCTCCGAGGGAGATCGGGGAGCAAACAATGACATGAGCATAATCACCACCTAGCAAACCACCCCAACCCAACCCGAAGGCCTCAAGTTGCCTTCCATTTCCATTGGGGGGGGGTCGGGGAACATTGTCAAAACACGTGGATCCCGTACCCCCCCTTACCCGAAATTCGGGTCAAATTCGGGTTTTCGGGTTGGGTTGGGGTGGTCTGGTGGGTAGTCACATCACCTTCGGAGGTCCGCGCTGGTTTCCTGGATCGGCGCTGGACCTCGGGGCACCGGAGGCTGCGCCAGTGGGGTTGCATCGCCGATCTGACAGAGCCGTGCGGACCTCCGACGGTTTATGCTTGTGTCATCGTTCGCTCTCCGAGGAGAGCGAGGCCTGGTGCAGCGGCAGAGCCCGAAGCGTGGCCAGAGGGAGTCGCGGCGGCTCCAAGAGAAGAAAGATCTCAGAGGAGGGCGAGTTGAGACAACGATACGGTCGGTTCGTGTCGTGTTGACGCGGCGGCGATCACACCGCGGGCGTTCAAGGTTGAACGCCGCCAGTGGCCCAGAATCTGCCAGAATGGAACGAGTTTGCGATCGAAAGACCGCCGATCGTTCAAGGTTGAACGATCCACGTGGTGTCAAGAACCAACGCCCAGGTCATCTCGATGCGAACCCGCCGTAGTTGGCCTTCGAGGCCCCCTCGTCGCCACGGCTGGTCGCAGCTCGGAAATCTCGTGCGCTTGGACCCCTGGAGGTGTCCCTGAGCTGCCGTTGTCCCAACGTCTTACTCCAAAACTCGGCATAAGCATAGAGTTTCGAAGGACCGCGCGGATGTCTTGGAGCGGCGCTGGCCGCGCGGTGGCGGCATCTCCAGCGCCGATCCTGGCGCGCTCCACGCTCCAGCGCCGTTCCAAGAAGTCCGCGCGGAACGTCGAAGGCCTCTGTTTATGTTGTGTTTGTTCTTCTTCCAGGCTCTGCGAGCGTCAGAAAGACGACTTACTTCTCGACAATCGTCGGGTGTTGCCGAAGATGTCCCTGGCACAAGGGGCCTCCAGGATTCTCGAGGAGGACCACGCGGCCTCCAGAGCGCCCCTCCCGAGGCCCAGTGGGCCCCGGGGGCTCCATAATGGTGCGAAGAGCTGGGGGCACCCGTCATTCATTCGGAGGACGCAGGTTAATCTACTGCGTGTGTGTCTGTGTGTGTGTCTG
>CAUYUJ010013625.1:162500-261773 GCA_963575745.1 Prorocentrum cordatum | reverse complement strand
CTCGGGGAAGCTGCGTTTTCTTCCGGGAGGCAGCCTATTTACCACTCAGCGCGCGCCGAGTTCTATTCCGAGAATTCCGTCTTGTCTTCCGCCGGGAAGAGCGTTTTGGCAGCCACGGTTTTGCCAGCCTTCGCCCAGCCTCCGAGAAAGGCGGAGGGGGGCGGCCTTCTCCAACATCGAGACAGGCTTTTCCTAGGTGATCGTTGTTATTCATTGTTTTGCCGATCAGCGCGGGTCCTCGCACTCCCCTTCCCCCGCCCCTCCCATGGAGTAGATTTTGGCTGGTTTCTCCGAAGGGCTTCCTCCCCACGGGAGGGCCGTGTGGAGGGTTTCTCCGAAGGGCTTAGGCCCCCTCCCTCCAGGGGCCCTGTGGAGGGTTTCTCCGAAGGGATTACGCGACCCGTCCTCCTCCTCCTCCTCCTCCTCTCCCTCCTCCCCTCCTCCTCCTCCCTCCTCCTCCTTTCCTCCCTCCTTCCCTCCTCCTCCCTCCTCCTCCTCTCCCTCCACCCACCTCCCTCCTCCACCTCCACCTCCTCCTCCTCCTCCTCCTCCTTCTCCTCGCGTCGCCTGCGGCCCCGGGGGAAGCCATGCAGTGCCCTGGGCCTCGGGGGCGTCAGGGCGCGGAGAGCTGGTGAAAGACCAGCCCTGCGCAAAGAGTCGGGACGTTCGCGGACAGCGCACTAAAATCATCGCGGCATCGGACTTTCGGTAGTGTAGTATTAAGTCGGGCGCGTCCCTCTACAGGAGGAATATTCAAAGATAGTAAACAATAGTCGGGGGACGATGTTTGGACTATTTTTGTTGACTATGTTCGAATCTGTTTGAGTATTTTGATTTTTCGTCCAACATCCGCCTGTAGGGGGACACGCCCGATCTCAGTGTAGTATTCGAAGTCCGAGGTGTTCTGGCGCTGTCGTCTGCGATCGGCGGTCTTCCAGCCCCTGGGTGCGTTCCAGCAGCTGCGCCTCGCCGAGAGGTGCCCAGGGGTGCCCGGATAGTCCCGAGCGATTGCCGGAGACCAGAGTTATGAGCCGAGAAACAGACGCGGGGGCAGACCTTCTCAAAGGCGGCGGGGTTGTTGAGAAGCTCGCCGGGTTGCTGAGAGGCCGTCTCTTCGTTTCGGATGGGGCTCAGGAAGCTCGTCTCAAGTCAGGCGTGTCCCTCTACAGGAGGAATATCAAAAGTTGTCAAACATGGTCTGGGGACGAGTTCTGGAGTATTTTGGGGCATTTGTCTCGCATTGCTTGGTTATGTCTTGACTCTGTTTGACTATTGCTTCGCATATTTGATTAATTTTGGATTATGTTTGGCTATGTGTTCACTATTGTTGACCATTTGTTGGGCATGCTGTTTCGCATTTTGTTTCGCATATTTGGACTATTCTTGATTTTTCGTCCAAAAGCCGCCTGCAAGAGGACATGCCCGACCCAAAGCTCGTCAGAAGGCCAGAGGTCTTCTGAGCACTCCGAGAAGGCCTGCATGCTCTCTCTCTCTCTCTCTCTCTCCCTCCTCCTCATCCTCCTCCTCCTGCTCCTCCTCCTCCTCCCCTCCTCTCCTCCTCCTCCTCCTCCCTCCTCCCTCCTCCTTCTCCTTCTCCTTCTCCTGCTCCTCCTCCCTGCTCCTCCTCCCCCTCCCTGCGCACCACCTGGCAGCCAACAGAGCCTGTTAGCCACCAGCCAGAAAAGGACTACGCGTGGCCAAAGGTGCACCTTGCAACCACCATTGGCCAAGCGACACTCGCACGGCCAGAGCGCCGATGCGCGAGCAGGCACACCTCTCAAAGGCGTACCTGCGAATCCACCCGATGCACCTTGGCATTGGGTCTGAACTCGCCTTTGGCAAGGCGTCGCACGGTTTTCTTGCCGTGACCCGTCGCATGTGGAGGACAGGGCAAGCCGAGGGATGCGACGCGAACAGCAGCGAAGTTCGCGCAGCGCAAACAGCCCACAACGACAGGACCGTCGTGGAGCGAAATACGGACCAAAGAATGTTGGCGCTCCCCTGCTCCAATGGTGCGCTGCGCGGCCAGCACACGAGACACGATGTCGGCCTGAGCAGGGTCGCGCACAAGAATGAGCTGCGTCTGCGGCGGCTTTCCTTTGAGGTGCTTGGGCGGATGCCCGCAGTCAGACAGGCCTTCCTCCAACCGACCGACCCAAGCACACCAGGACTTCACAACTTTGAGCCTCGAGCGCAGCTGCTGCCTGTCAGCGAGAGAAAGCCGAGCCGCACCAACTGCAGTGCGAGCGGCCTGATCGGCCTGCAGGTTGCCGAAGCGGTGCCTGGGCGAGATCCTGCCCAGCTGAACGTCAGCAATAGCGGAGTGCGCCTTGATCTTGACCAGTTCAAGCGCACCTTATTTGCCATAAAGCCGCCAGAACTCGCGCCACGGGTTGGCGTGAGAAGATACGTACGAGGTCGTGGCCACGATGCCACGCACATGAAAACCTTCAAACACGGACTGCGAGTCTGTGAAGACTCGAATCGGAGGCGCCGCGAATCTCAACGTGTTGATCACTGCCATGAGCGCGGCAGCGCTGACGCACTGCAAGGGGTCAAGAACACGCCCAAACACCCTTGCAACCACAAGCGGACGGATGGGGTCGAGAGCGACACACCCCAGCCAGCAGACGCCAGGGAGGCGAAGTCGGCTTCAAAGACCGAGCCGTCAACGAAGATGTCATTTGAAAAAAGGCCAGGGTCGCCGCAGCCCCAGGTGGTTTCCACCCCTGGGGGCGGCCGAGCCAAGGCCGGCATAGGCACGAGGCACCTCTCCGCGAGGATCGCGGCGAGAGGCGAGCCGACAGCAGCATCGGCAAAGCGCGCTCGAAAAGGGGGAGGGTCGTCCAACTCCTCCAGCTTCGTGCAGCTACAGTGGCGGTGCAAGAGCGTACTGTCTTGACCAGGGCAGAGGAGGCAGAGAGGCGAGGTGGGGTATCCCGCGGCCCACTGGCGCTTCTGGGGCCACTGGCCCCCGACAGTGGTGGATCTAAGATGCGCCCTCTGCGCGGCTGGCATACCAGAGCATAGCAATGACATGAGAGGCTGCAACCGGATCCCGCGCTCGAGCTCTGGCTTCTCGAGGTACTCAGCTACTTCCTGGGGCTGCCACATCTCAATCGCACGATGCAGGGGGCTCTGGATCGTCATGGGGCAATCGCCGCTGGGGTTGACGACGGCCCCGTCGGGCCTGATCCAGGCAGCGGCCGAGGTAGCAGTAACGCCCGCGCGCCTAAGGGAGGCCCACGGGGAACATAAGGGGCTTCTGATGGAGGACCAGGGGTGGGCCAACCCAGACAAGCGAGCGCGGGCCTCGCGGAGGCCGAAGTCAAGAACCTGAAAGGGCAACGAGAGCGCCAGAGTGCGCGACTTACCATCCTGCCGATGGTCTTGCAGCTTACCAGCCGCACCCCGAAGAACCTCTAACTCCTGCCCGTTAGTTCCCATGACCGAAGACCCATACAACACAGAGGACTCGAGGGCACTCCGAGCCGCGCGCCCGAGCACGCGGCGACGAGGCTTAGAGCCCTTGAGGATGGACATACGGCGGCGCCTGAGGCGCATCGCCTTGACGCGGCTGGCGGTCGCGGCCTTGCCCCCAACGAGCCCAGAAGCAAAATCAACGCCTAAGTTGCGCTCAGACCTAACAGGCAGGGGTCGGAGGCTCTTTAGCTTGGAAGCAATCGAATTACGAACCGACGGCGTGTTCCCGAGCACTCGGGACTTGTCGGCAGCAAATTTGAGATCGACGGCCAGAAGCTCGCTGCGGAGCTTCTTGCCAGCAGCGACAGCATCCTGCACAACGCGCAACTCCGTGCCCCAGCGCAGGAGGCCGAAGTCATCGACATTGACCGGCAGCTGCACCGTCGGGACAGAGGCCTGCACGGCGTCTAGCGGACCGAACAGCATAAGTTGCAACATACACGTGGGTAAAACACATCCTGGCACGACGGTTTGCTCGACACCCAGCAAAGAACCAACCTCGCCCGCAACGTCGAGCAGCCTCGGGGCCCTGTTGATCTGCACCAGGAGATACATTTGCCACATAGGGGAACCAGTGGCCTGGGCGGCCCTGGCACGATGGCAGTGCTGGACCAACTCAAAGGCCTTCCTTAAATCAAGCAGCAACGTCGCACATCTACGGTTCTTATAGGTCGAATGCCCCGACCAGACAGCCTGGGGCCAAACGCACTTGTCCGAAGACTTCCCATGGATGGGCCAGGAAAAAGGACCGACAGTTGCGGGCGCGCCACTGGCGAATGAGAGGGCGCCCCAGGCGGCATTGCACACGAGCCAGCACATGAAGGAGCCCCAGAGGCCTCAACCCTCCAACCCGTTTACGGACGAAGACGATGCGATTCCACATGACAGGCCACTCTCTCTTGTGCTCAACGTGCGAGATGACGTCGCAACGAGCCTCCAACGCAACGGGGGGCAGCAACAGCAGCGAGCGAGGGCGCGCCTGATCGAAGCCAGTGGAGAGCTTGCACAAGCTCAGCTCGGATGGGCCGAGGGGGGGGGGGGGGCTCGCCAAGGGCAGCCCAAACTAAGGGGACTTTCTCGGACCTAACGGATCACCATTGTTTCCACTCGGCCTCGAGCGCATCGATCGACTCGGTCGAAGAACAAGGGCGGAGGGCGGAGTGGTCGAGGGAGTCAGGTTGCCAACCGATGGGGAGGGGGGGGGATTTGAAGAGGGCCGGCATTCCCCCCGACGAGTTTGTCAACCCACTTATTCCCATCCCTGTCATTGGCGTTGGCAGCCTCGCCCCGGGAGCGCTTGGCCTCTGCGTCGGCAAGGCTGGCCAGCGCCTGCGCCGAGAGCAGCGGCTCGAAATCCACCTGCCGCAGCACGGCCGCCCAAGCAGCGTGGGCCGCGCTGTCGGGCAGACGGTGAAAACCTGACAAGCGATGGGCAGCGGACACAAGCTGCCGCCTGTAGGCACCCACAGGGTCGCGGGCGGAGTCGGAGAGCAAGACGCTGGCGGGGGAAAGCTTGGGGGACCTCGGAGGCCCAGGGCAAAGGGGGCTCCTTAGAAGAAATCTCGAGAGGCTAATCGCGCCCCACGCACTGGTCAGTTTGCTCTTTCGTAATCTGAAAGACGCAAAAGCCACTCGGCTTCCGCCGCACGGAGAAACTCATTCCACATGGCCTGAGCAGGCGCAGAGGGGTCAGAACAGAGGACAACAACAGGATCCCGCCGCCCGTCAACAGGGGGCCCAACACAGCCTATGGGGAGCTCCTGGGGAAACCTTTTTTGGGCGCTGACGTAACTTACGTCGCAAACGGGCTCGACAGTCGGAAACGTGAGCCGAACAGGGTAGTGAGGGGAGATGGGGGCATTGTGGGCAATTTCAGCCCTGGCCCCACCTGCAATAGCTCTAGACACAACAAAATAATCGATGCACCGCATGGCTGGGCGACGCGTGCCGCCGTCAGGCGCGACGACGACGGCGTCCATCGCATCGACCCAGCCCATCTTGACTAGGTCGGCGCGCGGGAGGTTCCAGTCGCCACCGACGACGAAAGGCGTGCCCGCGCACTTGAACTGAGAGCCCACGCGGCACAGGATGTCCCAGTTCATCTCATTCACTCCAACCGAATGCACCAGGTAGAGGTTGACAACAAGGAAGCCACCGCGAACCATGCCACCGACATGATGAAGGCTCGCACGAGCAGGCTGCAGAACGTGAGGCGGCGTGTCCAGGGAGCCCAGGCCGATGCGCTTCGGGGCGGCGGTGAGAAGTGCCCCCGTAGGGTTGCCGAGCGCCGGCAGCGCAGCCGTGAGAGAGGCAGACCAACCGACGCCACGAAGTCGGGCCTCAGTCGACTCAACCGAGATCGCGAGAGTTTTATTTGTTTGCACCAGCAACACGTCAGAGACAATGCGTTCGCCCAAAAGGCATCGAGGCCGACCTGGCCTCTGACATTGCCCGTTATAATCGACCAGGCCTTGTCCGGCCGCGAGCTAGGAGCAAGGCGTTCCTGAATCCGAGGCCGAGCTCGGGCTGAAGGGTGCGATGCGAAACTTCTTTTGGGCGGCATCATTGATGCCGCCCATGATGCTGTCGGCGTGCTTGCGCGAGATGCCGCGCTTTGCGAGGAAGGCGCCCCGGCCCTTATCCGTCGCGAGCTGCTTGAGGAAGTTTTTAACAACCCGCGCGGCGGGCGGATCGCCAACGCTGGCGGCCGATCCCTTCCCGCCCTGTCCCCGCCCCAACGCCGAGCCCATCCCCCCGTTGGAGAGCGAGGCAGCACGCGAAGCGCCAGCGGCAGAGGGCGACTCAGCTGGCGGGCCTCCGAACACGGCAAGTGCGGCAGCGTTAACGTCACGTACATCTGCAGGAGGGGCGGTGACGATGGCGTCACCAGGTGGGGCGTCGGCCATGGCAGCTCCGTCATCTTCATCTTCGTCTCCTTCGGAATCGTAGCCATCAGACTCAAGATCTTCAGGTGCAAGCGAATTGTCACGAGTCTCCAGCAACGAGCGCAGCGACTGCGCCAACGTGGGGTCGAGCGTCTGGAACTGCATGAGCAAGGGGAACGCGGGGTCGTCGGGAGACACCGCTTTGCCGTCGCGGGAAGCGGCGACACCACCAGAGGCGCACTGCGCCCAAGCCGCAGTGGCTTTAGCAGAGGCGATTCGCTCCTGCTCCTCCAGCGACTCCAACGAAGAGCGGAGCTTGACCAGCTCCATGACCTTGCTCTGGAGGTCGGACTCGACTTTGTTGATCTGCTTGGACGTCTGGGAGATCTGACGCTTGAGATCATCCAGCACGGCTGGGGCATGTTTCTGCACAGCACGAGGATCACCAGCAGCCAGTGCACGCCCCGCCACAATGCGAGCCCGCTGCGACGGAGACAGCAGGCCCTTGCACGCGTCGAAATCGTCGCTGGCCATGCGCACGAACCTGGCCACTTGACTAGGCACGAGCAGTTTGTACTTCGGCTTCGGCTTGCCAGAAGGCGGTCCGTTTGCCTAAGCTCCTTGGGCACCTCGAGGCTGAGAGACCGCGGGAGCAGCAGGGTGAGCAATACCACACTTGTAGCAAAACTTCTTCCAAGAGAAATTCGTCTTGAAACCACACTTCTTCGGGCAGTACCACACCTCATTGCGAACCCCTTCGCGCTCGCCCATGCATGTGTTGCGTTCGTAGGATGGAAACCTGCAAACCCAGGGAGGCTCGAGCAGGGATCGCCTCCTCCTCCTCCTCCCTCCTCCTCCTCGCTCCTCCTCCCTTCTCCTCCTCCTCCTTTTCCTCCTCCTTCTCCTCCTCCTCCCCCTCCTCCTCCTCCTCCTCCCCCTCCTCCTCCTCCTCCTCCTCCTCCTTCTCCTCCTCCTCCTCCTCGCGTCGCCTGCGGCCCCGGGGGAAGCCGTGCAGGGCCTTCTCGCTTTCTTTCCTTCTCTCTCTCTCTCTCTCTCTCTCTTTCTGTCTTTGCCGCTCGGGCGCGCCGCCGAGCCGTCCACCTCCAGTGTGGTCGCCCGGCGTGGCTGCAGGCGCTTCGACGAGGAGGAGCCGACGGATGACAAACTGCAGCTTCGGCTCATGTTCCAACCTACTTTAGCCCTGGTCAGTAGACAGAAGTTCGAGCACCAGGAAAGCACCGAGGCTCGAGGGTTTTCACGCGTCGGGCCCTGGGAGGCACTCGTCCGAGACTGTTTCGGCACCCTTCTCTGGGTGTTCGAAATCGTTTCTGGGACGTGGCCCTGAAGTGCGATAGAGGGGACAACGGAAACATCAGCTGTCTTCGGAGCTCTTGGCAGCTCTCTCGGATCGGCGCGGGGCCCCCCCGCAGCGGCGCCCCAATCCCAGGCGCGCTCCGCGCGCCGGGGACGGGGCTCCCCGCGCGGGTCGAGTCGCGGCCCCCCCCCCCCTTAGGGTCTCTGCGCCTGCTGTCGGTCGCCCCCTCCCCCGGGGGGGGGCGCGGTCCCCGGCCTCAAGGCGGCACCTCCGCCCGTGTTCTTGGCATCGTTCGGACGTGTGCATTTTTCCTTCGGCGAGGGCCATCGAGCAGCATCCTTGATCATCTGGCTAAAAAACCACGCACGAAACCGGACAAAAACACAGGGGACTGGACGTCCGAGCGATGGCGAGTGTTGGCCGCGAGCATCTGCGGGGCTTCCTCCCCCCTCCTCCTCCCCACAGGGAGGGGCGCCCGCCCACCGGCGGTTCGCAGCGGGGGGGGTCCCCACGGTTGCATCGCTCCCCGTCCCCATCGAGCCGTGGTGCCTCGGCCCCACCGCCCTGCCCCTCGGTCGAGCGATGTTCACTGTGGCTTCCTGGAGGAAGACGACTGGGAGGGTGACGGCCAGGACTCGCTGTTCGTGTTCTCCGAGGAGCCCGACGACCCGCGCGTGCTGCTGCCCGCGCACCGCATGGGGGACCTGCTGCCAGTCGGGGGGAGCGCGCCCCCGCGGGCGCCGCCCGGGCGGCAGCGCGGCGCCCGCCAGCTCAACATCTCCAGGAGCTCGCATACAGTCAAACACCCGAAATAAGGACGCGCGACTTTGCTCAGGGTATCCTTGCGTCCTTGCTCTTCCTTGCTCTTGCGTCCTTGGGGTTTTCGTCGTCCGCCGCCCCAGAAATCCCAACTTCGGCTTCCAAGGGTCTTGCGTCCTTACCGCGCGTCCTTATTAGGGTTTTTGATTGCACACAAAGCAATAAGATCGGCGAGTACCGATTTGTTTGAATCCTCATAACTGCTATTAATCTTATGAGCTAACAGACAAGCTCCAGGAGCTCGCCCGCGGCGTTCATTGCCGTGAGGAGGGCGCAGCTGCACGCCGGCCAGCGGTCCAGGGGAGGCGCGGCGCGTGCCGGCGCCGGCCATGCCGATGGAGACGCGTTGTGCGGCAGTGCGTGACGCTTCCTCCTCCTCCTCCTCCTCCTCCTCCTCCTCCTCCTCCTCCTCCTCCTCCTCCTCCTTCTCCTCCTCCTCCTCTCTTCCTCCCTTCTCCTTCTCCTTCTCTCCTCCCCCTCCTCCTCCCCCTCCTCCTCCTCCTCCTCCTCCTCCTCCCCCCCCGTCTCCTCCTCCTCCTCTTCCTCCTCTGGTGCATGAAGTCTGTTCTGCTCGGTCGCGCGCCGCAGTCCGCTCGTGTGTGGACGTCTCGCTTGTCTGCGGCTGCACACCCCCTTGCAAAGGTAGTGCTGCCCTGTTCCTCATGTCCGAGGATTTTTTGTTGTTGTTACTCAGACGCCCCCGCCTCACCTCACCCCCGCTTCCCTCGTGCAGTCGCTCAATCATGCTCATATTCACGCGCACTCGGACTCACTCGTACTCAGAAGACTCACTCATACTCGGACTCACTCATATCCAAACTCACTCACACTCAGACTCACTCACACTCAACGTTCACCGCGATACAGGGGGCGTGGCACTTGGGCCCCCTAAGGTGGAACCGCCAGGGGTGGGGACACTCCAGGATTCGCGCCAAGATTGTGGTGATGTCTCAAGCGGTTTTCCTGTTTGCATGCGCAGTCCTCTGCTTTTGGAGCAGTTTGTGAGGATGTCTCAGGCGAGGCGCTGGTTTCAGCACTCCCAAGGGGGAGCTGCCAGGCGGGAACACTCCAGGATACGCGCCAAGATTGTGGGGATGTCTCAGGCGGTTTGCCTGTTCGCATGGGCAACATCTTTTGCTGTCGGACCAGTTTGCGAGGATGTCTCAGGCGAGGCGCTTGTTACTGCGCCCCAAGGACGAGCCGCCATGGCGGTAAACCACGGGCACGTTCGTCCCCAGATTGCGGAGTCTCGTAGGCAGTTTGCTTACTTCGGACCCCAGGCTCGTCTGCGTTCAGAGCAGATTGTGACTGGCTCCGGCACCCCAAGGGGCCTAGATTGTGGGAGTGACTCTGGCGATTTGGTTGTTGCGATGCCAACTACACGTAGCCCAAGCTCACACGCGCATTCAGACAATTCACATTCAGACCACTCACGCTCACATTTAGCCCGTTCAGACCTCTCACACCCACACCCACACTCGGACACTCCCATACCTTTCACACTCACACTCGCACACGGACCACTCACACTCAAATGCACTCAGACCCCTTCGCGCGCACTCCCACACTCAGACGATTTGCATTCAGAGCCATTCGTTCGCATAGACTCGCTCACTCAGACTCACTCACGTCCAGACTCATTCACACTCAGACTCACCTGCTCCCATGTACTCAGACGTGTTCTTGTTTATCCTCTGCTCGCAGCAAAAAGCGTGTGGGCAAGTAAAAGCATTTGGGGATCTCCGCGTCGAGCAATTTAATTCTTCACGTGTCGCGTATCCCCACCAACCCGTTCAGAAACCTTGGCCGCAAGAGTTGGCGGGCAAAGTGGCGAAGAGACATAGTGTGAAACAGAGCTCGGCTGATCCACGGAGAACCGGGGCGAGGGGGGGAGGAGGGGGAGGAGGGGGAGGCGGAGGAGGAGGAGGAGGAGGAGGACAAATCCGCAGCTTGGCTCAAGCCCTGGCTCAAGCCATTTCCCCCAAGGGGTTAAACCCTAGGGGGTTAGGCCTCGAGGGTGGCGATCTCCTTGCACACTGACAACACAGCCAGCGTGCGGCTGCAGTGGGCACGACCGTACCTCAGCCTCAGTTCGATGGAAAACGGAGGTAAGGTAAAGGCAAGGCCCGTGGCGGCAAAGGCTCCTTCGGCAAGAAAGGATTCCCAGGCAAAGGCAAGCCGCCGACACCATGGCCTGCGCCGGCGCAGGCGTTCGCATGATCATGTCAAACATTGTCCCGCCAGTGTCAACCTACGACATCAGTGGTGCTGGCAGTGCGGACAGCACTGGGAGGAGTTTTCACGTGAGCCTTCACGACAGTCAGAGGCACCATCTGAGTCGTCTGGCGGGAAGGAGAAGGGCACCGTGCCGAAGGATAAGAAGAAGTCAGGGCCGCCCATTCAGAAGTTGCAGCACTACCTGGACCTCCTGAAACGTCTGGAGACGAGTGCTGTAGGTACTGAGCATACCGTGGCGGAGCAGGCGATGGCGTTGACGGGCTGCATTCTCGCCAAGTTTCGAGGGGATCGAGATTTCGAAAAGACCGACAGCCCGTTGACACAGGCGAACCTTTCAGGCTCTTCAGAGCGCAGCAGCAGATGGAGAAGCAAAAGGACTACGCTACGAAACAACACGAAGTGCTGGACGACTTGGAATTGAAGCGCGCACTGGTGGCGGCTGACTTCGAGTCAGCCAGGGCTACGTACACCGAGATGGAGGTGAAGGTGAACAATCTTTTGGTGTAGCAGCATCGAGCGAGGATGGATCCGAATGTTTGCGACCTCCCTGGGCTCCCGCCAGAAGGGGGGAAGGGCGCCTTGTTCTCAGCCATAGCGATGAACACTCCAATTACCTCAGTCCAAGCTTCTCTGAACAGCATGAGTTTTCTGCATCAAGGCCTGGCGGATACGCTCAACGAGGAGCTGCAGGCGCCCATGATAGAGCTTGCAGCACAGACTCGAGGCGTTGCAGGTTACTCAGAAGAGTCCCAGGCAGCAGCGGGGCAAGAAGTATGACCTCCTCGGGCAGCCGCGGCGGCGGCGGCCGCAGCAGCGGAGGAGCATGGGGGGCGACCCGATGTCGAGATGGAGCAGGCCCGTTTGAGCCGACGCAGAGCAGCGGAGTCGGAAGCCGAGAACGCAGCTAAGCGCAGGCATGAGGAGTCGGAGGGGTCTCGGTCGGAGGGCGAGGCACCGCTTAGACAGTCGCATGAGTAACGCTCAGCGGGCATGCGTTAAGGATGGTTTGCAGGTTCTCACAATCAACGGCAATCGCCTGCATTCGGCAAAGTCATGCATTCTCGAGAGCGGGGCTCATAATGTATATCTACAAGGAACCAACATTCAAGGCCAGGGTCTGTGGGGCGAGCGCGAAAATGGCTCGCAAGCCCGGCTGGAAGTCGCACTGGGCACCGTGCCGCATCACTGCCAAGGGAGGCGGGAGTAGCGGGGCGGCGATCTAGACCCGAGCCCATCTTGACACATGGCAAGCGCCAGGTCATGAGGGACCGCCCGCGTCACATCGCTTGCTCCATGAATTGTGTCGCAGTCGCGCGCCTGGCGTTATCTTGATGCATTGTGGGCGTCGGAAGCTGGGTGATTTAATCCTTCGGTCAGCTACGTGGGAGTTGACTTCGCCCCTGGCAACGATGAGAAATCTTTCGAGGCCAGACGAAAGGAGAGGCGCAGGAAGGGTAAACAAAGGTTAGCTAAGATTCGCAGCTTGAGAAGTTCCGGGAGGTCCATGGCCAGAATCTGGCACTGCGCGGCCAAACCTGCCACGACGTACGGAGCAGAGGCGGTGGGGTGGGGCTCCAGAGAGATTCGCCGATTGAGGTCCCAGGCAGCTGTTTTTTTTGGGGCCCCCCCGACCTGCGGGGCCGACCTCAACCTTGCTTTCGCTCTTGAGCCAAGCAAGGGCCCGAACAAGCACGCTGGCGCGACCCTGGCCCGCTTTGCTGAGGAGTTCTGGCTATCTACGGGTGACAAAATCCGACCTGGGGACTGCGTTTTAGCGGGTGAGTTCTGTAAATTGGTTCGACTGGCGAAGCAGCATCAACAATTTCGCCCAGAAGCATCTTGGGACACACTGCCTCGGGGCCCCGTGGGAGATGCTTCCTTCTCTGGATCGAAAGAGCGGGCAGGTCCATTCGAGGTCTTGGAACTTTTTACATGCGATGGACTCTTGCGTACTTTCAGGGGCCCCCCTGCTGCGCGGTACTCAAGTAATTCGCGAGGGGCCTAGGCAGCGAGGCCGCGCGGCCACAGGCGACGCAGACAAAGGCGAGAAGACTGCGAATGCGAGCGTGCCCAGGAGACGTTGGACAGGGGCCCCTAGATCCAGCCCCCGAGGGCTTCCTGGAACTCCGCGCGAAACGCACGATGCAGCAAGTGATCGCTCGGTCTTGCGTCGCCGCCGGCCACCTGCACAAGTGGGGCTACTAGGTGGCGCCCCTCTGTCCTTTTTCGCCGCCATCGGCGGCGTCTGGCACAGATGCTTCCAGCGCCCAGGACTTGCAGGCGAGCGAGCTGCTTCTATTCCGCCCGAGTGGTCGCGAGCAGGACTCGAGGCAAGAGATCATGATTTTTTCGACAAGCCATGGCTTTCCATCCCCTATGGCCTTCATGGGGCCTCCTGGATTGGTAAAATCAATTAAGTTGGCCCAGACGGGCCCGCTCTGCCTTTCGAGTTCAACCTGCGCGAGCATCTGCATAGCGATGGGCCCTGCAGAGGGCCGACGCACGACCGCGTTGCTCGAGCGGGTTGAGCATCCATTTCCGTGGGCGACAGTGGCAAGTTCTTCAGAGGCATTGTTGGAATCGTTCTTGGGTGCCGGCCTCGGAATGCAGCCCCTGGGGAAGTCCGCGGTCTTCTCGGGCGCTCAGCACCTGGAGGCCTTCGTGGAGAGCTCCGCAAAGTCGCATTTAGTGCACGTCGATTGCTGGGCCTTGCTCGGAGGATCCAACCAGCCTTGCGCCGCCCTCTCAGAAGCCAGCCTGCGGTCAGACGTATGGCGCGCCCTTGACAGGTCAAGCGTAACCGTGCTCGGATTGTGGAAGGTTTAGGCCCACGTCCAGTCAGAGTGCTCAGGCAATGCAGCTTGTCACAAGGCGGGCAACGACACGGCCGACGAGCGCGCGAGAGATGGAGTACGCTCACACCATGCGCACGCGCTTGCAGACAGCCATCTCTATGACGTGTGCCTAGCGGGCTGGGAGAAGGTAGTAGGCGTGATTCAACTCCTTGGAGGTATCCCGACGGTGAAAGAGCTGTTTCGGGGATGTGGCCAAGGGGCCCAGTGTCCCGAGGCTGAAGTTTGCCCAGCGGCCGTCGCCACCGCGTGCCTTGGAATGGTCCGTGCTGGAGGTGCATCAAGTCCGCCAGGTCGCCCCGGACAGAGAAGGCTTCAGGTAAATGCGCAGCGTTATTTCCCAGCTTAAAGCAGCTGCTAGAAGTTCTGGATCCCCCCCCGTTCAGATCCCATTCGTTTTACGGCTGTAGGTGGAGGAGCGAAGTTTATTTCTGGTTGTTGTGTCTTGAATGCGGGGTTTGCACTTCGGGGCTCCCCCATTAGCTTGCTGGCCCCTGCAACAAGGCTGGTTAACAAACAAAAGCCGCGCGCGGATCTTGAAAGGAAGGTGCCCTTGGCTCAAGGATCTGCACTTCTCGAAGCCCTGGCCCCTGACCCGCCCAGCAGATGACACTGAGGCGGCAGAGTGGTGGTGCCAATTGGTTGAATACTTAATTGTTTAATTTTCCAGCCCCCTCGGTAGACGGACCGTCTGGATGTTGTTTCGGCCCTTCCGTCCCTGTGGTGAGGAAGGTTTGTGGCAGCCAAACGCCTGGGCCTCCTCCCTGCGCCAGTATGGCGGGTCTGGCCTTCGGGTTCCGTCCTCCTGGTGCGGGGGGGAGGTGGTCGGTGGCGTTCGGGGGCCCATCCGCGCAGCCCCTTCGATCAAGGACTGGTGGGAACCAAAAGACAGCCACCGGAGAGGATGGGAAAGGAGGAGGAAAAGGACGTGCAGGAGGAGGAGGAGGAGGAAGAGGAGGAGGAGGAGGAGGAGGAAGAGGAGGAGGAGGAGGAGGAGGAGGAGGAGGAGGAGACGGCACCGCCTCTTGGGGCCCTCGCTGGACGCTCTTGGGGCGCTCTGTGGGCGCTCTCGAGGCCGTTTTGGGACCCTCTTGGGGGCCTTGGGGAGCCTCTGAAGGAAATCGTGGAGACTATCGATCAAAAAGGGAGGGGGTCCCAAATATGCCTCTCCTCCCTGGGGCCATCGAAATCGCTTCTGAAGGGCCCGCTTGGGAGCCTGATGGGCCCATATTGGGGCTCTCTTGGGCCATCCCGGGGCAATCCGGAGGCCTCAGAAGCGCATCGGAAGCCAACAGGCGAGAAGGCAGTCATCATCGTTTTTCGGAGGGCCCCCGTCGGGCCTCATGGAGCTATGTCGGAAGCTCTCTTGAGCCATCTTCGGCTTTCTCGAGCAGTTTTGCAGGCCATTCTGCAGCATCGGACAGTCCTCTTGGAGCCACCTCGGGCGACACTCAGACACATGGCGCCCCCCAAAGCAAAAACGTCAGGGAGGGGAAGGAAAGGCTACCCCTCCCCGAAGGGAGCAAGGTTTGGGAGGAGGGACACTTACCAGCCTCGAACGTATCTCTATCCCTAAGATCGACACGCCAAAAGGCGATGACAATCTTAGGGATCCGCCCTCAAAAAATAAGGCAATCCCTAAGATTGGCATCGTGATGAGGAGGTGCCCAGCATAGGGATAGGGATATGTTCCAGGCTGGTAAGAAACAAGAACTCGTTATACCGCCAACGCCCAAAGGGCTGGAGGGATTTCTTGCCCCCCCCCCGCCTGTGGACGCCCGATTTCAAATGTTGAGTCGGCCGCGGCCGACGGCGGAAAAATCGGATATGGCGCGGCGCACCTCGCGAGCAGCACCGAAAAAGAGGGGCACGAGGAGATGGACGGCACGCGAGAGTGGCATGTCTTCTCCAGGGCAGTGTAGGCCGTGCCGTCCAGAAGCACGGTCGGCCCGAGACTAAAATCGAGGCCGGTTAGGGGAGGGTACCCCGATGTTCTTCGTGTTGGTTAGATGTTTTCGTGCCTCTTGGGCAGGGTGTCCTTGGATATTATGTGTGTTCTGGCAGGCAGAGGGTCTCCTGTTCTGGCAGGATGTTCTTCTGTCCTAGGTCCGGCCGTAACCCCTGTCGTTGTGGTGCGCCCCAGTCCAGATGCGCTGGCGCACACCTCTGCCAACGCGCGGGGGTTGGGGCTCGCAGGGGGGCGATTCATGTGGGCTAGTACAGTCGGGGCGCTGAAGAAGGAACCCTTTTCGTTGGGGAGGGGCTCGGTGCTCCTTAATTGTTCCACACCTTGCCCAAGGTTTTTCGTAAGCTTTCAATGGGAAGTCGAAGGTGAACCTGTGAAAAAAGGGGCCTCGTTCCTTGGTTGGGCTTCCTTAGGTCAACGCCTCGACTGTAGCGCGCACGAGTCGAGTAAACGAAAACACGGATCAAGGTGCGAGAATCAGCGACGGGTCTTGCTTCCATGCGCCTTGGCATCGCTCGGACGTGTGCATTTTCTTTCTCGGCGAGGACCTCCGAGGAGCATCCTCGACCATATGGCGAAAAAAACACGCACGATACCGAACAACACACAGAGAATGGACGTCCGAGCGATGGCCAGGCGCAATCGGCGCGCCTCGTCGCCGAATGTGGCGGCACCGGCTCGAGATGTTTCGAGGGGGGCCTTACGCGATCCGTGGCTTGGATTCCGCGCCCACGCGCCGGATCTACAGGTCTCTGGGCGTCCCGAGTGGGGTCGTGGTAGATGTCACCACCCACCAAACCACCCCAACCCAACCCGAAGGCCCAAATTTATCTTCGATTTCCAGTGGGGGGGGTCAGGGAACATTGAAAAAACACATGGAACCCGTACCCCCCCCAACCCGAAATTCGGGTCAAATTCGGGTCTCGGGTTGGGTTGGGGTGGTCTGGTAGGTAGTCAAGATGGGGTCGGAGGATTGCGCCGTACCGCCGAGATGCATCCCCGATGCGGCTCGATGCGCAGCAGATTTTCTCTGCGCCAACGGCGTCGATGCCCTGCGGACGTCGCCGATGCATCGCCGATGTCTCAGCGATGCGGCGCGTCCTCCCGACCCAATCTACTCGGACACCCTTTTGCAGGCCCGTGGATCCCTGATCAATGTCGGCGTGTGATCGAACGGGAGCGGGCCCAGCCCGTCGGAACATTGACAACCCCCCCATACAGCACCCCGTCCAGTTCATTCTCGCGCGCACGGCACGCCGCATGCGCGGTTGCCGGATCCCAAACGCTTTCTCACGCGCGCTGTGATGTTCCAACCTATTGTAGCCTTGATCGCCAGAAAGAATCTCGAGTACCAAACATATGCCGAAACTCGAGGGTTTTCACGTGTCGGGCCCTGGGAGACACTCGTCCGACAATGTTTCGACACTCTTTCGACACTTTTCCGGGTGCTCGAACTTATTTCTGGGGTGTGGTCCTGAAGTACGATGGCAACGACATAACACGAGCGTCTAGTTGTGTGGATTTTGTGTCTTCATTGGGCGGCGCCTCGAGTTGTGAAGTTTGTTGACGTTTCGGGTCCGAGGTCAGAGGCGTTCGGGCGTTTTCGGTAGACTCTCTGCGCTCTTCAGCCTCGGCATGCGTCCCAGCAGCTGCGCCTCGCCGAGAGGCGTCCAGGGGTACCCAGTGGCATCCCGAACAGCCGCGGGAGACCCGAGTCATGACCCGAACACCAGGCGGCGATGATCATTGAGGGGGCAGGCCTTCTCAGAAGTCGGCGGGGTTTCTGAGAAGCCCGCCAGCCGTCTGAGAGGTCGCCCGTGGCTTCGGAGAAGGCTCAGGAAGATCATTCAAAAGCCTAGGGGCCTTCTGAGCTGAGCCTTCTGAGGACGCCCGCCCTCTCTGCCTCACGGCCAGACTGAGGTGCAAGATCGAGGTCGGTTCGGGCAGGGCACCCTGATATTATTCGTGTTTGTTGTATGCTCTTGTGCATCCCGGGGAAGGGTACCCTGAAGGATAGTTTTCTATCCTCGGTCCAGCTGTACCCCTTGGGTGTTCCGCCGATCCGCGCCTCGTGCCGCTCGCATTCTCCTCGGCCCCCCTCCGCTGCAGCCGGGCCCGTCGCCGCAGGCCTCCGCTGTAGGACTCGCCTTGCCTGCGCCGCGTGCCCGCTTCCTCTCCTTAGAAGGTGTATGCGTGCGGCGTCATTGAAGAAAATGGCACCAGGAGGGGGGGGGGAGGAGGAGGAGGAGGAGGAGGAGGAGGAGGAGGAGGAGGAGGAGGAGGAGGAGGAGGAGAAGGAGGAGAGAAGGAGGAGAGAGGAGGAGAGAGAAGGAGGGGGAGGAGGAAAAAGGAGGAGGAGGAGGAGGAGGAGAGGAGGAGGAGGAGGAGGAGAAGGAGGAGGAGGAGGTTGAGGAGAGGAGGAGGAGGAAGAGGAGGGGGAGGAGGCAAGCAGCACCCCGGCGGGCGGCGTCGCTGAAGAGAAGGCACGGGGGCCCAGCGGAACTCTTGGTGGGCGAGGGTGCGCAGGCGAAGAACCAGGAGCAAGAGGCGGAGGAGGGGGGTGGAGGTGGAGGAGGAGCAGGATGTGCAGCAAGAGGGAGACGAGATGGTGGGAAAGAATAGGAGGAGGAGGAGGAGGAGGAGGAGGAGGAGGAGGAGGAGGAGGAGGAGGAGGAGGAGGAGGAGGAGGAGGGGGAGGAGGACCAGTGTAAATCCAAGAGTCACCAACGATGTTGGAAGAAGCCCTCACTCCAAGCTCCCTCTTCATAGGCCCCCACACCGGTCCATTCTCACTGAGGGAGCTGTCTCGTTGGAAGACAACCGTTTGAAGAACCTGAATCATAATCCAGAAGCCGCATTAAAGTGATCATTGAGGCCCTCTGTGACAGAGGGGGTGTTTTTCGGAGGCCCTCTGTGACAGAGGGGGTGCGTTCGGAGGCCCTCTGTGACAGAGGGGGTGCGTTCGGAGGCTCTCTGCGACAGAGTTGCTCGTCATCCCGTTCCTCGTCATCCTGCTTCTTGATTTCGGATATGTCATGCTACCACTGCGCTCATCATCTTTGCGTCTGTGATCCTCGTCGTGTTTTTCCATGCGTCCTTTTCACAATTTCCACCACATTATCCTCCGTTGCCGTTCTGGCCCGCCATCTACCTCGTCACTCTCCTTCGTCTGCATGTCCTTATTATTTTCCGCTTTTTTTTCGCCTCCCTCTGGTTCGATTTCCGCTCTTCGTCCACTTCGTTCATTCGTTTCCAACCCCCCTTCCTTTCAAGTTCTCCGCCGTCCAATCACGTCGCGTCGTCCGCCGCCGCTATGCTCAAACCACCCCGCGCCCGTGGGATCGCCCGCGAGCACCGGTGCAGCTGGGCCCGTCGCGGCCTAACGCGCGCCTGCGCCATCGTCTTGCAATGGGCGATGCAGGCGGATACACATGGGATGGCGCGGGAGGATGGTGGGATAGCCGCAGCAGCGGCTGGCGTGGCTGGGAGGACGGCCATGATTGGTCAGCGAGGGGTTGGAGAGACTGGCGACAAGACGGGCGCACGCCAACGGAGGACGCCAAATGGCGCGATGGCCCTGCCGCCGCAGCAGCGGCGGCGGTCTCGCCTCAACGGCCGTCTCGCTTCGCCGCGCTTAGCGTTGTGAGCCCCCGCGCCCCTGGTCTCGGCAAGCCCGAATTCGATAATTTCGTGAGGGTTGCCCTCCGAAACGCACCAGAACTTGGGAACACAGTTTCAGGAGAGGGGTCGGGATCCCGAGCCGCGCCTGCGGCGCAGGAGCCCCGCGCCACCGCAGCGGCGGCGGCGCGCGGGCCCCAGGATTTTGAGAAGTTTGATGTTAATTATTTTTTGAGTTATGAAGAGAGGCTCGGCACTTCGTTTAAGCAACACAATCAAGCGTTGAAATGGTGGCGCCATCTGAATGAAGACCCAACTGCCCCGTTCGAGTCAGAAGCCAAGTGGTTTGACAATGCGAAGCCCACCATGGTCGCTGTTTGCGACCACGGTGCGAGGACGAGCTTTGGTTTCAAAAGCGACGAGGAAGTCCCTTGGCGGTGGCAAGAGATGGTGGCGACGCTCAGGGAGGAAGATATCAGGGAGGTCGTGGAGGGGCCCCGCAGCAGCGGGGCTCTGATCGGCTGTTCCCTCGAAGTCCGGCCAAACAGCTACGACCACATGCGTCAGAGTATTGTGCGCGCGCGACAGTTCGCGGGGCAGCGGGTGAAAGTGAAGCTGCCGATGTGGGATTTCGTGTTGCACCGCGACGACGGGACAGGCGTCCGTTTACACCCGCACTGGGGCGACAGGAAGGTCGAAGCTCTGCCCCTCGTCCCCCGCGCGGACACGGCGAGGCCACCAACCGCGGGTTTGGGCGGGAGCGACGGGTCAGGAACTTTTCGCTGGCACAAGGACCTCGGTGTGGAGCGCAAGGTCAAGTTCGACGCCGCCAGAGAGAAGGGGAGGCCGACGCCCTCTCAGGGGCCCCGCAGCAGCGGGGCCGCGGCGTCCAGCACCAGGCCCTCGGCGTCCGCAGCAGCGGGTGGCAAACAGTAGTTTTGGGACCGAATAACTCCCCAGACGATTTGGTTTCGGAGTAGATGGCTCCGCAGCAGCAGCGGGGCTCGAATGAAGGGCGCGTTGCATTTCTGCAGGGGCGCGCGCGTCGGCCGCCGAGATCGGGAGCGCTCGTGCAGGCGCCGTGGCGCGATCTTCGTAAAGAAGTCTTCCCTCTCCTCCCTGTCCCCCCATCCCGCCGCCCTCAACGTCGGCTCCTCGCCGCCCGTTCCTCGTCGCTCCACGCCTGTTCGTTCTCCTCCAATTTCCTCTCCCGCTTCCTCGTTCTCTCCTTCCCATTTTTCCCTCCATCCCATTGCACCCCTGGCATCCCAGCGAAGTTCGCAGTTCGAAGTTTGAAGTTCGGAGTTCGAAGGTTGCAGTTTGAATTTCGAAGCTTCGCACTTCGAGGTTCGATCTTCGAACCTTCGTCATCTCGTCGTCGTAATCGTCGTCCTCGTTCGTCGTCGTCGTTCCTCGTCGGCGTCGATTGTCGTTGTCGTCGTCGCTCGTTGTCGTCGTCGCCGTCGTCGTCGTGGTCGGCGTCGTCGTCGTCGGTCGTTGTCGTCGCTAGTCGTCGTCGCTGGTCGCCGTCGTGGTCATCGTCCTCGTCGTCGTCGTCGTGGCCGTCGTCGCCCTCGTTGTCGCCGTCGTGGTCATCGTCGTCGTCGTTGTCGTGAAACGCCCCACGCAGGAGGAGCAGAGAAGGGAGCAAGGAGAAATGAGCACGGTGGAGGGAGGAGGGAGGATTGAACAGGAAGAGGAGGGTGCAGATGGAGGTAGAAGGGATGAGGTAGTTCGGAAGTGGGAGCAGCAGACTGGCGCAATGGGAAAAGCCACGCGAGTGCAGGGAGGGATGGAAATGCGACAAAGTGAAGCCGCAGCCGTTGCAGGTCTGCCTCCCGCCGCGCCCGCCCGCCTCCGCGACTGGAGCCGCGCAGGAGCCTCTGCCGAAGTCTCCGCAGCAGCGGGGACTGCCAGAGGAGGCTCCTTCGCGGTTTTTGCGCCGCTATGGCGAGCATCGCGGGCAAGTACGACGTCGATGACTTCGAGCTCATCACGACGGAGGGCAGTGTTTGGCACTGGGCGACCATGGTGGTGCGGTTTCTCCAGCGGCGCAATCGTTGCCGCCATGCACGCGCCGTTGGAGTGAAGGGCCAGATGCTCGTCGACCAGGCGCGGCAGATGATGGAGGAGGCGCGCCGTACCGAGGAGATGGGCAAGATGATGCTTGAGATGTCGAAGAAGAAGGTGAAGGACATCCCAGGCAATATTCGGTACTTTTGCCGCCAGCCGCGCCAGGGGAGCTGAGTGGCGATCGGAGCTGGGCCGATAGAGGAGGATGAGGAGGAAGAGGAGGGGGGATGAGGAGAGGAGGAGGAGGGGGATGAGGAGTTGGAGGCAGCACGCGCACCCGCACTAAGAGCCGCCAGCCGCGCCCGTCTCCGAGCATGAAACCCGAGCTTGGCTGGAAGGGGGGAGGGCGGTGGCAGAAACAGCGCAGGACAGGGATGGGAGAGGTCACGCATCCGCCGCATTAGCGGCGGTGGTACGACAGTTCTCATGGCGGCGCGGCGGTCGCTGAGAAATGGAGCACGTGCGTGGGCCTGCGTGCGCTTAATTATGAGTGGCTCTCGTCCCCTCCCCTCCTCTTCCTCCATGAGATCTCTCTCCTGGTGCATATCCCCTGCCAGTGCTCGTCCTGCTCCTCTATCCGCCCCCCCTCGTCCGTTCCTGCCACCAGCCACATGGGGCGTTCTCAATCAACACCCCATTGAGTGTCCCCATGTGAAGGTTGCCCTTTGTCATGAGGGCGGACTCGCAAGAGCCGAGTGGCTGAAGAACTAGTAGTTTGGGGTCCGAACAGCTCCCCAGACGATTTTGTCGTGGAGTAGGTGGCTCCGCAGCAGCGGGGCTCGAATTAAGGGCGCGTTGCGTTTCTGCAGGGGCGCGCGCGTCGGCCGCCGAGATCGGGAGCGCGCGCGCAGGCGCCGTGGCGCGATTTTCGTTTTGAAGTCTCCCCTCTCCTCCCTGTCCCCCCATCCCGCCGCCCTCAACGTCGGCCCCTCGCCGCCCGTTCCTCGTCGCTCCACGCCTGTTCGTTCTCCTCCAACTTCCTCTCCCGCTTCCTCGCTTTTCCTTCCCATTTCCCCTCCATCCCAGTCCATCCCTGGCACCCCAGCGACGTTCGCAGTTAGAAGCTGGAAGTTCGGAGTTCGAAGATCGGAGTTTGAATTTCGAAGCTTCGCACTTCGAGGTTCGATCTTCGATCCTTCGTCATCTCGTCGTCGTAGTCGTCGTCCTCGTTCGCCGTCGTCGTTCCTCGTCGGCGTCGATTGTCGTCGTCGTCGTCGCTCGTTGTCGTCCTCGCCGTCGTCGTCGTGGTCGGCGTCGTCGTCGTCGATCGTCGTCGTCGCTAGTCGTCGTCGCTGGTAGCCGTCGTGGCCATCGTCCTCGTCGTCGTCGTCGTGGTCGTCGTTGCCCTCGTTGTCGCCGTCGTGGTCATCGTTCTCGTCGGCGTCGTCGTCGTCGTTGTCGTGAAACGCCCCACGTAGGAGGAGCAGAGAAGGGAGCAAGGAGAAATGAGCGCGGTGGAGGGAGGAGGGAGGACTGAACAGGAAGAGGAGGGAGCAGGCAGAGGTAGAAGGGATGAGGTAGTTCAGAAGTGGGAGCAGCAGAGTGGCGCAAGGGGAAAAGTCATTTGAGCGCAGGGAGGGATGGCATTGCGATAAAGTGAATCCGCAGCCGTTGCAGGTCTGCCCCCCGCCGCGCCCGCCCGCCTCCGCGACGGGAGCGGCCCAGGGCATGGAGCAGCCTGGCGCGACTGGAGCCGCGCAGGAACCTCTGCCGAAGTCTCCGCAGCAGCGGGGGCTGCCAGAGGAGGCCCCTGATGCAGTTCCGCATGGAATGGCAGATCCAGCACCGGCCTCCGCAGCAGCGGGGGGGGAGGTTGCAACGAAACTGCGGTCATTGTTTTCGTCGATGTCTGGTGCCCAGGAAAGCGTTTCGCAGAGCCTGCTGGTTGCTCAGGAATTGATGCAGAATGGCCTGATCGAAGATGCGCGGAAGTTAACGGCCGCCGCCAACCGCCTTGTAGTCATAACGGCTAAGGAGGCGGCTTGCGCAGCAGCGGGGGCATCCGTGGAGCCAGGCGCCGCCACAGTGGTAATCGAGCCTGGACAGGGTGGCTCCGATGGCCCGAGACCGAGATCTCCCTGCACGACTAATTGGCGACAGCGGCAGGCTCTGATCGCAGCACGCAAACTGCGTGAAAGCTCCTCCGCAGCAGCGGGGGCCCGCGTGATCAAGACTCTCGCCTTGACCTCGAAGGCTCGGTCGCCGGCGCTTCCTGTCCAAGAGGGCTTCCCAGAGGAAGGCCGCCCGCACTTCCCATCGGAAGAGCGCGGCCCGAGCCATTCCAAGCCTCTTGTGCCCCTGCTGTACGACGACGAAGACCAGGTGCAGGAGGGGCAGACAGAGGCGCGCGTGAATCTGGCTTTTGCTTCCCTCGTCCTGCGCGCGGGCGCCCCCCTGTCGGATTGGGTCGCAGCTGTCAGGGACAGGCGCGAAGGGGTCGTCTTAGTCTCCTTCGAGCCTGGTGCACGCATCAATCGCGATCGGCGGAAGCAACATCTCGACGATCTCATCCGCCAAAGTGGCTTCCACGGGGAGGTCGCGCGCGAGTGCGTCGGGGCTCTCCTCTGGGTTCCCGAGCGCGTCGAGCAGTGCGAGGTGCTTCGCTGGCACTGCCACGGGAAGTTCCTGGTTCAGGCCTGGTCGGTGACCCTGGCAGCGGTGGCTCACAATCCGAAAGCAAAGGAAGGCAAACTCCCCATAGCAGTGGGGGGCGTGTTCTTCCGACACCAGACGAGCCTCGCGGGGCACCCGTGGCCCGAAAACTTCCGCAACGGGCTGCGGAACCTGTTGTTGTGGAACCGAGTGCGTATTCTCGCTGGGATCTTTGACGCAGGCAGGGAGGATCTTTCGGAGCTGCTCAGAAGTTGCGGCGCGTCTGGTACAGGCGTACTCGGCTTGGCTTTGTGGTGTCCGACAAAAGGTTGCCACGTGACGCACCCGCACTACATCGTGATTCTTGGCCCCGCTCAGGTTCGCGAGTGCCCTGCGGGCGGGCAGCCTGATCTGCCGCACTGGTTGAATCAGGTTTCCCAGCCTCCGCAGCAGCGGAGGCTCCTCACCAGCCTGCAGTACCGCCAGTTGGATTGGGCGGCGCGTCCGACCTGGGTCAGGCTCACGGACGCGGAGCGCAAGGAGCAGGATACATATGACTGGCCGCACTTGCACAGGGTGATCCACAAGGCCCAGGATGCGAACCGCCTCACGGAACATTGCCACACATTGTTCGTTTTTATAGAAGCCAAGAACAGGAAGTCTGGCAAAGGCGCCGCGGCCAGGAAGAAGGATCGGAAGCGGGAAGCCAAGTGGGAAAAACAGCGGGGAGAGTGGGCGGAGACAGAACCCGAAGCAACAGCCTCAGCAGCAGCGGAGGCGCACGGAGACCAGGAGGAGGCGGAGACAGAATCTGAAGCAGCAGCGGGGGCGCACGGAGCCCAGGAGGAGCTTGAGGGCGACGGGCGCGACGCCGTCGACCTCTGCAGCCCCACGCCGCCCCAGGACGAACAGAGCAACCCTGACAGAGGCGAGAGGGAGGAGAAGAAGGAGAAGGAGAAGATGAAGAAAAACAAGAAGAGGAAGAATAACAAGAAGGAAGATATCAGGAGCAGAACCCCAAAGAGGACGAAGCCCTCGCAGCAGCGGGGGGGCAGCCGTTCCACACGCAGAAAGCGGGAGCAGAGGAGCAAAGACCGAATGAGGAGAGTGCCCTCGCAGCAGCGGGGGCGCAGCCGCTCCAGACGCAGAGGGCAGGAGCAGAGGGGGCGCAGCCGCTCCAGACGCAGTGGGCAGGTGGAGGGCGGCGACCGCAGGGCGGCGTGGGCAGGGCGGTTCCTGCCCACGCCGCCCGCGCACCCACCCCACACAGGTCAGGTGATGCTGAGGCCGAGGGCATGGCGCCCGCTCCTCCCAGGCCAGATATGCCGTCCGCCAGGCATGCCGCCAATGATGCCACCACCACCGCCATCTCCCCCGCGTGGAGGAGGACGCCGCGGGGCCCCCCCGCTGGAGGAGACACCGCGCCCTACGCCGCCGCGGCTCGCCCCGAGCCAGCCGCCGCACCCTCCGCCGAAGCGGCTCCTGCCAGGAGAGTCGCAGACGCCCCGCCCTCTGGCAGCGCCGCTCGTCCCGAGGCCGCCGCCGCAGCCCCCCCCGCCGCAGCTCCTCTCCAGGGAGTCGCCGCTTCCTGCGGACACGTTTGCGTTCAACAGTGACGCGTTCGAGGCATTGTCGCGGCGCCGCAGCCCTTCAAGCGACTCCAGCTGACGGCGCGCGGCTGCGGAGACCTCCGCAGCAGCGGGGGTGGTCTCCGCAGGGGTGGTCTCCGCAGCAGCGGGGGTTAGCATAAGAGATCTGAGGCGCGGGCTCGGCGCGCGCGCGCGCGCGCGAGGAGGCAGGCGCTCGCATTGAGCGGCTGAAGAAATCGTGGTCGTTGTCGCCGTGCTCGTCGTCGTCGTTTGCTTTTTGCTGGGGGGAAAGGAGGGCGAGCAAGAGGAGGAGGAGGCGGAGGGGTCCTGCAGGGGCCAGGACCGACACCGGGACCGGGACCGGGACCAGGGGGAGAGCGGGACCGGGACCGGGGGCGGGACAGGGACGGGGAGCCCTGGACGAGCAGCAGAACCGACCACGGGACCGGGACCGGGACCGGGGCCGGGACCGGGACCGGGACCGGGAACGGGGGTGCTGGTCCCGGTCCCGGTCCCGTGGTCGGTCCTGCTGCCCGTCCTGGGCTCCCCGCCCCTGTCCCGCTCCATGTGTCACCTCTTTGTCCCGCTCCCAATCTCTGCCGTGCCGTTTGGGTTCGAGATCGCCAGCCATGAAGGTTAGGAAGCCCGACGCAAGGATCGGGCGATGCCGCGTCGGCGAGAAGAGGAATAGGAAACCCGACACAAGGACGGGACGATGCCGCGTCGGCGAGAAGAGGGGTTTTCGGAAACCGGACCACAGACCTCATTCGAGCAAGCGCGCTGGGGCGGCGGCTCGACCCACGGCAGCGTCGGCGGAGGCGGCCGCGCGGCCGCTAGCTCGGCGCAAGGCGAGCTCCAAGAAACAAACCCTCGCAGTAGCGGGGGCTGCTGTAGCCCTCGCAGCAGCGGGGGCTGCTGTCTTGGAGCGTGGTGGGTTGTGGGATGAGAAGACTGCTCGGAGGACAGGCGTGGAAGATGACGATGGGTTCGATCAGGCACTTTGGCACCGCGACCATTGGGGCAACTGGTACAAACTAGGGTCCAAGATGCCGCCAGTCGGCAGCTCCTGGCAAGAAGGCGCCGACCCCCTTCGCATGTAATTACGGGGCGGATGAACACGACAGTGCCCCCACATGGTTGATTGTACGGTCCTCAGGATGACCACGACATCCCGAGCGCACAAGGGGAACGCCCCTCCGCAGCAGCGGAGGGATGTCGCGAGAATTTCGCCGAGGGGGGGTGACCTCGGCGGAGGGGCGCACTCGCGCGCGCGCGGGGGAGCGCGGTTTCGCGCGTCGCGTGCGGCATCGCATGCGGTGTGGGGGAAAACACGACATCTGTGCTGTCACCTGTGTCCTGCTCTCTCCTTTGCTTCGCTTCCCCTTGCACTCCCTCCTGCAACCTCCCGCCCGTCATTATGTCTTTGTAGTGATCATCGCTTCCATACACGCAACTCTCACAGCGCCCCTTTCTCTCACAGATGGGTTCGGGGTGGGCAACCTTTCTCTCACACAGGGGGGGGCCGATGTATCAATGCTTCTCCTGTTCAGGCGGATGTGCGCGTATCGAAAAACTGAGAAGGCCGCGTCGACCCGCCGTTCGTCGCCTCTCTCTCTCTCTCTCTCTCTCTCTCTCTCTCTCTCTCTCTCTCTCTCTCTCTCTCATTGTCTCTCTCTCTCTCTCTGTCTCTCTCCCTCTATCTGCCTTTCCTCTCCTTCTCCTTTTGCTCAAGTGCGGGCAGGCCGCGGATCCGTGAGGCCCCTCCTTCTGTCCGCGCGCGCGACAGGCACTCGTGCTTTAAGCGGGGCCCCGCAGCAGCGGGGGCAACCGTCGCGGAGCATCTGTTCGGGAAGCTGCCCCCGCAGCAGCGGGGGCGCCTGGATAGATGTCCGAGGACATCAAGTCAGGTCCCCTGAATGATGCCGCCACGTTGCGCAGCCGCTATGCCTTGGAGGACTCCGAGGGCCAGCGGCTGAAGGCCAAAATTTCCTTGGAGGATATCTGCGTCCACCCGCAGAACAGAGGTGGGACGTACCCCTCCGCTGCCAGAGTGGTTAATCTCCTGTGTGGCATTCTGAAAGACAGGTTCCTCTTGAACGAGGCGCAGCACGAAGCAGTGGTTGTTCAGGAACTCCCTGCGGGGAAGAAGGCCGATTACGAGCGCCTCCATGGCAGGCCGTGCACGGCGCACGCGGACCACAACTTGCAGAAAACGAAGTCCGTGGAGGCTCTACGCTCGGCGTACACAAGCTTGTCAACGTTCAACTACGGGGCGCTGAGCCACTGCACCCTAACCCTTGGTCTGCTGAACCTCAAGCACGGCGCAGTGTGGGTCATTCCCGAAGACCACAAAGGATGTGGTTTGGAGGAGTTCCAGACAGGTACAGGTGGCTCCTGGGATATCCCAAAAATGCGTCGCGCACCGAAGTTCACAGAACTCATGGACGTGCTCGATAACGGTTTGCTTTGCGAGGTGCTCTCGTGGGAAATTCACTTCGACGCCGTCTTCGCGCAAGGCCCCGCGATCATTTCCGCGGCCCTGAACGACCCACAGGGAAAAGGTGTGACCTCTCACGAAATCGAGGTCCTGACGTCCGTCGCTGATTTCGTCGCCACCGCAGCAGCGGCGGGCAAGAAAGCATCGCGCGGATCTGAGACAGGACACCCCGTGAATATCTCGTACGAAACTGTTTTCAAGGCTTGCGCGCAACGACGTCCCGAGTACGCCAAGGCCAAATGGTTCGAGGACATGTTTACTTTCGTCATCAACGTGGGGGCCGCATCAGGGCAGCTCATACCGCAAATTCTAGATGATGATCGACGTTGGGTGGATCACAAAATACGTTCCCTGGCACCAGCCACCTGGAGCGTTCTCAACCAACTCCCCATAGATTGTCCCCATGTGAAGGTAGCCCTTGTCATGAGGGCGTACTCGCAAGAGCCGAGGCGCGGACAATGCCCCGCGCCGGAAACGGCTTGGGGACACAGCGAGGGCAACAGTCGGATACAGGAGCTCAATTCTTTGTTGGGGTATGTCCGTCGCACATTGGCCCCCGCAGCAGCGGGGGCCCACGGGGAGGAGAAGAGCGCGACTTTGACCGCGGGGGCGGTTCTGACTGCGACGGACACCTTCTACCAGGTGTACGTAAGGGTGAAGGCTAACAAACCTCGTCTGGAGGCAGTTGTGGAGGCCGTGTGCGAGACAGTGCGTCCGTACTATGCTGAAGTACGCGAGGCCTGGCAGAAAATGGAAAAGAACGCACAGAAAGAGTTCCCGCTCCCTCCTGCGCCGTGGACCGACAAGTTGCCCGCGGCCCCCGAGAAACCCGCTGGCCCTCGCAGCAGCGGAGGTGGCGAGGGCTCTCGCCCGCAGCCAGTATTGATAGAGTTCAACGAAGAAGACAAGCCTCTGAACAGGCAGATGTCTGAAGTGTCCAAGCCCGTGAACAGCCTGATGGTGGTCCCAGTGAAATCGTGGCACGCTTCGGCTCCGTCTGGCAATCTCGACACAGACAGGTGGCACCAAGCAAGCATCGCGGAAGTCATGACTGGCTTCCATCGCCACGCGGACACTTGCGCCCAACCCGTCCAGATGCACTATGACGTTCAAGCCAAGAGTGTCCATGTGGTGGCTACTGGGGACATCGCCGATGGGGAAACTGATGCTCTTCCCTTGCTGCCCCACCGCGAAGATTTTCCCGAAAGTCTCGAGCAATCCGCGGGCAGTGGAGGTGCTAGTCGGTGAGAAACGTCCGACTCTTGTCGAGAAAATGGAAACATATAGGGCACAACCTGATTTCAAATTACCAGAGCTGGAGCCCAAGCCCGCGCCGCAGGAAGCGGCCTCCGCAGCAGCGGGGGCTGCGCAGGGCGAGGCGCCCGTGGGTCCGCAGCTCGACGAGGCGGCCCCCGCAGCAGCGGCGCCTGCACAGGGCGAGGCCGAACAGGAAGAGAATCCGTACCAGTTTAAGTTCGGAGGTACCGAGTCCTTGCACTTCTTTCGGGGAGTTGAGAGGATGACACCAGAAGAACTTGCCCGAGCCCAGCTAGCGCAGGGACAGGAGCACTGGAAGTTCAACGTTGCACTTCAACCGCACGCGTTCCAGACAATGACAAAGTGCCACCCAGGCGCCCCCCTCCGCGTCTGCAGCGTGCTTGTCCCGTGCATGCACAACGCGGTGCCGCTGGTGCGCGGAGATCGGCTGATGCTGCAGATCACAAAGGAGAAGAGGGCCACCGACACCCACAAGGAGAAGCAGGCATGGCAAAAGGAGCAGAAAGAGCAGGAGAAGAAACGGAAGAAGGACGCCGAGGAGGGACGGAAAACCCCCAAGAGCGGCAATATGACAATCCCTGGCCAGGGGGCCCACTTCGTGTGATCCCGCCGCAGCAGCGGAGGGTGCGCGAAACGGAGCGGCAGATGACAGCGGCCGATGATCCACCCGTCGCAGCCCGCAGCCGTCAGCTGGAGGGGAGGAGGAAAAGGGCGGGGAGAGGAGGTCGAAGAGGGAGGGGGGAGGGGGGCAGCAGAAACAGCACCAGACAGGGATGGGAGGGGTCACGCATCAGCCGCAGTAGTGTCGGTGGTACGTCAATTTTCATGGCGGCGCGGCGGCCGCTGAGAAATGGAGCAAGTGCGAGGGCCTGCAAATGCGGAAAATGTGAGTGCCTCTCGTCCCCTCCCCTCCTCTTCCTCCATGAGATCTCTCTCCTGGTGCATATCCCCTGCCAGGTCTCGTCCTGCTCCTCTCCCTCTATGTTCGTCCTGCCCTCCCCTCGCGCCTCGCCTCCGTCTCCGTCCCCCCTCGTCCGTTCCCGCCTCCCTCCCGTGTCCTGTTTTCCTCTCTCCGTGCTCATCGTCCTGCTCATCGTCCTGCCGTCCTGTTCGCGGGACGCTCTGTGGGACAGGGGGGCGGTCGAAGCACACAAGGCCGAACCCCTCTGTGACAGAGGGGCTCCCGCGCTTTTCCGCCCGAGCCCCTCTGTGACAGAGGGGCTCCCGCGCTTTTCCGCCCGAGCCCCTCTGTGACAGAGGGGCCCCCGCGCTTTTCCGCCCGAGCCCCTCTGTGACAGAGGGGCTCGGGCGGAAAAGCGCGGGGCCCCCTCTGTCGCAGAGGGGGTGGGGTCGTGCGTTTCCGCGCGCCCTCCTCTGTGAAACAGGGGTGGTCGTTCGATCAGGACGCCCCCCCCTGTGGGACAGAGGGTCGGTCAGAGCACACAAGGCCCCCCCTCAAGGGGCAGAGGAGCGGTCAAGGGACAGGGAAGGCAGCTGTGCTCGTTCGGAGAGAAGGAGGGGGATGGGTTGGATGAGATGGAAAGAAGCTCGTGGAGGGAGCATGATGCGGATGAGGAGTAGGAGGATCTGTTCGAGACGAGGGGCCCGCCTTCCATAGCCGTTTTCAGGCGGTTCACTTTTGAGGGGGGCCGACACCTAGGACGCGCGCGCCTTCGCAGCAGCGGGGGCTTGCGCACGGCGGCATGAAACGCAAGGCAGAGGACACATGGCGGGAGGTCGCTGTCGGGAAAGCAGCGCGCCAAGATGGTGCGAGCATGGGGGTGCTCTGCGCGACGGGCGGGCTGTGCCGAAATCACGAGGGAGCAGCGGGATTTGCTCTGGAATGCGAGGGGCGCTGTGTTGTCTTGGGCGGCGGGATGAGCATAGAAGCCTTCGTGCCCGTCGGAAAGCACCGCCTGTGGATGCTCAAAGTGGTCGGTGGCCACAGCGCCGTGAAGGGCGCCTTGAGCGAAACAAACTTGTTAGAACAATTGTATGAGAAGCTTCGCGCTGGAGAAGGATACAACGTGGATGAAGCGGCGACTCCTGTGAAAGAGGCCCCCGCAGCAGCGGGGGTTGCAGCAGGGTCTCCCGCAGCAGCGGGAGAAAAAGGTCGGGATCCCATGGCGGATCTCCTTGGCACCGTCAAGGCCGCATCGAAAGCGAAGAAAACCCCTGAGAAACAGAAGGGGTTTCCTCGAGGCACGCTCTGCAGAGTAACCATGCCGATGTCTCCTAAGCCAGATGAGGCCGACACGAAAGAGATTTGTGTGTATGAGAACAAATATGGGCAACTACTCGTTCATAGTCAGGACCTGCCTTGGCTTCTGCATTACCTGTGCGAGGAGAGCCAGGGCAAAAGCGTCCCCGAACCCAACGACGACGACGAGGACGACGCTTTGGACGAGAAGCGCCCGTGGACCACCAGGTGGTGCCCGTCTGGGATGTGGACACTGGAGGTCAAAGGAGGGCCAATGGCAGGCCGAACATGGGCCTCCAGGATTCAGGATCTGAACGAGGAGAAATGGTCCACAGGCGTGGCGTTGACGGAAGTGACGACGCCCTTGAAACAGTCCACCCGTGCGCAGCAAAAGCAGGTTCTTCTAGCGTTCTTGGAGGACGTGGTCCAGAAAGCCATCAAACAGGACACAAAGCAGTGATGCCCTCGTTATCCGCTCGCTGGCGCGCGCCGCAGCAGCGGCGCGCTGACCGCTACAACGGCTTTTTTTGTGCAAACAGACTCGGTGCATGCACCGCACCAGCGGCGCGCTGACCGCTGAGGTGGATGCCCGCGGGTTCCTGTCGACTGGACAGGGGTCAGGGCACGCGCGGGGGATCGCGAGCCTGCGGCTCTCCAGCGCTCGCGCGCTAGAGGACAAAAAGGAACTCGCGGAATATGGCGAGGACGGGGCGGAGGGGTTGGGACCAGTAGGATGGGGGGGGGGAGGAGGAGGGGGAGGGGGAGGAGAAGGAGGAGCAACAGCAGCAGCAACATCACACTAGCAGCACCGACAGGAGGATCATTGCGAGGATGCGGCCGTTTGCTTGCCCTGCGGCGCTGGGCTCGAGACAAGAGGGCGGCCGCGTGTGCGCGCGCATGGCTTCCGCATCGTGGCCGCCGCAGCCGCTCCGCCCCCAGACCCAGGCGACGCTCGCCCTGCAAACGCGCCTCTGCGGGTCGGGCACGCCCGCGAGGTCAACGACTGTGGAGTTTTTATAGCAACAAGACAAAACTAAAGACCCCGACAGAGTGCTCATGAATCCACGGAAACTACAGAGACCAATATTCGGATTCGGGTAATTATGTTATGCGCCGCAGCAGCGGCGCGGCTTGCCATTATGAATATGGCAAACGCACATGGAAGAATATCCATTTATGCTCGCAGTGGCCGTGGAAAAGCGACCACAAGAAGTGGTTAGGTTTTGGAGTCCGATGAGAAGTAGGAGGATTTGTTCGAGACGAGGAGTCCGCTTTCCATAGCCGTTTTCAGGCGGATCACCAGTGAGGGGAGTTGACACCTAGAACGCGGGCGCCTTCGCAGCAGCGAGGGCTTGCGCGCGGCGGCATGAAACGCAAGGCATCGGAAACATGGCGGGATGTCGTTATCGGGAAAGCAGCGCGCCAAGATGACGCGAGCATGGGGGTGCTCTGCGCGACGGGCGGACTGTGCCGAAGCCACGAGGGAACATCGGGATTTGCTCTGGAATTTGAGGAGCGCTATGTTCCCTTTGGCGGCGAGGAAAGCCTAGAAGCCTTCGCGCCCGTCGGAAAGCACCGCCTGTGCATGCTCAAGGTGGTCCGTGGTCTCAGTGCCGTGAAGGGCGCCTTGAACGAAACGACAAAGTTAGAGCAAGTGCTTGGGAAGCTTCGCGTCGGAGAAGGAGGCAACGTGGATGAAGCGTCGGCTCCTGTGAAAAACGCTTCCGCAGCAGCGGGGGTTGCAGCAGGATCTCCCGCAGCAGCGGGAGAAAAGGTCGGGATCCCATGGCGGATCTCCTCGGAACCGTGAAGGGCGCATCGAAAGCGAAGCAGGTGGCGGCGCGTCGCCAACCAGAGAAAACCCCTGAGAAACAGAAAATATTGTCTCGAGGCACGCTCTGCCTCTCGCCCCGTGCGGTCGTCTTGGGCGGCGTCGGGCCTCCGCTGACTGATTACATGATGCATATATGTATATATTGTGTATGTATGGTGTGTCGACGTATATGTATGTACATACGTATATGTGTGTATTTATATATATGTATGTATATATAACACGGTCGCAGGGGCGTGGCCCGCGGCCCAGGGCGGGGCCCGAGACTCTGGGACAGGACATAGGGCCTCATCATCGTAGGATGCTCATCATTCTCATCATCGCCATGATGGGGGGGGAGGAGGGGACAGCTACCAGCTGCGCGCTGGCGCCACCGCCGCTCCCCCGCGCCCGCTGGCGCATCCGCAGTGCGGCTGCGGGAGGGGCTGCGCCTCAATTCCTGCAGAGGCGGCCTGCAGGGATGTTGCACTTTTGGCGTCTAGTACAAACGCCCGAGCGGCCCGCTTTTTTTGGGGGGGGCTCTTGCTTCACGGTGGAAGAGGAGACTATCATCATCCCCCGTGCCGCGTTCGCCTTCCCTCGACGACGATGTCGACGACTTCCTACATTCTGGCCTTGTTTTCTGGGGAGTGTTCTCGGAGTCGTTCGGGGCGTTCGTTCGTGTGCGCATGCTTCTGAGTTTTCTGCGCGTCGTTCGGGCCGCTCGTCCTGGTGCGAGTCGTTCGGGCCCCTCCTCACCAGCCCATCTCACAGCAGCAACCCTCGCGAAGCATGCCGACGGTCGTGTTTTTTCAGGCGTGTGTCCGCTGGTCCCCGCATATCTCCCTTGTTCCTCGTTCCTCCCGCCCCCTTGTACATCCTCCTTGTGGGGGGATGCGGCCGTTTGCTTGCCCTGCAGCGCTGGGCTCGAGACCAGAGGGCGGCCGCGTGTGCGCGCGCATGGCTTCGGCATCATGGCAGCCGCAGCCGCTCCGCCTCCAGACCCAGGAGACGCTCGCCCTGCAAACGCGCCTCTGCGAGTCGGGCACGACCGCGAGGCCAACGAATTTGTGGAGTTTTGGTACCAAGAAGACAAAAAGAAAGACCCCGACTTCGTGCTCATGAACCCACGGAAACTAAAGGGGACAATATTCGGATTCGGGTACGTTATGCGCCGCAGCAGCGGCGCGGCTTGCCATTATGACTCTGGCAGACGCATGTGTAAGAGGATTCATTTCTGCTCGCAGTGGCCGTGTCCCAGCGACCATCGTCTGGCGGACGGTTCCGTGGACTACAATAAGTGGTCAGACTTGCAAGCGCCTTGGCATTTAGTGCAATGCGCGGGCGGGTGGCCCGCAGGAGCGGGAGCTCCCGCAGCAGCGGAGGCGCCGGCCGAGGCGTGCGAGGCCCCTGCTGAAGCGGCAGCGGAGCCGTCGGTGGGCCCTGCTGAAGGCCCCGCAGCAGCGGGGCCGTCAGCGGAGGCGTGCGTGGCCCCTGCTGAAGTGGCAGCGGAGCCGTATGTGGGCTCTTCTGACGGCCCCGCAGCAGCGGGTGCGTCAGCGGAAGCGTGCGTGCCTCCTCCTGAAGTGGCGGCGGCGCCGTGCGCGTGCCCTTCTGCAGAGCCCGCCACAGCGGAGGCGTCCGTAGGTCCTGCTGGCGCGCATGGCGCCGACGCAATCGCCGAGGCCGCTTCCGCAGTGGAGTCTGTCTTGAAGGACTCCGCGGCAACAGCAGCTCTCTCAGCAAAGGAGGTTGCCCCTGTCGCTTTCCCCCAACCCGCCCCGCTTGCTGTTCGCGACGTAGCGGAACCCGTGCTTCCAGGGGCGGAAGTTGCTGCAGTTACCGCCTGTGAACAGACAGCCGCGACAGCAGGCGCTGCGGTTGCCCCTGCAGGCGCCCCCGCAGCAGCGGGGGCGCCTGCAGGGGCACTTTCAGAACAAGGCCAGAGGTGCTTCGAGAAATTGATGAAGCTGTCGCGCAGCATTCGCGGAAGGCCGGGGGGAGGCCGAGAGTGGATAGGATATTCTGCTTTCGTAATCTTTGCGCTGTCGCGGAAGGTGCGCGTCTACGTGTGGGAAGGACGCAACAGAGTCGACCTTTGCAAAGCTGTCTTGCCGCCGTGGAAACTAGAGGAGTTAACCCGCGAGCCTGCGGTGGACGCGATCGCGTGTTGCGCCGTCCCCCGAGACTCGGGGCCACCGGACTGGGCCCCCGTGTCGGAGGAGTATCCTTTGTTTCGATGCAATCATTTTATCGCAGGCGTCTCCACCGACTTTGTGGATTTCACGGGAGATGCTTCGACGGTGGACGGTTTCTATTCGGCTCTCGGTGTGTTCGTCGTGTCCACAGTCGCAGACGGGGACTGCGGTTTGGATTGCATGTTGCAGATGACCCAGGAGGTTTCCACGCGAGAGTCTCGCAGGGAGCTCCGCCAGGACAGTTGCTCTCTCCGACCACCCTGATCCTTCGCTTCCATCTCTGCTGCCCCCACATGCTCTTCCCCTCCTTGTCTCCCCATTCTGCCTTCATGCCTCTCCCATCCCGCCCTTCTCTCCCCTCGTGCCCTCCCCACCGAGTCTCCTTGCCCCTCCTCCATGCCCGCCCGCCAGGACATCGCGGACTACATCGTGCAAAGGGTGCGGCTGGCGTGGTTCCTCGACGCGATGGTCCTGACACAAGAAGTCACGCAGGATGACGTCCAGGAGCTTCGTCGCCTGCAGAGCGCCTTAGACGACGAAGAACTTGTCCCGCAGCCTGGCCACGCCGCCCCTCCGAGAGCACAGGGCGTTGCCGCCGCAGCAGCGGCGGCGCCACCTGAGGACTTGGCCGTGGTGGAAGTCGACGCCGAGGCTGTCTGTCAGGAGCTCGTGCAAGCCATCCAATGGTGGACAGGACTGACAGACGCTGCGTGCGCCCTGGACGTAGCTCGGGAGTTGATGCCCGCAGAGCGGGAGGAGCAGCTCTTGAGGTACAGGAACCGCGGCTGCGAGCGCAAAGCCCCCGCCCAGAACAAGAAGCGCGTGGTGGTCCCGTCGCTCCTGTGCTCGAGGATGGAGATAGCGGGTGCTTTCGACGAGCACATGCGCTCTTTAGGCTGGACGCCTGGAGACCGCTTTCCGTATGGAGGGGCGCGTTCATTCATGGATGCGTGGGACTGGGGTTCCATGTCCCGTCTCCCTCTCAGGAAGCGCACGCACGTTGTGCGGCGCTGGCACAAGGCTTTTCTGTCGTCGAAATACGCCTCCGCAGTAGCGGAGGCTGTTCGGCAGCCGCGGGGACACGAGAAGCAGCACGGGCAGGGGCGCCTCCTGAAGTGGAAAGGGCGGAAAAGGATACCACAACAGGGACAGGGCCCAGCTCGAAAATGCCCTTGGTTGCGGCAAGCTCTGTTTGAATGGTGGAGTTCCATTCGGCACAGTGTGGATTGGAAGATGATCAAAAGTGGACTGCGAAGTACCCAAAGAGAGCCAGCGAAGATAGCAAGGTTCACGCAAAGCATGCTCCAGACCAAAGCGTTGGAGCTCATGAGCGAGTACGTCACGCAGCAGCGGCGGATCGGGCAGCGACCCGCCGCCGTGGAGTTGAGGTCGCGCTGGTGGGCCTCCTGGCGCAAGGAATACGGCCTCAGCACGCGGTACCCGAACAGGAAGTACAAGGGCCCGCTGCCCGTCTTGGAAGAGCGCCTCGAGCGAGGCTGGCTGAACGTGTTTAGGGCGTGCGCCGCGTGCGTGCTACTCAACGAGCAGGATCCCGAGATGGAGAACTTCGACCAGTCGCCTTTCCACCACAATGAAACAGGATCAGCTGGCGTGAGGACCCTCGCAGTAGCGGGGGTCGAAGTGCCACTGGTGGAGTGCCACGGCGCGGTGCGGGAGCGGTGGACGGCCAATTTCATGACAATGAGCGACAAGGATCGACTGCGGAGAGAAGGCCCCCCACCGATGGAGTGCATGTTCAAGGCGGAGGGGGGAGGAGAGAAGTTGAGGCCGCGCCTGCTCGAACACCTTCGGCGCCGAGGGTTCGGCAGATGGGTGTCGGCGACCACCAGCACCAAGGGGTCTTACCGGACACCGTGCGCGCTCGCGTACCTGGACCGCCACCTCCCTCATCTGCCAGAGCCTCCGCAGCAGCGGGAGTGGAGAATTATGATGGCGGATGATCATGGCCCTCACTTGTCCCCGTTTGTGAGTAAGCTATGTTGGTCTCGAGGGTACGTGTTCATCCCGCGCGGGGGCGGCGTAACCCCAATCCTCCAAACTGTGGACACACATCTGAATCAACACGCCAAGCGCGAGTACATGAAGAGAGAAGGAGCCGCGCTGCTGAGAGCCATGAGGCTGGGCCAGTGCGTCCCACAGCTGGACAAGTTAGAATGCATTGACTTGATGGTGGAAGTGATGTCCCAAATGAGTCTTCACTTGGCTGCGGCAGACGGGTACTGGGAAACTGGTTTCAAGGCAAATCTGTGGGATGCGGACTTGGACGCGCGCATATGCAAGGAGGCAGGCCATTTCTGGAGAAAGTTGGGGATGCGTAAGAAGGTCGCCGCCGCAGTAGCGGAGGTCGAAGAAGAGGTGCAGGCGGGGCGCTTGAGATGGACTTACAAAGACATCATGCGATTGGTCCTCCCGCACCCTCGACGCGGCCACTGCGACGACGTGTTCGCAAACCTTGGAGACGACACGGCTCTGGACGAGGGCGACAAGATTTGGCATGGCATGGAGGGGGCGGAAGACGCAGCCGAGGGTCTCCGCAGCAGCGGGGGCACTGAGGGTGGCAATTCCGTCGACGCCCTCGAAGGAGATGAAGATGATGGGAGCGAGGACGACGACGGGTGGAGCGCCGCTGGCGAGTTTGACTACGAATGGGCCAATCAAAGTCTCACCGCAGCAGCGGCGGGGGAGAGCGCGCTGGAGGCACCGCCTGGCCTGTCGACGTCTCGTATGGAAACTGCGGAGCAGACGTCTGAATTGATGAGAACGTATTCGTCGATCGCTGAGGAGTTGCGCAGCTGGGGCGACATCGCGGGGGCCACGTTCATGGAGACGCAATTACGGAAAGAACGGAGGCGAGTGCGTGAAGTGTCGAAGGAAGATCCTGGGGTTCAGCGAGCCCTCGCAGCATACGAGGACGCCCGCGAGGCGACGCTCAGAAACGAGAAACGACAGCGGGATGTCGAGGCGCGGCGCAGAGAAGAGCTAACCCGCCTGGGGGACGACGTAAAGAAAGCGCGCAAGCTGCTGAGGACACAGCAAGCCAAACTCTTAGACGCAGAGGCAGCCATAGATATCAAACACAGGATGAAGCATGTCGGGTTATCCGAGCTGGGCGCGGGCCTTCGCAGCTGCGGAGGCGTGGCGGGTCGAACGTCGAGGTGCGACGCGCTGAATCGCCTTGCGATTTGGGGTTCTGGGCTTTCTGCAGCTCAGCGGTCAGATTTTGATTGGTTTCGGCGGGAATGGGGCGCCGCTGGCATGGAGGACTTCGGTGGAAAGTGGCCGGAGACGTTTGCCACATGGTTGCAGAACGTCATAGACGAGTACTTGGGGGGCAACCCGAGAGCTTTCAGCATGTTTGTGCACAGTGAGACGCGACGCCGTCTGTCTGGCTCCCTGGCGCTTGCGCCCCCTGCAGCTGGGGGCCTCTGAGAGGCGCGGCCCGCCGCAGCAGCGGCGAGGCGCGGGGTGTGAGTTCGGGCAGCAGCCACTGCTCTCCCACCTGTCTGCGACTGAGGTGCCGCGTGCGCGCGCGGACGTAGCGCAGGCCTTGCGCAGAAGAAACAGGGGGGGGGGGGGACGGGGGGGGAGGTGAGAGGAGGGGGAGAGCAGGCAGGGGGAGAAAACCACGCGGGTGTCGATCACTCCGCCCCTCCTCCTGCTCTCCCCCCTCCTTCTCCCTGATCTCTCCTGGTCATTATATCATTCCTCTCTCTATCCCTCTCTCTCTCTCTCTCGTTATCGTCGTCCGTCTCTCTCTCTCTCTCTCTCTCTCTCTCTCTCTCTCTCTCTCTCTCTCTCTCTCTCTCTCTCTCTCACTATCTCCCTGTCTCTCCCTCTCTCTCTCTCTCTCTCCCTCTCTCTCTGCCCGCCCTTTCCTTCCCTATCCGCCCCGTCTTCCTCCTCTTCGCCCCGTCCCCCTCCTTCCACCGCCGTTTCGGCCCCGGGAGTTCGGCTGTGACGGCCGCCCCCCCTGCAACGCGGGGGCAGGGAGCGATGGCCGCGGCCACCAGCAGCAGCAGCAGCCCATTGGGCCCCGCAGCAGCGGGGCCTCGGGGCCGACTGACGGCAGTGTTCACAGCGAAATCTGGGAAGGTTTGGCGACCTGTAGGTGGTCAGGCAGAACCCTGGAAGGGTCCTTGGGCCCTTGTGCCAGAGGGCACCCCCGCAGCAGCGGGGGCTGCGCCGCCTGGCGTCTCAAGCTCAGCAGCGGCGGCGCGATCAGAAGTTTCTACGATGCGCACCCGCCCAGGCGACTCCGTGGTGGATCCGAGCGATGACGAAGAGCCTCAGGAATTTAGGGGCTGCAGGCCGCCCAGCGACGTCGAGCGGCGCGAATGCGTTCTTCGCGACACCGTCCCGCCAAAATTCTTCTGCGAAAGAAGAGCGGCTGACGTGAACAGGCCACGGAACGACAACGTGGGCAACCTTTCCGTCCTGTTCGGGAACTGGGGTTCCATGCCGAGCGAGACCAACCACGCGGACCAGCGGCGGAGACTTGAGTTGCAGCTGCGGCATTGCCCTGCTCTCGTGGCGTGCTTTGCGGAATGTGAGGAGCAGATGGAGTCAATCCTACAGCGGCCAGGGAGACCACCGCCGCTGCAGGCGGACGCCCCCGCAGCAGCGGGTGCGTCAGCAGCGGAGGGCCAAAGCAGCAGCAGCGGTGGGCCTTTTGTCGCCCCCGCAGCAGCGATGGCGACAGCAAGAGGAAGTCGTGCTGCGAGTGTTGGCGATTGCCAACAGCTCCAGAATCGACCAGAGTACGAATACTTGACCCTGCGCGGGCGTGAGGACAAGTCCTTGTGCATCGCTGCGCGCGCAAATCTGTGTTACGAAATGCGGCTGCTCCACTGGGAAAGGAGTGTCGACGGCCACTACATAACAGCAAGAGGGCGCAAGATGGAAGCGTTCTCGAGGATTATGGTGGTTGAGCTCTACTTCGATCAAACCTACGCCCACTTCGGCTCGAAAGTGCGGGCGCGCGCGGTGCACCTCCACCGCGACACGGCGAAACATTCCAGAGGCTTCAACGAGGCTCACAAGACGTGGCGGCCGAGGTTGGCGGCCATCTTGCAGGACAACAGCGTTGACATCCTTTGTGGGGATTTCAACATGGCGCTCGCACAGACGCTGCCGAGTCTTCGGGGTCTAGGCATGCGATTGGAGACGGCAGCAGCGTACTTCTGGCGCGGATTGGACGGCACTCCGTGCTTGGACAGCTGCGGCATCTTCGTTCTCAACAGGCCTGGCGAGTACACCCTGTGCTGGCCGCTGAGCGCCGTGCACGACAGAGACGAGGCGGGGTTGCTCTTCGCACGCAAGTCGGTGATCGGTGAGATCGGGTACCGTAACAGAAGCAAGGCAGAGGCCCCCGCAGCAGCGGGGGCCTCCACCAGCCCATCATCGCAGCCGACGTACTGGCACCACAGCCAGAACGGAGGCCCTGGGATGCCTTACTCTTGCTACTACCCGAAAAAAGACGCCCGCGAGCACCTCCAGGATTTACTGACTCAGTCAGAGGAATGCCAACGCAAGATCCAAGAGAAGGAGCGTGAGAAACTGAGGCGCGCCGAGGCTGAGGCTAGAGGGGGCCACCGCTTCTCTAGTAATCGCGAGGTGACCCTCTTCCGCGCGTTGCAGAAGACGTTCCCGCCAGAGACCGTGGAGGTGGAGGGGCGCTGGCACGGCGGCGCCCACTACCCTCTCCTGTTCCAAATGCGCATGGCCAGCGTGCGTTCGCAGGGGAGGAAGCAGGAGAGAGCCAAAGAGAAGAAGGACAGGCGCGCCCAGAAACAGCTGGCAGCTGCGCTCAGGGCGCCGCTGCCGCCCGAGCAGCACGGACCCGAGCGCCAGGCACCAGAGCAGCACAGCGAGAGGGACGAGCAAGACGAGCGCGCCCAACAGGCGTGGCGCCCACCAAGATGGGCATACGAAACCGCGGACGACGGCCGCGACATGCCCGCGGCTGGCGATGGAAGGTCGCGGCGGGGGGTTGAAAGGGGGAGGGGGGGAGAGGGGCGGTGGAGCACGGGGGGGGCAGGAGGGGGGAGAGGGAATGAGGAATAGGCTGAGCAGGACGAGGGATGACATAAGGAAATGAGCGTCGGGAAGGGGCGGGAGTTGACAGGGATGGGATATAGAAATAATTATTTATCACCCCCAAGGTGGCAGCCGACCCCGCAGTGCCCATCTCCAGGGCCTGCGCCGCTGGAGCAGCGAGGGCAGCGCGGCGCCGCCATCTACATCTCGGACGCGATCGCTGCCCTCGGCCACGAGCCGCCAGAGCCCCCGCAGCAGCGGAGGCCACAAACGCCACGGCAGCAACCAACAGACGAGGAGTGGCGCAGGGATGAGTGGTGGCGCACCAAGGAGGGCGAGGAGCGCGAGTGGCAACAGCCGAGCGGCGAGGCTTCCTCGCTGCAGGACCGCATGGTCGACTCCGCCTGGCGCGACATGCAAGTTGCATTCGGCAGCGACCAACGCCCCAGTGACTGGTGGAGCAGCCACAGTGGGTGGAGTAGCGGCCAGGGGCACTGGGAGGTCGCGACCACGACTTGGAGGTGGGTCGAACCCCCCCCGAAACCAATCCCTGGGAAAAACTTAGCTGAACCATCGCACAGGAGCCGCCCCTCCGCAGCAGCGGAGGGAGGCCTCATCGGCCGAACGTCGACCCTCCGCAGCAGCGGAGGCCTTGCCAATGCATCGTGAGCGGCGGCGACTCGCGCGCGCCGTCGTGCTCGGCGACCGCTGCCCGAGCGGAGAAGGAAAAAGAAACGGTGCTTTCATCGGTGCTGTCGTTGCCTCCTCTCCTTCATCGTTTTCTTCTCCCTCCCCCTCCAATCCCCCATCCCGCTATCACATTTTATCGTCTCCAATCGTATCGGGAGCTCCCGTGGCAGAAGAGCACCCAGAACGAGGTCCTCCGTGACAGAGGGGGGGGGGGGCATCTCAGACCCCCTCTGTGACAGAGGGGGGGCATATTCAGACCCCCTCTGTGACAGAGGGGGGGCCAAAAAACAAATGATCACTTTAATGCGGCTTATGGATTACCAAAACGTTGCTCTCGGGGTTCCAACGCCATGGATCAACCTGACTGCTGCGTCTTGACGATCGTGAATCGTGTCAGAACGCCATTTCTGGGACTTCCACACCGCGAATCAAAATAACTGCTGCGCCCTCATTATCCTAAACCCTTCCAAAAGACAAGTTCTGGTGCGTAAATCTGGGAATCCGTGACGCTCGGCGCTAAGGCGAGGGCCACATAAAGGAACCGCCCTCAATCCGCGAAACTCTTGCATATTAAAACAAGAACACGCGCGGCGCTATGGCGGGAGCCACAGTTTGAAAACGACCCGCCCTCAAGCCGTGAAACTCTTGCAACGTTGTAAAAACAAATGTACGCGGCGCTGGGGCGAGAACCACATTTTGAAAAGGATCCGCACTCAATCCGTGAGGAGGAGGAGGAGGAGGAGGAGGAGGAGGAGGGGGAGGAGAGGGAGGGGGAGGAGGAGGAGGAGGAGGAGGAGGAGGAGGAGGAGGAGAGACGTGCAGGAGGAGGAGGAGGAGGAGGAGGAGGAGGAGGAGAGCACGGTCGGGGCTGCCCCCCCGCGAGCGGCGGGGTTGGCAGGACATGGTCGCCCTCCGCGCGCTGCGCGAGTGGCACGCGAGCGACCCCAGCCTGCTGCACGGCTCCTCGGGGGATCGGGGGCAACGATAGGGGGGAATGCGCATAAGGGATAGGCATAAGGGGGATGGATCGGCATAGGAGGATATAGGGATAGGGGGCAAGGTTAAAGGGGGGATAGCCATAGGCGGGTAGGCATAGGAGGATAGAGGGATAGGCTCAGGAGGATAAGCATAGAAAGAGACAGGCGTAAGAGGGGGATAGGCATAGGAGGATAGAGGGCTACGTGGCAACGACACGGGGGGATAGGCATAGGGGGGTAGGGGGGTAGGCACAATTTGAGAGGGGAGGATGCATTCGCATCGACATCGAATGGTTGATGCATCGACGAGGCATGACGGTATCAGGGCACGCTGTCCAACGGCACATTTGGGCGATGCATCGACAGTGTATAGACGACACGAGAGGCGGTCTGCACCGGCGATGCATCGACGATGCATGCGAAACATCGGCCAGTCGAAGTCGGCATCCCCCCTCTGCCAATCCCCCCCACATGGTTTGAAAGGAGGCCGTCCGGGGCCCTCTTTGGCTGCCTTGGGGCCCCTCTCGGGGACGTCGTGGGCCGTCCTGGGGCCATCTTGGAGGCCTCTGTCAGGAGGGAAAAAAAGACACACAGACACAATTCATCGTCGATTCCCAGGAAAATATGGGAAGTGGGGGAGAAGACAAAAACCCAGAACATATCAGAAAATATGGGGGATCTGTTTATTTGTGTGTACTTATTTGTGTGTCCCAGGGCCCCTTCACTCTGGGGCGGCCCTGGGGTGTCCGAAGCCCCAGAGAGCGAAAGTGTTCAAATCAGTCAACACACAAAGTGAACACCTGTGCCTGTTGCCAATTGGGCCCCCTCCTGGGGCCGTCTCCAAGGCCTCTAGGACTCTTTCGGCGGGGCCTCTTGGGCCGTGCTGGGGCCATCTTGGGTCGTCGTGGAGCCTTGTTAGGCCATCCTGACGCCCTCCAGAGCCGTCTCGTGGCCCTGCGATGTTCAACAAGCCCATGAAGCCAACAGCAATGCCTATTTCTGTTGGTCGTTGTACGCTTTGGAGCCCCAGGACGGGTCCGCCATCCTGGGGTCGGAGCATGGGGCGTGGCTCTGGCGGCGGGTTCGGGGCGAAACATTATGAGAAAACAACATGCCAAGCAACGTGATACGAGCGACGGAACACGACGGGCCCGATTGCGCGGACATTGCCGAGAAAGTTGCCCGCGTAAGGTCGCGCGTGAGCGCCCTCGTTCTCCACGCAGTGTGCCGCGCTGGCGGCCCGCGTAAGCCACCGCGTAAAGTCGCTATGCCATCTCGCGTAAGACCCGTTGCTTTTCGCTGCTCGGATGCAGTCGTACGTATGAGTGGACACATGGGACATGTTGAAATAGGGCATGCGCGACATGCCTCCCGCATCACGTTTCTTCGGACGTGGATCTGGCGCCCACACGCCAGATCATCACGGATCCTTAATCCATGGTAGTTTGCCCCTGAGGACTGTCCTCGCAGCCCGAATGGTCAAGTTCGAAAAGGAGAACAGGGCATGCACATAAATGGTCGGCGGTCCCGCGGACCTCCGAAAGTTTATGTCAATGCCCTTGTTGTGTTCCTCCGCAAGTGTTCCTTCCCATCGGATGATTGGACAAAATTATGGGCCATGCAGCAATGCCCAGATCATATATCCGCGCTGGCACAAAGCGTTACCGTGGGGCTCGCCACCGGCCATCTTTGCCGTGATGCTCCCCTCCCCACACTCTGGAGGTAGAAAAGGGTGTGCCATAAAGGGGTGTGGTGCCAACGTCTGAGTCTGGCGATGCCATCTATCGTGGACAGAATCTCGATGTTGCACGATTGGCACCTCACCTCTTTCTGCCACACCCCTCTCCTACCTCCAGACACACCCCACCCCGTACCCCAGCGTCTACAGTCGACGTGCTGAGACAAGGACCGTGTTGGGCTCCGGAGGGGCTCCGCTCCACGGGCCGTTCCCCAACGTCCAGGTGCCCGTTCGTGGCTGGGGCTCCGCGTGGCCAGCGGAGCCCTTTCGTTCCTTCCCTGCGGTCGCACAAAGACTGGCTGCAGTGCGGATCACCCCCCGCGTTAAGACCAGCGAGTCACGGCGCCGTGCGTTGCGTCGCCTTGTTCTGAGCATCCGCCGGCGGCCACTAATTCAGACCCGAAGTTGGGCTCAAGTCGGGTCTCCAGCGGCTTCGGGTCAAGAGATTGTTGGGTGTTGCGCCCTCGTCGAACTGATTGCACCGACTTGCCGCTCACCGTTCGGGCGAAATGGACTCATTCGCGAGGTATGCTTCCTCTCAGTGGATACAAAGTGGCGTCCGCGAGGCCACCAGCAACTTTCGCCACTTCTCCAGCCCGCATAGAGCACGCAGTGGCACCAGTAAGGGTGCTCCTACGACCGCGCCAACGATGGAGGTATTCAATGATTATTTCGAGACGTACGCGGACGCTAAATCATTGCAATTGAGTTTAGATGCGTCGTTGCCAAGTATGTTGTCCACCTTGCAGTCGGTCACCACGGAGTCGCTTGTCCCTTTGCAACCTCGCGGCGGCGAGTCCTGGAATACCGTTGACGAGTTCGACCACCCGCGCGGGCGTCTGCGGGCGGAGACCAGAGGCAGCCACCCATCCGAACACGCTCAGCAGTCAGCCTGGGTTGGACCTGGTGGCGCCTCCTCAGCGGCCGAGGCGCGGCCGCCATCTCAGCCCGGAGGCGTTCCGCTGCTCCACGGCCAGCCGCTGACGCCAGGGCAGGAAGGCATCCCCATATGGAAGTCGAGCGGCGGCGAGTCCTGGAAGACCGTTGACGAGTTCGACCACCCGCGCGGGCGTCTGCGGGCGGAGACCAGAGGCAGCCACCCATCCGAACACGCTCAGCAGTCAGCCTGGGTTGGCCTTGGCGGCGCCCCCTCAGCGGCCGAGGCGCGGCCGCCATCCCAGCCCGGAGGCGTTCCGCTGCTCCACGGCCAGCCGCTGCCGCCAGGGCAGGAAGGCATCCCCATATGGAAGTCGAGCGGCGGCGAGTCCTGGAAGACCGTTGACGAGTTCGACCACCCGCGCGGGCATCTGCAGGCGAAGACCAGAGGCAGCCACCCATCCGAACACGCTCAGCAGTCAGCCTGGGTTGGCCTTGGCGGCGCCCCCTCAGCGGCCGAGGCGCGGCCGCCATCTCAGCCCGGAGGCGTTCCGTTGCTCCACGGCCAGCCGCTGCCGCCAGGGCAGGAAGGCATCCCCATATGGAAGTCGAGCGGCGGCGAGACCTGGACGACCGTTGACGAGTTCGACCACCCGCGTTGGCGTCTGCCAGGCCAGCCACCCTGGCGGCGCCTCCTCAGCGGCCGAGGCGCGGCCGCCATCTCAGCCCGGAGGCGTTCCGCTGCTCCACGGCCAGCCGCACGCCAGGGCAGGAAGGCATCCCCATATGGAAGTCGAGCGGCGGCGAGTCCTGGAAGACCGTTGACGAGTTCGACCACCCGCGCGGGCGTCTGCAGGCGAAGACCAGAGGCAGCCACCCATCCGAACACGCTCAGCAGTCAGCCTGGGTTGGCCTTGGCGGCGCCCCCTCAGCGGCCGAGGCGCGGCCGCCATCTCAGCCCGGAGGCGTTCCGCTGCTCCACGGCCAGCCGCTGCCGCCAGGGCAGGAAGGCATCCCCATATGGAAGTCGAGCATCGGCGAGTCCTGGAATACCGTTGACGAGTTCGACCACCCGCGCGGGCGTCTGCGGGCAGAGACCAGAGGCAGCCACCCATCCGAACACGCTCAGCAGTCAGCCTGGGTTGGCCTTGGCGGCGCCCCCTCAGCGGCCGAGGCGCGGCCGCCATCTCAGCCCGGAGGCGTTCCGCTGCTCCACGGCCAGCCGCTGCCGCCAGGGCAGGAAGGCATCCCCATATGGAAGTCGAGCGGCGGCGAGACCTGGACGACCGTTGACGAGTTCGACCACCCGCGTGGGCGTCTGCCAGGCAGCCACCCATCCGAACACGCTCAGCAGTCAGCCTGGGTTGGACCTGGCGGCGCCTCCTCAGCGGCCGAGGCGCGGCCGCCATCTCAGCCCGGAGGCGTTCCGCTGCTCCACGGCCAGCCGCTGACGCCAGGGCAGGAAGGCATCCCCATATGGAAGTCGAGCGGCGGCGAGTCCTGGAAGACCGTTGACGAGTTCGACCACCCGCGCGGGCGTCTGCAGGCGAAGACCAGAGGCAGCCACCCATCCGAACACGCTCAGCAGTCAGCCTGGGTTGGCCTGGCGGCGCCTCCTCAGCGGCCGAGGCGCGGCCGCCATCTCAGCCCGGAGGCGTTCCGCTGCTCCACGGCCAGCCGCTGCCGCCAGGGCAGGAAGGCATCCCCATATGGAAGTCGAGCGGCGGCGAGTCCTGGAATACCGTTGACGAGTTCGACCACCCGCGCGGGCGTCTGCGGGCAGAGACCAGAGGCAGCCACCCATCCGAACACGCTCAGCAGTCAGCCTGGGTTGGCCTTGGCGGCGCCCCCTCAGCGGCCGAGGCGCGGCCGCCATCCCAGCCCGGAGGCGTTCCGCTGCTCCACGGCCAGCCGCTGCCGCCAGGGCAGGAAGGCATACCCATATGGAAGTCGAGCGGCGGCGAGACTTGGACGACCGTTGACGAGTTCGACCACCCGCGCAGAGGCGCTCCGCTGCTCTACTGCGTGGCGGGGAGGGCGCTGGCGGATGCGCCGAGCAGGCCGCGCGGCATGCCGCGGCGCTCCGCCGCCGAGGCGGGGCTCTCCGCAGGCCCCCTGGGCGAGTGGTCCCTGCCGGCGAGGTCGGCCCACGCCAGGACGGAGCTGGACCGCGCGGCGCGGGCAGGAGCCTCCAGTGGCACGTCTGGGGCCGCTCGGACTAGGGGAACGAACAATGGCATAAACATAAAAATTCGGAGGTCCGCGCGGATTTCTCGGATCCGCGCTGGACCCCCTGGCGGCACCTCCGGCGCCGCCCCTGGCGCGCTCCACTCGCCAGGGAGGGGGGTCAAGCGCCGATCCGAGAAATCCGCGCGGACCTCTGAGTTTTTATGTTTATGTCATCGCTCGTCCTTCTGAGGACGTTGAATAGCATGCGGGCCCGGTTTTTGGAGCAGGAGCAGCTGCTGGCCGAGGCCGAGCAGCAGGCCCAAGAGGTCACGCGGAAGATTTGGGAGCAGGAGGCCGACCTGCTGGAGCTGGAGGCTCAGCAGGGCGAGCTCGCGGCCAGCGTGCCAGCGCCGAGCGAGGAGGCAGTGCCCGCCACCCCCGGCGCTCCAGCCGTCACCACGGTCATGGTCAGCAACATTCCGATGGCTGTGGCGCAGAGTGACCTCCTGGCCCTCATCGATCAGGCGGGCTTCGCGAACAGGTACGACTACGCGTACATGCCGATCACTTTCGAGGCTGGGACTACAAAGGGGATCGCGTTTGTGAACTTCGCCACCCCAAGGGACGCCCGCGAGTTCTCGCAGCAGTGGAACGGAGCGCGGCTAACTGCAGCTGCCGGAGCTAACACGAATGGGGCCGTGATCGAGGTCAGAGCGTCGGCGCTGCAGGGCTACGTAGAGAACACCAGAAGGTGGACTGCGCGCCGGCTGCGCCGCATGAAGAACCCCGAGTTCCACCCTTTCATCGCCCCGAGACCAGCTGCCTGGTAAACGCTCGGCTGATAGTGTCACCATGATGGCGGCCGTGCCTTTTTGAATGAATAATTATCTTGGTGCCGCATGAGCGCAAATCTTGACAGAGTGGCAGTTGAGGGTGGATCCCCTCTCCAGTCGAGAAGCTCGGGGGAGAGCATGGCGTTTTTTTTTCCCGAGCCCAAAAGTCGCAATCACGCTGGGCATCGGTGGGCGCACGGTCAGGTCACATCAACAGGTCCACCGTGCAGCCGTACCGTTTTTTTTTGCGAGCAGGGTGAGATACATCCATCTCTGGCCCCGCATCATCCTTGCTCCAGTGTAGTGGTTCCTAATGGTCTTAGTCGGCGCCTGCTGCTCATGGTTCTTCAGTTAGTGTGTGCAAGGCAACGCGTGGGGCGAGTCACCTCCACCGCGCTGGCACCCGTCATTGAGTTTCCTTCTTGTCGCAGCGTGGAACAGTTCCACCGCGAAGCCGTACCAGTTTTTGTTGCGAGCAGGGTGAGATACAGCCATATCTCTAGCAACAGAGTTTGAAACGGAGGGCGGGGGGGTGGAGGGAGGGGGGCGAGGGGAATACGGTGGTTGGAAGAGGAAGCTCGCTGAGCCACTCACGCCCAGAAGTATGGTGGAATGTTGTACGGTCTGCGATGGGCTTGTTTCGGTCAGGTCCGATGAGTCGTCCAGAACCATTACAAACACGAAGCGTTCGTCTGAGCGGCCATATATGTTTCTGTGGCTTGTGCATGGCTCGAGCGGCATATTCGGACAAGACTTTCCCCTCTCCTCCCTCCCCGCTTCTCCTCTGCCTCCTCTGCCTCCTCTGCCTGGCCCCGCATCATCCTTGCTCCAGTGTAGTGGTTCCTAATGGTCTTAGTCGGCGCCTGCTGCTCATGGTTCTTCAGTTAGTGTGTGCAAGGCAACGCGTGGGGCGAGTCACCTCCACCGCGCTGGCACCCGTCATTGAGTTTCCTTCTTGTCGCAGCGTGGAACAGTTCCACCGCGAAGCCGTACCAGTTTTTGTTGCGAGCAGGGTGAGATACAGCCATATCTCTAGCAACAGAGTTTGAAACGGAGGGCGGGGGGGTGGAGGGAGGGGGGCGAGGGGAATACGGTGGTTGGTTGGAAGAGGAAGCTCGCTGAGCCACTCACGCCCAGAAGTATGGTGGAATGTTGTACGGTCTGCGATGGGCTTGTTTCGGTCAGGTCCGATGCGTTGCCCAGAACCATTCTGAACCAGAAGCGTTCGTCTGAGCGGCCATATATGTTTCTGTGGCTTGTGCGTGGCTCGAGCGGCAGATTTGGACAAGACTTTCCCCTCTCCTCCCTCCCCGCTTCTCCTCTGCCTCCTCTGCCTCCTCTGCCTGGCCCCGCATCATCCTTGCTCCAGTGTAGTGGTTCCTAATGGTCTTAGTCGGCGCCTGCTGCTCATGGTTCTTCAGTTAGTGTGTGCAAGGCAACGCGTGGGGCGAGTCACCTCCACCGCGCTGGCACCCGTCATTGAGTTTCCTTCTTGTCGCAGCGTGGAGCAGTTCCACCGTGCCAGCAACCAGTACCAGCTTGAATGGCGCGCAGGGTGAAATACACCCATCTCTCCAGCAACAGAGTTTGATCCGCGTGGAATGCGCCCATTGTGTCCCATCAAACGGAGGGCGGGGGGGGGGAGGGGGACGAGGGGAATACGGTGGTTGGAAGAGGAAGCTCGCTGAGCCACTCACGCCCAGAAGTATGGTGGAATGTTGTACGGTCTGCGATGGGCTTGTTTCGGTCAGGTCCGATGAGCTGCCCAGAACCATTACAAACACGAAGCGTTCGTCTGGGGCTTGTGCATAGCTCCAGCTACAGGTTTGGACAAGACTTTCCCCTCCCCTCCCTCCCCGCCTCTCCTCTTCTCCTCTGCCTCCTCTGCCTGGCCTCGCCTCGTCTTCCTTGCTCCAGTGAAGTAGCTCCTAGTGTTCTAGTCGGCGCCTGCTGCTCATGGCTCTTCAGTTGTTGTGTACAAGGCAACGAGTGGGGCGAGTCACCTCCACCGTGCTGGCACCCGTCATTGGGTTTCATGCAGATATTCGAGGGGTTTCGAACGAGGATAATGAGTATTGCATGCATGCACGTTTGTGTGTTTGGCCGAAGCCATTTTGTGATCGAGTTCGCCCAGGCCTGAGGTGAAAAGGATCAGGCCCCACCTAGCATAAAGCTTAACATGGTAGCGTGAGCGTGTTCAGACGCAGCCAAGGCTGCGCGATGGAGGCAGCGTTGCAAGAGCTGCAGCGGATTGTTGGAGAGCAGGCGGCCCAGATCCAGAGGCTGACCGAGAGACCAGAATCTCAAGCTGAGGACCGACGGCTTGAGAGCATTGTTGACACGAAGATCCTGAGCAGGATAGGAGTCTTCTCAGGCTCAGATGAAGAATGGAGGCAGTGGTTTTTCGTGTTCGAGTCAACGGCAGGGCTCGTCGACCTAGAGCAGATCATGACCCACTGCGAGAACACGGACGAGACGGAGCTAGGCTGGGCAACTCAACCGGAGAGAGTCCAATTGAGGATGAAGGTGCTGTATCACTTGCTGATCGCTACGACGAGAGGCAAGGCCCTCACGATCCTCCAGATGGTGCCAAAGAACAACGGTGCCATAGGTTGGAAGAGGCTCAAGGACGAGTGCGAACCGAAGTCGGGCGGACGACTGACGGCGATGCTGATGGGAGTGATCAAGCCAGAGTGGGAGACGGCCATCAGAGGCGGCATCCGCATGTGGGAAGCTGCCTGGAAGGAGTGGGAGAAGAGTGTTTCGCTCTACGAGGCCCAGTCCCTGGAGAGAGTCACGGAAGGCACGAGGATTGCTGTCGTGGTCAGGTGGGCTCCAGAGGACGTGAAGGCCGTGGTCCGCCAAGCCCTGGGGGCGATCGGCCAGGACTACAACAAGCTGGCCAAGGTCGTCACGGACTACATCGCCAGTGGCAAGGTCTACGAGACCACGGGAGCACCCCACGGCATCCAGCACGACGGACCCATGCCCATGGACGTCGGCATGGTGAACGAGAATGGAGACGTTGGCGGCATCTTCAAGCCACCGAAGGGGTACGGCAAGCAGTCGAGGAAGGACGCTGGCAAGGGTCGGGGCTCAGATCGCGACACCTGCAAGAATTGTGGCAAACGAGGCCATTGGTCAAGGGATTGCTGGGCCCCAGGAGGTGGAGCAGCCAACCAGACAAAAGGCAAAGGCAAGGACGCGAAAGGCGGAAAAGGAGGTAAAGAGAAGAAGAAGTGCGACAAGTGTGGGAAGCCAGGTCATGAGGCCACGGATTGCAGGTCACGCATCAAGTGCGATAAGTGCGGGAAGATGGGCCACAAAACTTCAGAGTGCAGGTCGAAGCCAGAGAATGCTGATGTCAAGAGGATAGCCAACGAGCAGGACGAGCTGTGGGTCATGGGAGTCACCGAGAGCGTGAACACCACCAACGACGACAGCAAGTACGTGTGGGTCTCGATTGATAGCGGGTCGGACGCTGACGGGTGCCCCCTCGGCTTTGGTCACTCGAGCGACGACGTCGAGGATCCCACCGAGGTGGAGCTGAGGACGGCCACCAACGACGAGATCCAGGACTACGGCGAGCGGAACGTCGGCATCGCGTTTCTGGGCGAGACTGGCCACGAGGTGATGGCCACGAACCGATTTCGCATCGGCGACTTCAGCAAGCCCGCGCTCAGCTGTGGCATCAGAGTCATGAGAGGAGCAGTCATTCACTTGGAGACGGGGAACAGCTACATGGCCCCGCCGAGCGGGAACGGCGCCCAGAGGAAGATACCCCTGACAATGGCCGGGAAGACCTTCTACGCGAGGTGTCGGGTGCTGGAGGCGGGTGCTCACAGGCATCGAGTGGCACCTGTGATCGATCAAGCGGCTCATGAGCAAGAGCCAGCGCCAGGACCACCACCAGAACCTCAAGTTGCACCTGCACCACCAGAACCTCAAGCTGCACCTGCACCGCCCGAACCTCAAGCCGTACCTGCACCACCTCCACAAGCAGGACAGCCACGAGAGATCCTGGGCTCCCAGTCGTCAGTCGAGGCATTGAGAGCTCGCCTGAAGGAGCTCAGGAGGCTTGGGATTATCGATGCGGCCATCTACGGCACCAAGAGGCAGCTGTGGGAGAGGCTCGTCAAGTGCGAGCACCAGCTAGATGAGAAGATGAAGGTCACGGAGGCCCTCGAGGAGCGTCAACGGCGACTCCAAGAAGGCGTCGATCCCGAAGTACCGAGGACACTGAAGATCCCAGAGAGGCCTGACGCGGAGACCGTACGGCAGCACGAGCTTACTCACGCGAAGTTCGAGCCCTGGTGCCTGGAGTGCGTGTTCGGAAAGGGAGATGCCGCACCCCATCGGGGAGTTCAGTTTCTTACGGACAAGGAGCCAGAGGTGCCCGTCGTGCAGATCGACTACCATTTCTTGAAGGACGATGGCGAGGAGACCGAGGACGCGGCCAACCGCTTCTCCACCACGCTGGCCGTCATCGACTGCGACACGGGTGTTCCTCTACAGCTCAGCCTCCCAGAGAAGGGAGGCAACCGCGACTACATTGTGACCTCGATCGTGGGTTTCCTCAGGAGGCTGGGCGCCACTCAGCTCAGGCTCAGGAGTGACGGAGAGCCGAGCATTGTCAGCATAGCAAATGCGGTGGCGGCCAAGAGACTCAAGTTCGATGGCTACAAGGTCACAGTGGAGCAGACCCCCCAGGTACTCATCGCAGTCGCTCGGAGCCGTAGGGGCGCAGCAGAAGATCTTGCAGGGCCAGACCAGAACGATCCGAGCTGCAACAGAGAAGATGCTGGGCATCAAGATAGGGCCAGGTCATGTTCTGTGGCCGTGGCTTGTTAGACACATAGGCTTCATCGCGGAGATGTTCCACGTCAAGTCAAACGGACGGACTCCTCATCAAGATGCTACTGGCACCACATACCATGGCGTCGTCCTGAAGTTCGCAGAGGCCGCCATGTTCAAGCATCCGATGTCGTCGAGTGGCCGCATGGCAGGAGGCAGACGCAGTCGCAAGTCCAAGCCGACGTGGGAGAAGGGCGTCTTCCTGGGCAAGACCTACGAGAGCGACGAGTTCCTCATGGGTACGAGCAGCGGGGTGCACTTTGTCAGGACTGCGCGCAGGCTCCCAGAGGAGGACCAATGCGACCTAGAGCTCGTGGCCAAGGTAGTTGGGGTCCCCTGGGACCGAGGCATCGGCCAGATTGGAAGGCCGAAAGGCAAGAGGGTGGCCATTCTCCCGACTGCCCCACCTGAGAAGAAGCAAGAGGAGACTGAGGTCGACGATACCAAGGAGGAGAAGGGAGTTCCAGACCCCACGGTGGAGAGAGGAGTTGCCGAGGACGGGAACAGCTACGCGAGTGCCAGGAGTAGGACAGGCAGCGGCTACATGGACGACGTGGCGCTCCCCACACCGAGGCAAGATGCAGGCGGAAGCTCGCCGTCACGTCCTGCCCAGCCCACTGGGGAGTCGGAGGTCCCAGAGGTTGAGATGGGCACCGTCGGAGGCGTCGACGGCTTCGTGATGGACGAGATCGACCCGATGCCCGTCATGGATCCAGAGATGGACATCGACTGGCACGAGGGAGAGTATGACGTGGACCTCACCAAGGCAGGCAAGTGCAAGGATATCAACACGATGCAGGAGTTTGGAGTGTTTGGGGCGGTGTCGCCTGATGAGATAGATTCCACGTGGACAAGGTTGTCAACCAAGTGGGTGTACCAGGAGAAGGGTGAAGAGATTCGCTGTCGCTTCGTTGCCAGGGAGTTCAAGAGCATGGACCCCAAGCGCGAGGGGCTATTCACGCCGGCCAGCGAACCCACGACTGGCAGGCTCATTGACTTCAAGGCGGTGAAGCGAGACCAGCCCACCGTCATCGTCGACGCTGTCAATGCCTACTTCCACGCTGAACAAGACAGGCTCGTGGCGGTGGTGCCGCCTCGGGAGTGGATCGAGGCCGAGGCGATCAAGGGCAATACTACGAGGACGATGTGGAGGATGAAGAAGAAGCTCTATGGCGAGAGGGACGCGAGCAGGGGCTTCAGTGACTTCATGAACCGCACCCTCGTCTCAGAGATGGAGTTTGAACAATGTCCTGATCAGCCATGCTTCTACCGCCGAGAGCGGGATTCAGTGGACCTGGAGCTTCATCAGGATGACATCTACGCGACAGCTGGTGACAGCAAGCTCCAAGCGTTCGCGACGGAGCTCAGCAGCCAGGTTAAGATCAAGGTGAGCAAGCTACTCAAGGTAGGTGCGAAGTACCAACATCTGAAAGGAGGGCGAGTGAGAGTCGAGGACGGCATGTTCTTGACGGGCAACAGGAAGTACGCGGACAAGATCGTGGAACTGCTGAACCTCGGCAAGGCGAAGGGCTCGCCCACGCCAATTGTGACGAAGCTACTGCAGGAGGACTTCGAGCATCCGCTGAACGCCGAGGAGACCAGTCTCTACCGGCAGCGCGTGGGCATCGCAAGGTACATGGTCAACTATGTCACGGAGGTCACGTTCGCTGTCCACGTGCTGAGCAAGAGGTTGGCCACGCCCACCGACAACGACATGAAGAGGCTCAAGCATCTCGGCAGGTACCTAATTGGAGTTCGAGACTACGCACTGTTCGTTCCCAGAGCTGGAGAGACAGAGATTTTGGAGTGCTACGCTGATTCAGATTGGGCTGGAGACACCATCGACAGAAAGAGTATTTCTTGTGGGGCGTTGCGCTGCGGTGGCTGCACGCTTCTCGAGTACTCGCGCGGTCAATGTGCCCAAGCGCTGAGCTCAGGAGAAGCCGAGTATCACGCATCGGCGACAGCAGCCGCCGAGGCAATCCACCTCCAGAGTGTGATGGGTTTCCTGGACATGGACGTGAAGATCAGGATCCGCATAGACTCCTCAGCGGGCACGGCGGTCTGCCACCGCGTTGGAGTGGGAAGGATCCGCCACCTTGAGGTCCGCACCCTGTGGCTCCAAGCCAAGGTGCGAGACAAGAAGCTGGTGGTGATCAAGCAGGCTGGGGAGACCAACCTGGCCGACGTGGGTACCAAGGCGCTGACGAGTCAGAGGTTCCACTGGCTGAGAGCACAGCTGGGACGACGGCCGTTGGCTGGCGCGGATGACATAGAGGAGAGCGCGGCTGTTCGGGTCAACATCGCGAGCGACACAACGTCCAAGATGGCGAGGGTCGGCGCGGCCCTGATCGCTCTCCTGGACAGCCTGGGCTCGGTGAAAGCGGACGGTGAGTGCGACGTCTACGGCTACAAGAAGGACAGGAAGGAGATCTCCCTGCAGGACACCCGTCAAGAGACTGGCGTGCACCTCCAGGGCATGATGCTCATCATGGTCATGATCACTATCATGATCGTAGCATGCGCAGTCGGTGGCTGTGCGGGCTGGTGCATCGGCTATTTCATGAGGCCGAGTTGCACGAGCGAGAGCAGGCAGGAGAAAGAGAAGGTAGAGCTCAACCAGAGGGCCATCAAGACCAAGAAGCTGAAGGTCGAGTACAGGACCGTCTCGACCCAGAGCCAGGTGACGTACTCCTGGCATCGGGAGAGTCCGAGGTTTACACCACTGGGAGAGAGAGCTCAGGGGGCCTGGGCTGAGTGAGGTGAGTGAAGTGAGTGAGTAGAATGATTTGATGCGGTATCCCGCTGGAGAGTCGAGAGGACCCCAGCGGAAGGGCTTGAGCGACACCGCAGCAGCGTGTTTTGCCTGCGGCTCGCAGGACCAGGTTTTCCTTGATTTTGTGCACTGTTTCCTCGTTGAGCGGTCTGATCAGCCGCCTCGTTGAGCCTCTGACATCGCCCTCAGGGGGCGTGCAGATATTCGAGGGGTTTCGAGCGAGGATAATGAGTATTGCATGCATGCACGTTTGTGTGTTTGGCCGAAGCCATTTTGTGATCGAGTTAGCCCAGGCCTGAGGTGAAAAGGATCAGGCCCCACCTAGCATAAAGCTTAACATTTCATGCTTTTCGCAGCGTGGAGCAGTTCCACCGTGCCAGCAACCAGTGCCAGTTTGAATGGCGCGCAGGGTGAAATACATCCATCTCTCCAGCAACAGAGTTTGATCCGCGTGGAATGCGCCCATTGTGTCCCATCAAACGGAGGGCGGGGGGGGTGGAGGGAGGGGGACGATTGGAATACGGTGGTTGGAAGAGGAAGCTCGCTGAGCCACTCACGCCCAGAAGTATGGTGGAATGTTGTACGGTCTGCGATGGGCTTGTTTCGGTCAGGCCCGATGCGTTGCCCAGAACCATTTCAAACACGAAGCGTTCGTCTGAGCGGCCATTATTATGTGACTTGTGCGTGGCTCGCGCGGCATATTCGGACACAACTTTCCCCTCTCCTCCCTTCCCGCTTCTCCTCTGCCTCCTCTGCCTCCTCTGCCCGGCCCCGCATCATCCTTGCCCCAGTGTAGTGGTTCCTGATGTTCTAGTCGGCGCCTGCTGCTCATGGTTCTTCAGTTGTTGTGTGCAAGGCAACGAGTGGGGCCAGATATTATGCTGGGGCCTGTGCGTGGCTCCAGCGGCAGATTCGGGCAACAAGCGCGCAGCTGCAGTGCCCGTGCGACGCCACCGAAGCGGCGGCGCGCGCGGGCAGACGTCTTAGAGCGTGTGCTCGGTGGCGGGCGTTTTCGGTGCATACCGGTAGGGCAACGACGCACTGTCATACGTCGGACCAGCGGGGGGCACTGCTCGATCGATTTCGTCGGCGCTGCCCGCGGCCCCGGGAGCTCTCCCTCTCTGCCCGCGGCCTCTCGGCGGCCGCTCCGCTCCGCTCCTCCGCGGGCGGCGGCCTCGGCGGGCGCCCCCGGTGGGCCTCGGCGGCCTCCGCCGGCGCGGAGAGCACAGGCAGCGTGGCTTGGCATCGTTCGGACGTGCGCATTTTTCCTTCGGCGAGGACCATCGAGGAGCATCAGCGATCGTTTGGCGAGAAAGCCATGCACGAGACCGAAAGCGGCACAGGGAATGGACGTCCGAGCGATGGCCAGTTGTGCTGCAGAGACTGTTTGGGCGCACGCCTCCAAGGAGGGCATAGTTCTAGCAGGTCCGTCTGCGTCCCATGTCGCGGCCGCCTCCATACTGCTCGGTGCCACGCCAGCATCGATCGTGGTTCACCCGACTTCGGCGCGCGCAGCGGTGTTTCTACCGTCAATCCTGATCCTCCCTACGAGCGTCCACTCAGCCTTCAAACCTGCATGCCACCCAGACCAAGTTGTTAATCCCGGTGCCAGCATTCCGCCAGGGTCATAGCTGCGAGATGTTGGGTCGGGACCCCAGCTCGAACGGAATCCCTCCTGGGCTCCGACACTTCGCATTCATACACTTGCAACGCCGTCATTGGCGTGCCCTTCCCTCGTGCTCCCCCCTACAGGTTGAGCGTGCGTTGTTCTTTCATCACCCCTCCCCTCTCTTCCTCCTGCTCCTCTCCAAGGCGGGGATTCATCCATGACCACCGCCTGGTGTATCCGCAGTGAACATTCGCGTGGGGACATGAGGGAATTTGGAGGGAGGCTTTACTGCAGCGTCGTTGGTAGTTTTTGGGTTTGCTCTGGTCCTCCTCCTCCTGATCCTCCTCATCCTCCTCCTCATCCTCCTCCTCCCCTTCGCCCTCCCTGTCCCAATCTCCCTCCCCCTCCCCCTCCTCCTCCTCCTCCTCCTCCTCCTCCTCCTCCTCCTCCTCCTCCTCCTCCTCCTCCTCCTCCTCCTCCTCCTACATCGAGGCGCTCTTTGCTGCGCCTCGAGCTACGACGTGTCGACCTTCGCAGGTTGAGAAGGGGTCCACCATCGACTACTTCATGCTGAGTGCCAACCTGGCGCCCCGTGTGCGGGAACCTTGGGTGCAGGAGGACGGGACCACATCCACACATATTCCTGTTCATCTAGAGCTGGCAACAGACGACCTCGACCTCAAGATTCGGGTGCCTGTCATGCCGTTCGCCATTCCCGCTGTACCTCCTGTTGGTTGTGCTCGAGGGGTCGAGGACTGGGGCCCTGCGCTTGCTGCTGTGCGTGCTGCTGCGGACGCCCAGGGCTTGCCTCCTGGTTGGGATCAGGTCCTATCCACGGTGGAGTCGGAGCTGCTGGACAGGTACGACACTGTGGGCGCTCGCAGGAGACTTCACACTGGACGTGCTGGCGGGATCGAAACTACGCTTAAGTCGGTCAAGTGGGTTCCACCTGCTCGCAGAGTGCGCCTGGGAAGAGAAGCGCAGGCGATGAAGGTTGCGGCCAGGTGGGCGCGACATCTCATGGGGGGTTGTGCATTTCTTCACAAGGAGCTTCTTCTCCGACGCAGAGCTGAACTCACGTGTGCGTTGGCACCGCAGAGTTTCAGTAAGGTTGCGACTTCCTTGCTGGAAGCGAAGGCGTATTTGGATAAGATATGTTCGCACACTACAGGTCCATCCCACCTGACCAGCGAAGAGCAGGCCTTCTTCAGAGGGGGCATCTGCGCGCTCTGCAGGGATGACTTTGAGGTGGTGGCCAGCAGAATTGTCGAGCGCTGCAAGAAGAGGTATGGCAAGCTGGTAGAGGTCAGGCAGGCAGCTTGGGTCAGCTTCGCGAAGGGCAGTTTCGCGCGGGGGTCCAGCAGGGCCCATCGCATCACCAAGACCAAGGAGCTGCAGTCTGTGCTGGCCAGTTGGGATGATCGCAACACTACCGCGTCCCCTCACCGAGTTTGTGTTCGCGAGATGGTTCCATGGGTTAAGATATGGCACTGTCACGATCTGCAACAACTGGAGATGCCAGGGGATGCCGCCCAGTGGCCTGTCTGTCCTGCCACCACGGTCAGCATGCTGAGGCATGCGATTTCTTCTTTCTCGGCGTCCACGGCAACAGGTCCTGGCAGGATTGGAGTGCGTGCTTTCATCATGTTGTCAGACGAAGGTATGTATGTTCTTGCGGCGTTGTTCGGGCGGTGCGACGGGCTCCTCGCCTGGCCTGGTGCACGGGTTTGGCGCGAGATGGTGAGGCTTCCGAAGCCTAGTGGGGCGCATCCCAGTGCTGATATGTGGGGGCTGGGCTCGGGGCACACATCTTCAGGCTCTGCTGTCCAACTTACTTTGGAGGCTGAGATCGCGGAGGCCACCCAGCAGAAGTCCCTCACTGTCCTCATGGGCGCTTTCAAGTTCTTTGAGGCGATCAAGCCGATGGCGCTGCTCAACGAGGCGAGGGCTGTTGGCATGGACCTCAGACTGGTGTGGATGCTGCTTGAGTTGCATCGGCAATCGCGTCGGTTGCGAGCGTTTGGGTCAGTATCAGAGCAGGCTATCGCGTGGCAATGCATATTGGCGGATTGCTCTCACGCGTGCTTTTTGGTTTCGGTGCTGCTCCACAGGCTGCTGGCTGGTGTTCGGTCTTCGTCGGTCATACCTCGGGCCCTGATCGATGACATCAGCCTGCAGTGGGTTGCGCCGTCTCTCCAGCAGCTGGAGCCCTTTTGGAAGGTAGTCACACGATTCCGAGAGGGTGCCAGAAGCTTGGGCACCATCATTCAGGTCGAGAAGTCGGGTTACGTTCCTTCCAGCACTTCTGGGGCTCTGGCGTGCAACAAACATTGCGGGGCTAAGGGCATCAGGTGCAAGATCTGGATCCGCAACCGTGGGCACGACCTATGTGGGGCGCGCAAGGTTAGGCGGCCCACTTCGCAGCGTATTGCTGGGATCTTTGCCCGACGCCGTCGCTTGCAGATGCTCCAGAAGGTCACTGGCCAGAAGGTCGTGAGCTTGTGGAAAACTGGGCTTCTCCCCAGCGCGGGCCATGGAGCTGATGTGTCTGGCCTCTCGGACACACACCTCCAGCATATTCGGGCTGGGGCAGGCCGCCTCGTCGGAGCGCGCGCGGGCTCTTCCAGCCTCACGCTGCACCTTGCGACGCAGAAGGCAAAAGGAATTCGACCCGATCTATATGGCCTCGCGCGACATCATCTGCAGGTACGCCGCCGCCGTCTGGGGGCAGAGGGCGTCGCTGAGCAAGCTGCGCAATGCCTGGGCGCACATCGCCACCCAGATGGTGAGGCAAAAAAAGGCGACGTGGGCCTATTCGAGAGGTCAGATCTCGGCGGCTATCCTCACCCTGTGGCGCATAGATTGGTATATGCACTCGCCGACGGTGCTGGTCAACGACAGGGACGAGACGTTCAATCTCATGGCCATCAGCCCTAGAGACCTCAGATGCCACCTGGTCGAGTCGATCGAGCGATGGCAAGGGGGGCGCATCATGTCTCGGTTCGAGCATCCGTTGGGCGAGAATGCTGTTCTGCGGGTGCGGGCCCTACGGCAGTGTCTTGGGGCAAAGTCGGCGGCGGTCTCGGAAGGCCCAACGCCATCCAGTTTGCGCGCGCACTGGGCTGGTGTTCCCTGGACCCGACAGGCCAAGTACGACATGAAGCTGGCAGGCTCGACGTCTTGCGCGGCGCGTGGTGCGCCGAGCGATTCACCTGGGCACAGGTTCTTCGGTTGCGAGGAGGTGTTGGCCCCAGCGGACGACACTGAGGTCGCGGGAGAGGTTGTGCCCGACAAGTTCGTGGAGATCCGTGGCTTCATGCATGACAGAGGGTTGCAGACTTCGTTCGGCGAGTTCGAGGTGGGGGTCTGCCTTCCTTGCGTGCCGCCGTCCATCCCAAAGGTCACCGCGGGCCTGCCGACGTACTTCTGGGGCGACTGGAGCGCCGAGGATCTGCAGTTCGGCAATGTTGTCTACACTGACGGCTCTGGGTTTGCGGCGGCTATACCAGAAATACGACGGTGCGGATGGGCTGCTGCGCAGATGTCGGCGCAGGGTTGGCCGCCACGTGCTGTGTACGGGCCGCTGCCAGGGCCCTTGCAGACGTTCGGCAGGTCGGAGAGGTTCGCGCTCCTCATGGTTGCGCGGAATTTCGGTACCAAGCTGGAGTTCGTGCTCACCGATTTGTTGGCGCTGGAGTCGGAGGCGTCATCGCGGGGTCCAGAACTGGAGGGAGCGGCTGCTGCTCATGCGACGGTCTGGCGCTCCCTCCGCGCCCAAGTACGGATGCCGCGGGTTCATTGGATCCCTGCTCACCGCTGCATCGAAGACTACATCGGGCGCGACCTTAGCCCAGTACATTTTCTGGGCAATATGTGGGCCGACTGGTTTGCCAGGCGCGGTGCAGATTCACGCGCGCCGCCCAAGGTCTACGAGGATATCTACAAGGCAGAGACCGCGTTCACTAAGAAGGTTGCCTCGTGCACCGGCTGGGCCACGCAGCGCGCCCTGAAGGTGGGCAGGTGGGGGCCAGACGTGTCGGACGCACCGTTGCGCCTCTAGGGGGTCGAACAGCCGCCCGTGCAGGTCACGTTTCACGTCGTTGCCAAGCTGCGAGATGGCTCCTTTTGTCTGCAGGCGCTGTGCGAGACGAACCAGTTCGGGGTCAACGGAGGCGTGGAACTTCTACATTCGCGTCCCGTGCCTGGCCAACAGAGTCGACGAGCTGCGTGCGGAGGCCATGACCCAGCTCTGTGGTGCCACCAGAGTCCAGATCTCTGCTGTGCCTTTGCCATGGACGCTCTTGGTCGTGCTGAGCGTGAGTCACATGGCGAAGGCTGGGAGCTGCACGCTGGAGGTCGAGGGTCGGAGACCATGCCTGGCCTGGGTCGCGCTGCCGAGCTGCTGGTCTCCGAATGGCACTCCACCGACGCGCGCGTCTGCAACGGGCGTCGTCTCCGTCGCGCAGGGCCCGCCGTCTTCTGCGAGGTGTGCGCGGCATGGTCGGGCGGAGGCGTGGCCAAGCAGCTGATGGCCTGTTGCGGAGGAGCGCCCACTGGAGAGGGGAAGGGGAACGCCTACCCCTCCAACTTCAAGTCGAGGAGGAAGCGGCTCATGCGAGGCCTACGCCCGAAGGAGAACGTTTCACTCACGTTGCAGGCGCCAGTCGCTGATGCACGCGACGAAGCGGCTGCTGGACTGCCTGCAGGTCTTGCGGGGCATGTGCCCCGCGCTGATCCACTGTGTGGTTCAGGCCGCGAAGTTCGTGCTGCGGCTGGCTCGAATTCATGACGGAGGTGTTTGACCACGTCATGTTCTGCGCAGCGAGTTCGCCCACTTCTTCGATGGCAACTCCGCGCGCTTCATCCTGCGCTGGGTCCTCCGCGCCCTTGCGAGGACCATCAGCACCCTACGGCCCGCTTGGCTCCCTAGGGGAGTGCAGCGGGAGCGGCGTCCTCGGCAACGCCGATGGCCGGTCTGGCCCGCTTCTCGGGGGCGGGCCCGCGGAGCTGCTCGTGGTGGACGCCGTCCTCGCCCTCGCCTGAGGACTGGCCGCCTCGGCCGTGCCGCCAGCTGTTCGTCCAGGCGGACGGCTGCGCCAGGCCTCGTCCCTCGTCCCCCCTCCTCCTTCTCCTCCCCCTCCTTCCCCTTCTCGCCCCCCTCCCCCCTGCCTCATGGCGGTCACCAACGGAGGTGGCAGGGCGGCCATCGAAGAGCAGACAAGGGCAGTGACGCCGCAGGAGTTCCAGCAGTTGAAGGACTTCTGCGAGGACATATGGAGGCACAGAGCGCGCAGGAGGCTTATGACGCACATGCCCCCCCCCCCCGCACGGGACCAGGCAGCTAGCAGCCAGGGCGCGCATGGAGGCCTTCCAGGGCAGGAGGGGCAACATCCTGGCGCACAGCACCCCCAGCAGTGAGAGGAGGCCACTTCCCAGCACCACGGAAGGGAATCGGGCCTGGACGCCAGAGAACTTGGACGACGACAACTCAGTCCCAGACAATGAAGTTCCAGAACTTGGAAGGAGCAGAGAGGGACCAGGACATGGACACTATCCCTGGGCCCGAGCCGCTCAATGACGACGCGCCCCTGGTCCAAGTATGTGCCACGATGCAATGGGCTCAGCTGGCCAAGTCGCCCGTGCCAGGCCTCACGAAGCGCGCGCAGCAGGCGAAGGACGCGGGCATGCAACACCCCGGGCTCCGCCAGCATCGAGGCGCTGAAGATCCGGACCCAGAGAGGGAACTCGCGTGGCTCGAGTGGAACCGTCTGGAGCAGCTGGCGCAGTCTTTGGCAGGGTGCTGGATCCAAGGAGCGGAGGGACAAGGCTGGAGGGCGCGGCAGGCAGCGCGCGTACCCCGCGTCCTCAAGACCCTGCAGACGGGCCTCTACCAGCGCCTTTTCAGCGACACCCCAGGCCAGGCACGCCAGCGCAGCCAGCGCACAGCGGCCGAGGAGATATGCCGCCTCGCATGGCTGAACAGCGGCGCGGCGCGGCGAGCGATCCAGCAGCAGGACCCTGAGGAAGCGGCGCGACGCAGGCAGATGGCGCAGACAGCGCTCGGCGTGGACCCGCAAGTGGACGACGACGACGACGACGACGGCAATGGAGGAAGCAGCGGTCCCCAGCGAGGCGAGGGGCTAGGCCACAGCAGGCCCCGGCGCGGCGAGGGGTTAGGCCACAGCGGACCCCAGCGTGGCGAGGGGTTCGGCCACGCGGGCCCCCAGCGCGGCGAGGGGTTAGGCCGCGGAGGTCCCCAGCGCGGCGAGGGGTTAGGCCACGGCGAGCCCCGGCGCGGTGATGGGGTTAGGCCGCAGCGGACACCAGCGCGGCGAGGGGTTAGCGGTTTGGCCACAGCGGACCCCAGCGCGGCGAGGGGTTAGGCCGCAACGGGCCCCAGCGTGGCGAGGGGTTGGGCCACAACGGACCCCATCGCGGCGAGGGGTTAGGCCGCAGCGGTCCCCAGCGTGGCCAGGGGCCAGGCCACGGCGATCCCCAGCGCGGCGAAGGGTCAGGCCGCAGTGGACCCCGGCGCGGCGAGGGGTTGGGCCACAGCGGCGCACGCCAGAGGCAGTCGAGCAGGACGCCAGTGAGGAGGACGTCAGCCTGGGAGCTGAACGAGGGCCCTGTGCCCATGGCGGCTAGCAGTCCAGAGGGGCGCGCGGCGCCCATAACGAGACGGCCCAGCAGCCCCACGGGCCAAGGGTGCCGCCGACAGAGCGCACCTTGGAGGAGCGAAGAGCCGAGGAGCGGCAGCGGCCGTCCATCAGGCAGCAGAGACACGGGACGCTCTGAGCTCAGCAGAGCTCTGAGTTCGCGGCGAGCAGCAGAGACACGAGACGCTGCCGCCGCCCGATGGGAGCTGCGACTCGCTGCAGTCGGCAGCGACGGGCGAGGCAGAGAGGGTGTGTGCTGAGGCCGCGGGCCCACCCTGCTGCGGGCGCGCGCGGAGCGAGCCCGCCCAGGGTGCCGAGACCCCTGGAAAGCTTGCGCACGCCTGAGCACGCGTGTTAAAAACGCGTTTTCCTCCCCCTCGTCCTCCTCCTCCTCCTCCTTCTCCTCGCCCTCCTCGTCCTCACCATCAGCAGCATCATCATCACCATCATCATCCTCTCGTCGTCCTCCTCGTGCTCGCCCTTCTCCTCCTCCTCCTTCTCCTCCTCCTCCTCGTCCTCCTCCTCCTCACCCCCCTCCTCGTCCTCCTCCTCCTCCTCCTCACCCCTCTCCTCGTCCTCCTCCTCCTCCTCCTCCTCCTCCTCCTCCTCCTCCTCCTCCTCCTCCTCCTCCTCCTCCCCCTCCTCCCCTTCGCCCTCCCCGTCCCCCTCTTCCTCCTCATCCTCCTCCTCCTCATCCTCCTCCTCCTCTTCCTCCTCCTCCTCCTCCTCTTCCTCCCCCTCCTCCCCGTTTGTCCGTTTGTCCGTCCGTTCGTTTGTCCGTTCGTCCGTTTATCCGTTCGTCCGTTCGTCCGCCGCCGGGCTGTCCGTTTGTCCGTCCGTTTGTCGGTGTGTCTGTCAGTCTTCTTGGTTCTCGGAGCCGCGGCGCTTTGAGCTTTTTAGCTCCGGGACGCGTTGGCCACCGCCGCCCTCTCTTTTGTCAGTGGCCCCGACGAGGACTGCGGAGAGGGTGCCGAAACGCGCCCAGAGTCCAGCAAGGCATGAGGGTGCACACCCGATTTGTCTGGCTGATGTTCCGCGGGGGCATGTGTTCAGGGGAGGCAGCAGCACCACTCAACGATGTGCTGTTTAACCGAACTTGCAGGGTGGGCCCTTTCCCAAATCCGTGCTTCGGTGCGGATCGTCTGCGCGCCTCGTCTCCGCCGTCGTCGTCGTTGTCGTCGGCGTCGTCGTGGACTTGGTGCGCGTTCCTCTGCTCAGGACTTGTTTCCCTTTTGCAGTGACCACCATCACCACCACCCCTCCTCCCCTCCTCGTCCTCCTCGTTCTCCTCGTCCTTGTCCTTCTCCTCCTCATCCTTTCCATTCCTCCTCCTCCTCCTCCTCGTTTCGTTTGACGCCTTCGGGGCCCGATCGAGCGAGCCGCAGCGCGAGATGGGACCATTGCACAACGAGGGCCTCTTCCTCCCCCTCCACTCCTCCCCCTCCTCTCCCTCCCCTTCCTCCTCCTCCTCCTCCTCCTCCTCCTCTTCCTCCTCCCCTCCTCCTCCTCCTCCTCCTCCTCCTCCTCCTCCTCCTCCCTCCTCCTCCTCCTCCTCCTCCTCCTCCTCCTCCTCCTCCTCCTCCTCCTCCTCCTCCTCCTCCTCCTCCTCCTCCTCCCCCTCCTCGTCCTCCTCCTCCTCCTTCTCCTTTTCCTCCTCCTCCCGTCACCCTCCCCCCCCCGCTCCTCCGTCCTCGACGGGGAGGCAGCGTCGACCTCCGCCCCCGACGCGGGCCTGGCCCCGTGAGCACCAGCCCGGAGCCGGAGCCCCCGGGCGAGGCGGGGCGCCGTGGGCTTGCCTTTCTCGGGGGGCAACGATACGGGGGGTGGGGTGGGAATGGGCTCAGCGCGGGGAGGAGCTCAGAGCGGGGATAGGCTGGCTTGAGGGACGACGCGAGAGAGGGATGGGCTCAGGGCGGCTTCAGGGGTGGGCGCATCGACCCCCAATCGCCCATTGATCGCCCACAGGGACCCGACAGTCTCCACCCCGCCCAGGAAGGTGCGGAGTCACTATCTCTCGGAGGTTGATCGACCTCCTACCCTGACACGTCAATTAGCGAGTTAGCCGTTTTCGGTGCGCGAAAGCGCGTCGCGGCCGTCAAGTTTTTGTTGCGGGTCCAGGTCCGTTGGTTTCGGTCTTAGGTCGTTTTCACTAAAGGGTGGTTTACTCAAGGGAGCTTTGTCCACCGCCGAATCGCCCATTGATCGCCCACAGGGGCCCGATAGCCTCCACCCCGCACAGGAAGGCGCGGAGTCACTATCTCGGGCCTGTCGCCGATGCATCGGCGATGCATTGCCGATTCCGAGTCGATGCTTTCCCCCCCTATCGTTGCCACTCGTCTCTCGGGCAGGGCTACGGGGGGTCGCCAGCAGTCGCGAGCGACAAGTCAGAGGAAGAAAGGGTACCCTTAAGTCGGGCCTGTCCCTCTACAGGGGGAATGCTCAAAAATAGAAGAAGAAAAGCCTGGGGGCGATTGATGTGTTTTTGAACATGTTTGATGTATTTGTTGAGTCTTTTTAAGTTTTCGTCCACAATCTGCCTGTAGGGGGACATGCCCGACCTAAAAGTTCCCATACCACTACCCTTCCTTTTCTCGTCTTCCCTTTTTCGGCCTCATTGGGGCGGCGGGAAGCCGAAAAGGCGAGAACGCCAGAATTAGTCGAAAAACTAGAGTAAAGTATGCGATGCTTGCTTTTTGTTGGCCCGCTTCGGAGGCGTCTTGGAGCATTTTGGAGGCTTCTGGGGCCGTCTTGAGGCCATCTTGAGCGTCTTGGGGCGATCGCTCGGCGACTCGGGGCCCTCTTGGACCGTCTTGAGTGCCCTCTTGAGGCCCTCTGGGCTCGTGTTGGGGCCCTCCTGGGCTCGAGAAAGTCTCGCGGGGAGGTGCGCCGGATCCCCGACCCGACGCGGCAAGCCGCTTGCAAGCCCCTGTAGATTTGGTAATTTGGGTTCCTGGCCCCTCAAGAATCCTCAGGATTGAAGGCTGGGGCTCCGGGGATGAGGCAAAGGACTCGAGGACACGCCCCCCCTGTGCCCAGAGGCACGGTGGTGTTCGACAGCGGAGCGTTTTCTTTTCCACTCCTGGGCGATAGTGTTAAGTCGGGCACGCCCCTCTACAGGAGGAATATTCAAGAATAGTAAACAAATAGTCTGGGCACGATTTTTCGATTATTGGTTGACTGGGCATTTTTAGAGTACTTTGAGTTTTTCGTCCAAACTCTGCCTGTAGGAGGACATCCCCGACCTAACGATAGTGGGAGGAATGGCGACGGGGGGTGCCGGCAACGCCACGCTTCGCGCCAGCGCCGTCCGGGAGTGTCTTGGGACAGCCAGAGACAGTTCGGTGGTCAGCACGGATCGTGACGTTACCTTTGAGTCGGGCGTGTCACTCCACAGGAGGAATATTCAAGAAGAATTCCGAACATAGCCTGGGACTGATGTCTCGACCATTGTTTGAGTATGTTTGCTGGCTGTGTTTCAGTTCTCGTCCACAATCCGCCTGTAGGGGTGCATGCCCGACCCAAGGTTACCTGGGGGGGGGGGGCGGCGGCCGGGGCTGGAGTAAAGATCGCTCTCTCCAGCCATGGGGGTCACGGCCTCTTCCAGGAGCTTCGAGGATGTTCTGTTTTTACGCTCTGAAGGCCACAGCGCGCGTCACGCCCCTCTCCCCGCATGGCGTGCCGCTGCCCCCCCCCCCCGCGGTGCGTCCCCGGCGCTGCCGCAGTGCGTCTGGCATCGCAGTCTCGGCCTGTGCCTCGACCGTGCTGCGTGAGCTCCCGCCCACGAGCGAGCGGCCCCCCCCTGCGCTTGAGGGGGGTGGTCTCCTCCTCCTCCTCCCTCCTCCTCCTCCTCCTCCTCCTCCTCCTCCTCCTCCTCTCCTCCTCCTCCTCCTCCTCCTCCTCCCCCTCCTCCCCTCCTCCTCCCCCTCCTCCTCCTCCTCCTCCTCCTCCTCCTCCTCCTCCTCCTCCCTCCTCCTCCTCCTCCTCCTCCTCCTCCTCCTCCTCCTCCTCCTCCTCCTCCTCCTCCCTCCTCTGGGCGCGGAGGGCGGCCCGTTTTGCGAGGAGGCCGTGCTCTCTCGCGCGCGGGTTTCGCTCCTCCGTTCTTCACGGCTCCACGGCCCCCCCCCGTCCGCCCCGGCCCGACCCCGACGATGACGACGACGACGACGTTAACGACGACGACGACGACGACGACGACGACGACGACGACGACGACGACGACGACGACGACGACGACGACGTTGACGACGAAGACGAAGACGACGGCGGCCTTGCGCGCCACGGCCCACGTCAGTTCCTCCTGGCGCGAGGCGAAGACCCGGAGGTTGTCCTCAGTTTTTTGAAAGCGCGGTCCCCTAAGAAATCAGGACCCCTTCCCCAGAGGCAGGTTTTCATCCCGAGCCGAGGCCGTGGCGGTCCCCAGGCCTGGCGAGGGCACCCGGAGGTTGAAGACGGTCAAAAACTGACCGTCGTGATTGTTCACGACGCGATCCAACGCGTGCGAGCCTGCGTTGCAGCCACCCGCGCGGGCTGCCGAGGGTGGGCTTGGTTCGTCGCGGCCGCTGAGGCTGTGCGCGTGCTCCTAGGGGGGGGGGGGGATCGGGCACGGAAACACGGGGCACGAATTCCAACGGCAGGTCGTGTTCTCCAGGCGCAACAAGGAACCACAACCACAACAAAGTGGATTTTTCTGGAGGGCCCTTCGGGGGAGAACCCACCGACCTCCACATGAATATCGTGTTTGTGGTTCTGGTCGATTTGGCCGTCTGGGGACGACCACCTCGACAACAACTTGTACTAAGTTGGTTCGGTGTTCAGGGTGCGTCCTCGGTGTGGTTGTGGTCGCTTGCTGTCCCCGCGTGTTAGTTAGTCGAATAACGAATCGCAGCATAAACATAAACATCCGGAGTTCCGCGCGGGTTTCTTGCATCGCTGCTAGGGCCCCCCCTGGCAGCGCCTCCGGCGCCGCCCTGGCGCACTCCGCGCGCCAGGGAGGGGGGGACCAGCGCCGATCCCAGAAATCCGCGCGGAATTCCGACAGATTTCTGCTGATTCCTCATGTCGTAAGTGTTGTTTTCGTTTTGTGTTGACACCCTGCGCACGAGCACACACACACACACTTCATCAGCATCATCAGCATCATCATCGTCGTCATCATCAACATCATCATCATCATCATCATCATCATCATCATCATCATCATCATCATCATCATCATCATCATCATCATCATCATCGCCATCATCAGCAGCAGCAGCATCATCATTATCATCTTCATCTTCATCATCATCATCAGCATCATCATTATCATCACCATCACCATCACCACCACCATCCGTAAAATGTGTGGCTCATGACTATACGGGGGGAAGCTACGAGGTAGGGTAATTCGATTAGTTCTGTTTTTGTTTTCCACATTTTCTTGCTCGAGCAGCTCGGCGGGTGCAGCGCCCCGCCTTTCTCTCGCTCGGCAGGCAAGTTTCCTCGCGTCCTCGCCCCCCCCGCAGCCAGCAGCCATGGTTTCGGAGGAAGCACCGCCACCGTGGTCTGAGCACCGCATTTCTAGGATGAACACCATGAACACGAGGATGCATGAAAATCAGCTCGCACCCAACAACAGTTTCGAACAGATGGGCTCTGACATCAGCGCTGCCGCCCTTCATCTCGACATTTGAGAGGCGCGGATGGAGGCCATTCACAACGGTACCGACAATTCCGTGTAGGAGGCGGCTTTGCGTCGGAGCGTGTTCAGCGCATCAACAAGTTTGAGACCATTGTCGACCATGTCAAGGCGTTTTTCAACGTGCCCACCTCGAAATTCAGCACCATGGACGAGCCACCCCAGCGTCATCAGCGGGTGTCCAGCGTCATGTGGGAGGCCTTGGGGCGTCCTGCGCTGGATGCCGCTGCTCGTGCTTCGACCCGTGGCCCCCCCCTTTGAAGTGGCCACCGCAGGCACTGACATGATAGTGGCAGCCGCTCGGCAGCTGTCCCGAGCCGCCCGGTGTAATAGGGTTTTTGGTCAATGAAGAGGTTCGGCTGGGGCCATGTGTGGAGACTAGCGCATAGCGCCGAGGCTGTGCTTCTCTGGCTAGCTTGTGCTCTCGAGGTGCCGCCGCTATCCCGCGCAAAAAGTGCTCGCATGGCTTCGAGAGGGCCCCGCATACAGCGAGTTGTCGGCATTTGTGGGCGCGTTGCGGCCGTATCTCCTCGTTCAAGTTCTTCCCTGGGCCCGCCCGCCCACTTGAGCTGAATTTAACCGTTTGCCGAGTCTGTGCTTCTCTGGCTAGCCTGTGCTCTCGAGGTGCCGTCGCCATCCTGCGCAAAAAGTGCTCGCATGGCCTCGAGAGGGCCCCACATACAGCGGCTTGTCGGCATTTGTGGGCATGTCTCGTGGCCGTATCTCCCCGCTCAAGTTCTTCCCTGGGCCCGCCCGCCCACCTGAGCTGCATTTAACCGTTTGCCGAGTTTGCGCTTCTCTGGCTAGCCTGCGTTTCCGAGGTACCGTCGCCATCCCGCACGAAAGGTACTCGCATGGCCTCGAGAGAGCACCACATCATCGTCACCATCATCCGTCCCCCCACCATTGTCAGCATGTTCCTCACTCTTCATCATCATCATTTTTATTTTCACCGTCATCATCTGCATCATCACCATCATCAGCATCACCGTACATCCGTATGCACACACGCGCACACGCACACGAACCCCCACCAACACTCTCATCATCAGCCGCATCAACATTACCACCGCCATTATCACTAACATCAGCAACATCACCAGCAACAACCCCTTCATCGTTGTCGTCATCGTCACGATCATCAACATGATCATACTCACACTCATCATCAGCACCATCCTCATAATCATCATTACCGCCGCCTCCATCAGCATCAGCATGGCCATGGTCAGCAGCATCATCATACTGATCACCACCACCGTCGCAATCACCATCACCATCAGCATCAGCACGGTCGTCATTGTCGCCGGCATCATTATCATGGTCATCATTGGATCACCATCAAAGTCACACCCGCCATCATCATGACCATCATCACAAGCATCGCCATCACCATCATCATTGTCACCATTATCACCAGCATCTTCCTCATCCTCATCATGTTTCTCATTATTATCCGGACCCCTCTCTTCACCTTCATTCTTATCATCAGCACCATCTGCATCAGCATCATCGGGCACACTCGCATTCACAGAAACACAGGCACACACACACACGCGCGCACAACCACACACACATATACACACAAACACGCACGCACATGCACACACACTCACAATCATTCACAGACTCAAGATTTGAGGAAGCGTCGGGCAGGATACTCGTCTATGAGCGCATTGCGAGGGCGATTTGAGCGGGAGCCCCCTCTTGGGGTCCCCACCGAAGGTTGGCATTTTGAGGCGGCCATCGGGGTAGCCTCTAAACAAGTAGGCCTTATGACACCTGGGAGCCTGATTCCTGAGGACAAACTCGAGCAGTAGACCGATTCCTATGACACCCTTGCTTCGCGTTGGTAATCCGAGGCGGCCATCGGGATACCGGGTACAATCACAGGATCGGTGGCACCTGGGTGCCTGATTATTGAAGATGTCTCGCACGGAACCCCGTTCCCTTGTCGAACGGTTTTTGTATTCCGAGGCGGCCATCCTGAATCAAACTTGTAAGCGTCGGCGAGGACCAGCAGATGCCAGACAGGAAAATATACTTTGACGACGATGGGGGTTACTTCCGTACTCATTTGCTGGACTTGCATGCGGGGTCTTACCGTCGGAGTGATGAAGTTGTTTGTTTCTCTACTTTCGGCGTCGCCGCGGACGTTGTTTATTTGAAACGGAAACTGCTTGCCCCAAAGCAGCCGTCGTCGGCCTGTGTTGTTGAGCGTCGTGCGTGGGCGCGTGAAGCAGTTGGATTCTTGAGGGAAGCAGGTCCTGCGGTCTTTCCCCGGGTGGGCCGTCAGAGAAGCACTCGGGGACGAAGAGTTGGTCCCTGGGGAAGGCCTTTGATCCCTTTTCTGGGTCCGTCGGGGCTCCCATCGTGCTCTTCGTGCTCGGTTCACCTGGTGCCCTCTTGAGGCCTCGTTCTGCCTCGTTGCTCTTATTGTCATCCTTCTTCTTATCATTATCATTGGTTTTGTTATGTCTGTTCGTTCCGTGAAGAAGTATTACAAGTATTACAAGCATTAGTATTCTCATGGTTTGTGTTGTCGGGTTTGTTATTGTTGTTACACTTGTTTGCATTCTGCGTTATCTTGTGGTGCCTCTTCCCAGCATGGCTCCTCTCGTGTGCTTGGCATCGCTCGGACGTGTGCATTTTTCCTTTGGCGAGGACCTTCGAGGAGCATCCTTCATCATGTGGCGAAAAGACCACGCACGAAACCGAAAAAAACGCAGGGAATGGACGTCCGAGCGATGGCGAGTGTGCTCCTCCGTACCCTTTGCTCCTCCCGCGTGCACGCTCCCTCCTGCTCTCTCGCGCGCCGGCCTCCGCGCGCCCGCCCCTCCCCGCCGGACCCGAGGCGCGGCGCGCCGACGCCTGGCCGCCCTGGGCCTGGGCGCTCTTCCTCGGCACCTGCGCGTGCTGCGCGGCCACCCTGGCCGCGAGCTGGTGGCTGAGGCGCGACCCACGGGGCCCCCTTCGGGGGTGGCCGCCGCCCGCCCCCGCCGCGCCGCCGAGGGGCAGGGGCAGCGGGGCCGTGGGCGAGGGCCGGGCAGCGGGCGCGTCGGGGTCGTCCTGCCCGCCCCGCCCGGCGCGCGTGCGTGGGCGTCTGCGCGTCCGTCGCTCTGCTCGGCTCTGCTCTGCTCCGTCTGTCGGCCCTGTCTGCTTTGCTTCTCTCTGCCTCTCTGCCCCCCTCTCTCTCTCTCTGTTTCTCTCGTTCGCCCCGTTTCTCTCCATCCCTATCTCTTGCCGTTGTTTGTTTTCTCTCTCTCCTCTCTCTTTGTCTCTCCCTCTCTCTCTCTCTCCCTCTCTCTCTCTCTCTCTCTCTATATATATATATTTATAAGATGTATTGCATACCATGTCTCTCCATATCTCGATATATCTCTCCAGATAGGTATACACATACACACATAAACACGTATACGTATACGTGTATACATATTTTGAATTGTGCACTCTTATCTGGATTGCCTCTTTATGCCTTTGCATTCGTATCTCTCCTTCTCTCTCTCTCTGTCTCATTCGTTCTCTATGCCTTTCTCGGGCTTGCCCGTCTCTGCGCCAGCGCGCACGGAGCGTTCGATCAGCATGCGCCCAAGTCTACTACGCAGGTGCCAGGCGCTTCAGGAACCGACAACGCCGGCCGGGCAGACAAGCTCGACGTTGGAGAACATTCGCCAGGGTGGCCAGAGGTGAGGTGCTACTGGTGTGGGTGCAAGGCAACAGGTCATGAAGGAAACAGTGTCAAACGTTTGTTGTACCGCTGTCGGTTTCCCAGGACCCTCCAAGGGCCTCAGGATTGTCAGAAAACGTTTTATGACGAACGGGTGAAAGCTCACGGGGGTAGGGTCCGTATCTTTCAGGACCCTTTTGCTTCATGCCAAAGTGTTCGATTTCAATGTTGGCACGTGCACATGTGTATTTGCGAACGTTCGCAAGCGATTGGAAGGAGCATCCGTGCGCGCATGTGTACTACAGTTCAGCGTGTGGTCGTAGCGACGGATTATGGTCACGCGAGTCCGTTTCGCGTTGGGAGCAGTTCGTGCCATCATAATTCGTTTGTTCGTTCGCTGTATTTCTGCGATTGCCCATGAACATAATACTGGTTCTCTATTGAGCCGTCACTGCACTGGTCATCTGATTGAGCCCGTAGAGCGGGAGTCATGGCGGGCCCCCAGGGGGGAAACGAGCACGCAGACTGCGCAATAAGCGAGTGTTCGGAGGTATGGCTTCGACGTAGGTCGATACTTGTCGCTGCTATCTGTCATGGGCCCACCTTGGCGCCCCGTGATGGGTCGGGCCAGACATCGGAAAGGTGCATCATGCGCTTTAATCAGGTCTTAGCTTCGAATCCGAAGGCGGCAGGACCCGCATCGGTGCGGTAAGACAAGTCTTGATGAGTTTGGCCTCTTCTCGGGGCGTCCTTGGAGAACTCCGCGCTCCGCGGGCCTTGGGAGCGGCAGAGCAGCTTTTGGACCGTCTCCGAGAATCTGGATCTTGAGTACAGTGGGGGCCCATGCCAAGAAACACCCTGCTTGCCTCCGAGGTGCCCTGGGTTTCTTGGGATTCGATGGTTTTGCGATGGACAGCGTGACGTTTCCACCCCCAAAATCGATGGACGTGCTGGGGTCTCATGGTTGGGTTTCTTGTGGAAGGTTTCTTGCGGTCAGGCCTCCACTGTATGGGACCTCTAAACAAATGTCCACCGAAACGGTAAAAGATGGCGCCAGAATTGGAGCTGGAACCGGAACCGCAGCTTGGCATCGCTCGGACGTGTGCCTTCTTTTCCTCGGCTAGGAGCATCTTGGCTCCTCTTGCGAAAGAGCACGCGCACAGCATCGGAACATGCACAGGGGCACGGCGGCGGAACCGGAAAGCAAAACAGATGCGGCGGCGTTGTCACAAGTATTGAACAACGGAACCTTCAACAAACAAACATAACCCGTCGTTTCCCGGGGCCCACACGGAGGATCCGTGGCCTCTCGGAGCCGCCGTCGGGCCCTCCTTGCCACCGCGGCCTCTGCGGCCTCGCCGCGCGAGCTAAAGCGGCCTCGCTAGTCGTGGCCCCTGGGCTCGCGCGCCGCTCCCGGCGGCCAGGTCCGACGTCCTGCTTGGGCGCCGTCGCCCGTTCCTGGCGAAGGGAGGCTCCAGGCTGCCCAGATGGGGCCGAAGGGCTGGGCTCGTTCGGCGGCGAGAGCCGAGCCCTACCCTCTCAGGAGGAAAAGAAACACACAGACACAGTCAATCGTCGATCCCCAGAATGGGAAAATATGGGAAGTGGGGGGGAAGACCAAAACCCAGAAAATATGGAAATCTGTATATATGTGGATTTTTCTTATTTGTGTGTATTTATTTGTGTGTCCTGGGGCCCCTTCACCCTCGCCAATCCACGATTCAGGCAACCCGATGGGCGGGGTGGGGAGGGTTCGGAATTCGTCGAATACGTGGCGAAGTCCGAACCCTAGCCCTTGGCCCCGCCTCCCATCGATTCGGGAGAATCTAGGGGTGGTGGGGATAGGGTTCGAATGTCGCCACCTGCTTGTGCAGCTGGAACGCGAAGCACTGCCCACGCGCAGAGGTTGCAGACAGCGCTCTGATAGCGGTTATGAGGAAGATGGCCACAGTTTGCAACGCGATCATCTTGGCTTGAGCCAGAATCGGCGTCGTACGACTTGATGCACCTCGCTCTGCCCCCAATCCCCATTGGTAGTTTGAGAGGGGAGGAGAAGAGAGACAGGGAGGGGTATAGGGGGGAGGACGGGCAAAAGGGGGAGCGAGGGCAGGGTGAGGCTGCTGGGCGGTGGTGGTTGCCGCATTAGGAAAGAAAGTCCCGATCGGAGCAACAGGCATCATGACCAAGAATAAGAACCCGCATACGAGCACGAGGAGGAGGAGGAGGAGGAGGATCGCAGGCGACTCTTCTCCCCCAACTCATGATTTCTTCAACGAAACATGAAGCCGCTCAGGAAGGGAGGGAGACCGTGGGATACATCCCAGGGGGGCTACTCGGACGCACCCCTATCGAGGACAGACGCCGCCCCCATCGCATATCCCAGGGCCGGACCCCGCACTTCTGGTCCATTCGAGAACCCTGCAAAGCTTGGGATAGAGGTCGACGTATCCCCTATTAGAGGAGAGGGAGGACGAAGATCTGGAAGAGGGTGTATCCTCCTCCTCCTCTCAGCTGTCCACCCCGCCACCGGTCGGATAGAGGGCAACGTATCCCTTAATAGAGGAGAGGGAGGACGAAGAACTGGAAGAGGGTGTATCCTCCTCCTCCTCCTCCTCCTCCTCCTCCTCCTCCTCCTCCTCCTCCTCCTCCTCCTCCTCCTCCTCCTCCTCCTCCTCCTCCTCCTCCTCTCGGCTGCCCACCCCGCCGCCGGTCGGCCCTTTCTCTCTCTGCTTCCCCGGTCGTCGAGCACAGCAGGGCCCCCGGCTTTCCCCGCGGGGAGGGGCAGGACTTGGTCACGCTACCTGGGCGTGCGGAGCGGGGAGGAGTCCAGGAGGGGGAGGGGTGAGGGGGACCGTACATGGACATTATATTCGAACTCTGTGGCCCAAGATGCCCCCCCGAACCCCCGAATTTAATATTGATGGCGTGGCGACGGGGGGGGCGTGAGTGGACAGAAATATTCGAACCCGAAAGCACCGCCTTGGCTGAGATCAACATTGATGTCGGGGGCGCGGGGGTGATTTAGAATCTCCCTCGAATGTGTGAGGGTTCGAATATATTGTCCATCTACTGGAGGAGCGCCCAGGAGGGGGGAAAGGGGGGGGAGGGGGGAGGAGGAGCAGCAGCACTTGGCGCACAGCCGAGGGCCCCTCTGCGCGTGCCCCGCGCGCGGCCCTTGCCTCGCTCCTCCCGCGGGGAGGAGGTCGGGCGCACGACTCATTGGTGGGGGGGGGGCAGCAGCTGGGCGGGCAGCGAGGGCTGCAGCAGAGGAGCCCTCGGGGGCCCCCGAAGGGCCCCTGCAAGGCCCCAGAGGGGGCCTTTAGGGCCCGAGAAGGGCACCTTTCTCCCGCCCCCGCCACACACACATGTATATATATATATATATATATATCCCATACATGTATATGTTTACGTGTGTATATATATGTATGTATATATATATATGTATATAGATGTATATATGTATATGTATATATGTATATGTATATGTATATGTAAATGTATTTGTATACGTATATGTATATGTATATGTATATGTAACTATATATATATCGCCCCCTATTAAGTCGCGACCAAGGAGGAACAGGAGGCAGACGCGGCGATCGCTTGGATCAGCGTTGGGGTATACAGCAGGGGCGCCAGACACGGGACTGGCCTGCCCACGGGTGACCTGCGATGGTGCTTCGTCCGTCGACGGGCCCGCAGCGCCTCGGGGCACCCTGCGCAGCTCCGGGTCGACGAGCCGCGAGATTCAGGAGGGGAAAACACACAGACACAATTAATCGTCGATCCCCTGGAAAATATGGGAAAATGTGGGAACTGGGGGGGAATCGTAAGATATGGGAACATATGGGGAACCCTGCTATTGTGTCTATTTATTTGGTGTCCCAGGGCCCCTTCAGAGATCCGATGCATCGAGCAGAATTGTAACACCGTGCAGAAAATCACGGCCGGAGCCCCGGACTCCCTTTGTCTGCGCCACTCGTTTCGAGCCGGGATCTGTGAGGGTCCCAGGGTTACGATGTTCCAACTTACGTTAGCCTTGATCACCAGAAGGAATTTCGAGCGCCAAGAAAAAGTACCGAAATTCGATGGTTTTCACGTGTCGGGCCTTGTGAGACACTCGTCCGACACTGTTTCGACACTGTTTCGACACTCTTTCGACACTTCTCTGGGTGCTCGAAATTATTTCTGGGATGTGGTCCTGAAGTACGATGGGAGCAGCACAACCCAGGGCTCGAAATCGGGTGAGAACGCCAGGCTCGAGGCAGCCGGGACGCCAGGATCTCAAGGAAGGCTGTGCCCACCGATCTCCCAGAGTGAGATGTTTCTTGTGCCCAGCCTCCCGAATGGGGCCCGAGCTGCTGGGGTCGGAGGATCGCGCTGCATCGGGGATGCATCGGCGCCCGATCTCCTCCACGCCGACGTCGCCGATCCACCGCCGACGTCGCCGATGCTCGGGCCGAACCAAAGGGGGGGATAGGGAAAGAGGGGATCACGAAATCTGCTGCGTGCATCTGGTTTCGGCCCCGCCGCCGGGCCCATTCCTCAATGCATGGGCGCTGGGAGAATCAGCTAGGCTACGTGAGCTGATTCTCTACCCTAACCTTTGCGATTCCCTCTTTTCGTTCCCCCCGACCATCGCCGACGTCGCCGATCCATCGCCGACGTCGCCGATGCATCGCAGAGGCATCGCGTACGTCGCCGGATGTCGTGCCTGCGGCCTTCACAGTGGCCAGGACGCCGAGGTGCGCAGGGTCGCGCCGCATCGGCGATGCATCGGCGCCCGATCTCCTCCACGCCGACGTCGCCGATCCATCGCCGACGTCGCCGATGCATCGCAGAGGCATGACCGTGTTTCTGTCGTGCTCTCTGTTAATTAAAGCTGTGCGCGTCCCGCTTAGCTTCCAGCGGAAGAGGTTCGCTCTCGCACCGCAGATCAAACAAGTTTCTGTCTCGTTCGGGGCATGATGGGCATTATAGCCCCCGGCCCCCCCTCCCCCCCTATATCGTAACGCCCCTCGCCCCAGTGCGCTCCGGGCACTGCCGCCGTGCGCACGGCGGGGGGGAGGCCTTACTTTATACCCCCCCTGGCCCCTCCCCCCCATGTATAATGCCCATCATCGCCGAAAATACAGGGACGCGCTGCAGGGCTCGAAATTGGGTGGGAACGCCGGGCTCGAGACGACCGAGACGCCAGGATCTCAGGGAAGGCTGTGCGCACCCCGATCTCTCACGGTGAGATTTCTGTTGCCCAGCCTCCCGAATTGGGTCCGAGTTGTTGGGGTCGGAGGATCGCGCCGCATCGGCGATGCATCGGCGCCCGATCTCCTCCACGCCGACGTTCACTAGCTCAAAACAGACGCTCAATGCCGAAGATGCGAGGGCCAAAACAAAGCGCAGGGTCCTCGAGACTTCGGGGAGGGAGATTTCGGGGCAGGGTTTGACCAAGGGGCCAGCGACGCACGCAGGCCATCCCCCGGAGTCCCTGGCCGACCTTCGGGCCCCCGGTGAATCCGCGATGAAGGGACTGGGGCTGCTTGTTCTTTCTTGGTCAGACGCCGCCGATCCACCGCCGACGTCGCCGCTGCACCGCAGAGGCGCCGCGAGCGTCGCCGGACAGCGCGTCGGCGGCCCCCGCGGTGGCCGGGGCGCGCCGAGGGCCCGCGGCCGCCCGAAGCGCGCCAGGCGCGGCAAGCTGGCGGGCCACGGGCGCAGAAAGGCGCCTCCCGCCGCCCGGGGGTCGGGGGTGGACAGACCTCCTACCCTGACACGTCGATTGGTGAAGTGTCCGTTTTCGGTCTCCTCGAGGAAGCGCCGCGGCCGTCCTTTTCCAGGCTTGCGCCCGTCGGGTTTGGGCCCGAGGTCGTTTTCACTGGTCCACGTTTTACTAAAGGGGGTTCTGTCCATCCCCGAGGGAGGCGCGGCGACGACGGCGACGACGGCCGCGGCGACGACGACCGCGGCGACGACGACCTTGTCGACGACGACCTTGACGACGACGACCGTGGCGACGACGACCTTGACGACGACGACCGCGGCGACGACGACCGTGGCGACGACGACCTTGACGGCGACGACGACGACGACCTTGACGACGACGACGACGACGACGACGACGACGACGACGACGACGACGACGACGACCTTGACGACGGCGACGACGGCGGCGACGACGACGACGACGGTGGCGGCGGCGGCGGCGGCGGTGTCCGTTTTGGAGGCTTCTGGACCTCGCTTGTGTGTTTCCCGTCGCCACGGTGCGGCCGAGCGCGACTTGGAAAGCTGTCCGGGAGGCGCTGCGCCAACAGCAGCTGGGGAGTCCACGTGCGGCGGCGGTGGGGCGGCGGCGATTCTCGGGGGCGTTGGGCCGGCCAGTGCCCTCGAGCTAGCCTGGCGTTGGGAGCCACTCGGAGGAGAAGAAGGTGCCGATGCCGCTGCTCCTTCTGGAGAGCTCTTCGTCGCCACGGCTGGATCCTCGACATTCCGGTCGGAACGCGCACTGGGAGAGGTCTGGGAGGCGTACCAGTATCGGTATCTTGTTGTGCCCCAGCCACGCGGGGCCGTAATTCGGTGGCCCCCAGGCGGTGCGGTGACGACACCGTGTAATGAGTCGGTGGGGATGCGGGGTGGCCGCAGGGTTTTGGGACTTGGGCCGTTCTCTGAGGATGTCTTCGACTGGGGCCTCCAGCATCTGCATTCTTGGTGCGTCTCTGCGTCTACCTTTGGATCGTGTCCTTCACAATGCCCGCTTCTTTTTCTCGAACGGGTTCAGCAGCCCGATGGAGCGTGCGCGTCGAAGACCCCCACTCCACTTCCAGGCGTGCACATCTCCGTGTGGGGTGATCGCGTTTCCTGAGTGCGACCGCTGCTTTCTGCTGCCCGGGCTCCCGCGTCCTCCCTCCTCCACCCTGCGGGCTGCACCCACGCTGCGTGGCCAGCCCCGAGCGAGAGCCGGGCAGCACGGGTGGCCGCACGCGTTTCCAGCGTGCAGCCTTCGCGCGCGGGGGCCACGGCAGTCCTCCGCGCTGTGGATCGGGCGCGTGAGCGTCTCGGGATTCTCGTCGAGTCATGGGCAACGCTGGGTGGGGAAGAGCCCAGGGAGGTCTTTAGTTGTTGCCCCCCCTTGCTTCTGTCGGCGGGAGGTAGACTCGCCCATCCTCCTGCTCCTCCTCCTCCTCCTCCTCCTCCTCCTCCTCCTCCTCCTCCTCCTCCTCCTCCTCCTCCTCCTCCTCCCCCTCCTCCCCCCTTCTCCTACTCCTGCTCGTCCCTCTGCTCGTCATCCTCCTGCTTCTTCTTTGTTTTACTCTTATGGAGGAGAAGGAGGAGGAGGACGAGGAGGAGGAAGGACGGAATCGCAGTCGTCGTCGTCGCCGTCGTTGTTGTGCGGCGGTTGCCGCGGAGAGATATGTATTTTATTTTCCAGTATTGGTGGGACGCCAGTCGGTCAATCAGGTCGCCGAAAAGATAGTGAGTTTCCAGCTATTGGGAGGGGGCTCTGAAGACCTAGCCTGGATAGGCTCGTGGGGGATGCATCGACCCCGAACCGCCCATCCGTCGCCGAAAGGGGCCCGAACGCTCACCCCGCACGGGATCATACGGCTTCTCTCCGGGCCCCAGCGCCGATCTATCGGCGATGCACCGCCGATTCCAAGGCGACGTGTCTCACCCTCCTCAACCCCCTCCTCCTCCTCCTCCTCCTCCTCCTCGTCCTCCTCCCCCTCCTCCTCCTCCTCCTCCTCCTCTTCCTCCTCCTCCTCCTCCTCCTCCTCCTCCCTTCCCCTCTTCCCCCCTCCCCCTTCCTCCTCCTCCTCCTCCTCCTCCTCCTCCTCCTCCTTGGAATCGGCGGTGCACCGCCGCCGATTCCAAGGACGTCCCCCTCATTAACATATCCAGGGGTTGGACCGTACTGTGGGTGCTGGGAGACTGTTCGAGCAATGCCTGCAGTGGTGGGACGGCACTCGAGGGCGATCTCGCTTTCGTGATGCGGATAGCACTGCGGCGCTCGACGGGAGCACATTGTGCTCAGTTCGTGAATTCGACCGGGTTCACTGATGGCTCCGTCCCAAGACGACGGCCGTCTTGTCTGTGCAGCCGTTTGTGCGTCTGGCGTGGCGTGCGAGCTTTTGGAATCTGGGATCGTTTTCCACAGGACGTTAGAGGCGCCGCTGTAACGGCGATACAGGTAACGGCGATGCAGGTAACGGCGATGTAGGTTTCGGTATTGTGGGAACGCGCGGCTCTTATTGTCCTTCAATTCGCTGTGTTCGGCGCCGCCTTTGCGCGGCGCCAGCGTTGAACGGGCAGTTTTTGCGGCGGCGACCGCGTTGCCAAGGTGTCCCGCTGCAGGAGTCGTTCGGCCGTCCGCGCCAGGGCGCCCAACTCCGCAAAAAAAATGCATCGGCACGCAAACACCGATGTTTTTGTCGCGCTCTGTGCCGCCCCGAAAGCACTTCCAAAGTGACTTCGGCGCGCGCGACCGTGCGCGGCGCAGTGTCGTTTTCGTTCGATACATGCCCAGATCAGAAATGTAGGAAAGTGTAATGCGTGATTCCCTACAGTTCCAACATCACCGTCAAGCAGCATCGCCGTTAGCGTGACCTTGGGCTCTGTTCCACTTGACCATATCCCCCTTCGCAGAGGAGAGTCGGGGTACAAACATCGGTGGATCTTTAGGCCGGGGCCCTAATCCGGCATGCGTCTCAATGTCAGGCGGGCCACATATTTGTTGTGCATGTCTTTGTCGGATAGTTAGAGAGAAGAGGAGGAGGAGGAGGAGGAGGAGGAGGAGGAGGAGGAGGAGGAGGAGGAGGTGATATATAGAAGGGGGAGACATGTTGAAGGACCACTCAGTCAGAGTCTCACATGTTGGGGTCATCATTATCGCTCCTCTGGTATAAGTTGCCTCAAATGCAGTTAGGGTGAAATTCGGGAGTCGGTGTCGCTGCTTGTTCCTATCATCCAGAATCCCCAGGGCAAACCTACAAGAGCCGCCCTGGGGATTCTGGATGACAGGAACCTATCAGGATCCTCAAACCTCCTCCTCCTCCTCTTTTTCCTCCTCTCCTCTCTGTCCGTCCTGTTGGGGTTGGGAGTTTGCATGGTCGCATCGGAGTGTTAAGCCAGTGTCTCGAGCGTTTCGCTTTCTTCGTTAGTTATTCCTCCGTCCTGCTCCACCTTCCGCATCTTCATCCTCCTCCCTCATTCATCCACCCCCGTCAGCCGCCGCCACGGCTTCAGCATTGCAGGGCGGCCATAGACCTCACAGCATGTTTTTTGTTCCATGACGTGTCAGGTCCGATGTCCCACACAGGCGGCTGGTGGCCATAATGGCAGCGGGAGTATGCCTACAGTTGAAGTTGGAGAAATGCTCGAGGGAGATGGGGGCACCCGCGACGCCACCGCAATTAGTACCACATGTATGGCGATGCGGACATTACAATCCCCTCTCATGTTTTTGACGTGACAGACAGGAAGCTATCAATCTGGCGTGTGAGAATTTCGATTGTGTTACACTGATTGGGACGACACAGCGTGCCCGATTACGAGTACAGCAGCGACGATTTGGGCGAAGATGGCAGGTAGAAGGTGGATGGTGCCCTGGCCAGTATACAAACAGTTCTGCGGATATCACTATGACGTCTGGGTGCAAGCTAAAAACAGCGACAGATCCGACGTATCACAGTCCCAGGACAGGCCCTTGCTGGCAGCGGTCTCGCAGTTAGGAGCTGAGTATGACCGCGCGGTGCTGGGCCTCATCGACTGGATCGCAGATGTATTGAGGAAAACACCGAACAGGAGCGTCCCCATATTGTGCACGGGCTGAATGATGGCATGGGAGTTGCTCCACCACCGAGGTGAATGAATATTCCAACAGAAGCTACTGGAGGGATGGGTGCGCGGACGGAACACTTGGCGGGACAGTTACAACGAGAGCTGCTGGAGAGCCGTCAGATGACGGCCAGCAATGCAGATCTTGGTCAATCTATTTGGTATGGAGCAGGTGGTGTGGAGACTCTTATTGACTATGTGTGTGTACCGACCAGCTTGGGGTGTACCAGTGCTGGGACGCTGGCGCAGCTATCGCGACAACTACAGTTGATTGGCACCAGAGTACGACGAGACCACACGTTCCTGCACACAATTCCAACGACCTGCCTGGACTACGGCTCAGAGATCAACAACACTTACAAAACGGGACGGGGGAGCATTGTTCGAGGTATTCCATGGCTCAGCTGTGCGCGACGATTACATACTAGCTGTGGAAGAACGATTGCAACACGATGAGGAGCTGATGAGGGATCTGGCGTCGAGGACGCTGCCTGGTGCGTTGTGGCCACAATTTGAGGGAGTGATGATGGAAATTTGAGAAGAGTACTTCACGGGTGAGAAGCAAGAGGGCCCAAGGTATGCTACGAGTGGCATTGGGAAATGCCAGATGTGTGACGGTGAATAATGTTCTCGACGCCAGTGCTGAGAGCCCCGTCTCGACAAATGCAGCGGGAACTGATATTGGATGGAAGGCATATCAGGAGAGAACTATCAATGAGATGCGGGAGCAGTGGAGGAAATGGAAATCATATGATGTACATCGCCTCGCGCGGCGCGCAGCAGGTAGCAAGTTTGGCACTAAGCGGCGCCCCTTATCTTGCAGCGCAGGTCGCGCCACCGACAGAGAAGGGATGGCTCGACCAGCTCTCGCTCCCAGGATGTGAAGGAGGCACGCAGGCTGCGCCCGCCCCGTCCTGGATAGATGTTGCCCGAGCCCGAGCTGATGAAGATTTACCCCCGGGCACGACCAGCCCCCTGAATGAGCAATTCAGGGGAAAAAAAGGCCAAGTCGGATGTTTGCAAACTCGATAGATGGGTTCTGCGAGCCCCCAAGAGAAAAGCTGTGCCGAGTTGGGCCGCCCCTGTCGAGTTTTTAGCTACTCCTTCGGCCCCGCCCGCGGTCGCCTCGCACAGAAACCGCGGTTCAGGGGCTCCAGAGCCCGAGCTAGACGCGCCAGTTTCCAGATCGCACCCCGAGGACGCCTGTCTCAGTGTTAGAACCAGTCTGCGCACGCTTGTTTTTTGCCGCTCCACCATGGGGGATCTCTTGGGGCAAAAACGACGGAGCCACCTTCGGGGGGGCGGCCTCGGGGCTCCGAACGACCCCCCCCCCCCCCTCCGCTCGGCAAGGGCTGGCGCCCCACTCGCTCCACGACCCCGGAGATGCCACCCCAGGTGCTAGGTTTCTTGTCCCACAGATGCAAGGAGGATGCCTGTCCCATTCCCTAATCATGATGCGGCGCATTCGCAGAGCAGGTAAACTCGGCTTGTTGCACCTACATGATCTCGCGAATGCGTTCGCGAGTGTGAAGTGGGCAGGCGCGCGGGCTGCTGCAGCGGGGCCGATGGAGGGCGCCCTCGCGCGTTTAGACTACCAGCGATTTGAAGAAGCCGCAGTGATTGTGCAACGCGAAGAGGGCCTTTTTATACGCGTTAAAGAAGGAGCCAGGATGCGGGGGCATGATGGTGGGGGCGCATATCGCGCGCCAGTTTGCCCAGAGTTATCCAGACAGCTATCCAGGATGGGGGGGGGGGGGGGCGGCTCGAGCGGGGGGGGGGGTTGGTGATGGGGGAGTTGGTTACCCAGCGCCCATTCCTGGATAGGGCCGTAGATGCGTCACTCAGCCTGCATGCCGACGACGTCTTGAAGTTATTGATCGGGGGGCCGCGCCAAGTGACCGAGGACCTTGCTCAGATGAGCGAGAGAACGAATGCCTTCCTGGACCAGGCCCGGGCCGAAATCGGTTGCAAGCAGAATATGAGCAAGCAAGAAATTCCCCCTGTTCTTTCGGGGCCTGGGTCGGGAACGCACGCGCGTGATCTTAGGATGCAGAGGGCCACCCTTCCCGCCTCGCGCCGCGCCCGCGCCGGAAATTTCGGAGGGCGAGTAGCTATGCAATTGAGTGCGCGCCGCAAATAGGTGGTGGCGGCGGCCCATCGCCCCCTTGGAGCTTTTTGGTCTTTGAAGCGCGCGTCGTGGAGGGCGACGCGCGCGCTCCTGATGCGCTGTGCGCAAAGCACCGCGCTGCACTCTAATGAGGCCTCTATATATATATATATATATGCCCCAAGCAGCAATATAGCGCATTAGCTCATTTAGTAGCACGATATGCTAGGAGAGCTATGAGAGGAGCTGCGCACAAATTGCGAGAGACAGACACTGGACAACAGCATCGCGCACTCAGCACAGCGCAGGTATTGGAGCATTGGCGAACGGCACCCGCGAGCCTCGAGATGCGGGCGCGGCGCCTTCGGAGGTGTCAGACCATGGTCGCCCACCAGTGGAGGAATGGCCAGATTCTCACCTCCATGTTCGGTCGCTTCTTGTTTGAGGAAGCACCGGCGCTGATCCAGGGAGACCCGAAGAAAGCATGTAATTCCGTGGGCACTTAAATTTCGCGAGGATGTACTTGAGGGAATAGATGGGTTCGATTAGGGGGGCGGGTATCTTGGGATGTGTATTCGCGCGTGGTGGACACTGGAGTTTACCGACGAGGAGGTGGAGGCGGCGTTTATTTCTCGAGGTTTCGTGGCGCTACTAAAAGGAGTTTACATGTCAGCCGCGCCGCCGCCAGAATGGCAGCCATGTCAGTTGCCGACTCGAACAGTTACCACTGCTACTACGCGCGCAGGTGGAGGAGAACGGAAATGTGGGTTCTTATGGGGAAATGGCAGATAATTCGCATCTTGCTTTGACACATCTAAGGCAGTTACGCAACATAGGATGGCCAAACATGCACAGCGTGATGCGAGGACAAGAATAGTTACCACGAATGCATGCCCATTCTGCCCTGTCGCATTCGGACGCGCGAAGACCGCGCGGCGACATCTTCTCTCGAGCGTGGCCAGAGGTGGGCATTGCATTGGCGGCTCGAGATGTATCGGGGGGCGACAACGCCCTGATCGGGCACGTTGTCATCTGCGTGAATTTCGGGTCCAAGCCTTCGAGCAGCTACAGGGGCATCTGCAGAGTCACGTGCCACCATTCAAAGTGCTACCGGAGCTGGCCTCGACGCGGCCATATCGACCCCGCAATGTCCTTTGCCGTGGCCGCCCCAGCCTGGGGGCCCAGCTCGGGCTCAGACGGACCAGCTCGCAAGGTGCAGATCCGAGAGTTGCTCGCCAAAGGAGAGGGCGTCAGCGCAGTCAAGAATCTGCTCATCTTCCTCGCAAAGCTCAGTTTGACGACCGCGGCCGAGAACTGGGAAATCACAGGCGCGCCGTGGAATGCGGTGCTCGTCGACGCAAAGTCACGCATCGCAGTCGAGGCGATGGCCCATGGCAAGTCCTGCCACGAGGCAACCAAGACGGCAGAAGGAGACCCCGCCGCTCAAGAAGGCCTTGGCCCGCCGTGCGCGCGCGTAATTCGCGGGCCTCATGTTGGGCGCGCCGAAGACCCAGATCGAGCTCGAGCCGACCAACAAGCAGTGCCCGACGGAGTTCTGGGCGAAAGAGGTGGCGGCGGAGGGCAAGACGCAAGCCGACCTTCTGGGCAATGTGATGCACTGCAAGTGCAAAGCAGCCAAAGTCAAGGATGGCAAACCAGGCCAGGCGAAAGTCGCGATTGTGATGGGCGCGGAGTTCTGCGCGGTGCAGACGGTGATCACGGCGGCTCTGGCGCAGGGCTGCGGCGCCAAGAAGCACGGCCCAGCTCCCAGGGGCCCCTTGGAGCGGGCGGCGCAGGATCTCCTCGAGGTGCTCGAGGGTACGTCGACGGGCAGCAAGAAGGAGCAGTAGGACGCACGCAGCGGCCGAGGCTGACGGCCATCCAGCGCGCGCATATTGAACAGTTCTGCCATCGGCCTCTGCAGATGGTAGAGCGAGGGGCTGTTGCGCTGGAGGCCGCGCTGCGACGCCCAGGAGCGGCAGCCACCAGTTGGAGTTTGCAGCCGCCCGAGAGGCGGAAGAACGGGAAGGGGAAAAGGGGGGTGGGTGAGTGGCCGCGGTGTTTCTCAGGCCGCTGAGCATTCTTCTGGGGGCCAAACTCACCCACCCCCCTGAACCCAAGTTTTGAGCATCAATCTTATTGGTTTAAAGGGGGTCTGAGGCTTGATGTAGGAAGCGAGCCAGTTGTGCCCTGGATGGCGGGAGTGGTCATTGTGTCCCCACCGTCCAGGGCGGGGTGGCTCGCCCCGCCCTTCAGCCTAAGAATATCTCGTGGTTGTCTTGGTGCGGGAAGGCCCTTCAGCTCAGTCGGCAAACGAGGGTGCCTCAGACCGCCTGTGCAGTGCTCTCCTGTCTGCACAAGCGGCCCCCCAGAAGTTCCGGGCAAACGCAGGTTTTTAATATAAAAATGGTGAATGTTACAAACTGGCGAATCCAGCCAGGAGTTGCCCAGGCATCTCACACGAACAGACGAACCCAGTGCCCCCAGAGTTCGGTTCCTATCCCGATTCCCCCCCCGTCCGCCTGCTTCTTCCTGTCTCTTTCCTGCCACCCCTCATCATTATCCTTCCTGCGCCCACCATCCCCACCCCCTCCCTCCTCTTCACTCATGCTCCTGGTCATGCTGACCCCCTCCTCATAACTTATCCTAATATTCATCCTCATGCTCCTTATTCACCCTCCTACGCAGCGTCCTTCCTCCTTCCTGCTCGTCGTCCCTCTTCTCTCTTTTCCGTTTCCTCGTCCTCCTCCGCCTCATCCCTGCATCCCTGGTATTCCTTGTCCGACTCGCGCACTCCACGCAACCCGCATACGCTATTACGAAACAGTTGAAACAGCGTCTTCAATCCTGGAACTATGATGTTCCAACCTACGTTAGCCTTGACCACCAGAAAGAATTCCGAGCACCAAAACAAAGCACCGAAACTCGACGGTTTTCACGTGTCGGGCCCTGCGAGACACTTTTCCGGGTGCTCAAAATCATTTCTTGGATGTGGTCTTCAAGTACGACGGGAGCAACATAAGTCTTGTTTCCGAATTCCGATCGGATGTGGTGAGTTGCAAGCTTGGCCCCGGCTTCAAGATATTCAACTGGATTCGACCTGGTTCCGGATTCGATACTGATTGCTATAGATCCTTATTTCCACCCTTTCCTTCCCCTCCTCGCCGAGTACCTCCCTTCATCCCACTCTCTTAGGATGCAACTCCTGGGAGGCCAAATTAAGCGTCGGCGATGCTATATCCGTGGTTGAGAGCTGGCCTCATCCAGCAAATCCCGTTGAATCCAACTTGGCTTTCTCCCAGGCCTCATCTGGCCTAGTCAAGCTCAATGGTCTCTTCGTCTGGCAGTGACCTCCCAGCATTTGCCTTCAATGCTCCTTTACGGTAGCTTCGTGTCGTCGCGACCGGCGGCGACCACGCTAGCGGCGTTCAACGTTGAACGCCGCGGGCGACCCAGAATTTTTCGATGTGGAACGATTCGGACGTTTCGGAAACGGCCGATCATTAAAGGTTGAACGATCCCCGCCGGTGTCAGAAACCAACGCCGAAGTTGGCACGACACGAACCTGTCGTACCTCCTCTCCTTGCCCCTTCTCCCAGTCGGCCTCCAGGGACAGCCCTCTCTCGGGGAAACGTAAGACCCGAGTAAGCCGGAACTCGGGTTAGCCGAAGTTTTTTGACGAGCGCGTCCAGGATTTTGACGGTCCGGTTTTTGTGGGATGTCTGCAGCGAGAGCCCGCGTCAAATTTCAGATTGGATTTCGTCGTTTTCATAAGGCCCCCGTTAGGCCAACCCGAGTCCCCCGTACCCGGGTCTTACGTCTCCCCGACTCTCGCGCGAGCAGCGCATGGCCGCCCTTCGTCGAGAGAGTCCACCTCAGAGAAGCGCCAGAGGCGAGCAACCCAGCGCACGCGCAGAGATTCAGTACGGCACGCTCTCCCGTCGGGCACTCCGTTCGGTTCCGTTCCTTCCCCCATCCTTCGAGTATAATGTCCTTCTTCCTCCTCCTCCTCCTCCTCCTCCTCTTCCCCCTCCTCCTCCTCCTCCTCCTCCTCCTCCTCCTCTCTCCTCCTCCCGCCCCTCTTTTTCCTCCCTGGTGGAGCCGCTATGTTTCAAGGGGATTTCGTATCACAGTGGACCGTTTCACTTCAGGCGTGCATCGAAGACTTGCATTGAGCGTAAAAAATAATGTTCCAACCGACTTTAGCCTTGATCACCAGGAAGAGCTTCGAGCACCAACAACAAGTGCCGAAACTCGAGGGTTGTCACGTGTCGGGCCCTGGGAGACACTCGTCCGACACTGTTTCGACAATGTTTCGACTCTCTTTCGATGCCTTTCCTGGGGCTTGAAATTATTTCTTGGGATGTGGTCCTTAAGTGCGATGGGAGCAGCATAATCCTTCGAGCAGGGGACCGACTACATCATTGACCTGCCCCAGAACTGTTCCCAAACATTGGTTGGTGTGTGTGTTCCTGGATCCGACGGAAAATTACTCACTGTGTGGAGCTCCCCATATGTGCATATCTTTGCATTGGCACTTCCGCAGTGAATGTCTAGGCGCAAGAAACTTCGAACATGAACGAGCTTGGATATTGACAGCCTGGGAGAGAGTCTAACTGTGAATGACTTTGATGAGCCCTAGTACGAATGAGTCTATGCGCGTGAGCCTGCGCATGGCTACGACTAGGGTGAGAGTATCTGCACGTCAGTAGCCTGAGCATGACTGAGTGTGACTGAATCCTCGGGGGGACTCTTGGGGCTTCCTGGGGTTTCCTCAAGTCTACTGGGGCTCCTGGAGCCTCCTGGGGCCTCGTGGGGTCATCATCACGATCATACTCATCCTTCATTCGCCATCGCTCAACACAGCCAACGAGGGAAGGAAAGGATGAGGATGAGGGGTCCAGCGCGGTCAGAGAATAACAAGAACCCCATCCCTTGGAGATGGGGAACACATAACTTAGGGGCAAATCAATTCTGCAGTCGATCCTCGCACGGGGAGCTTGCGCGCCAATGCCCGCGCAGTCGGCCCCGCTGCTCCTCCTCCCCCTCCTCCTCCTCCTCCTCCTCCCTCCTCCTCCTCCTCCTCCTCCTCCTCTTCCTCCTCCCCTCCTCCCCTCCTCTTCCTCCTCCTTCTCCTCCTCCTCCTCCTCCTCCTCCCTCCTCCTCCTCCTCCTCCCCTCCTCCCCCCTCCCCCTCTTCCCCCTCCTCCTCCTCCTCCTCCCCCTCCCCCTCCTCCCCCTCCTCCCCCTCCTCCCCCTCCTCCCCCTCCCCCTCCTCCCTCCTCCCCCTCCTCCCCCTCCTCCCGAGTCCTCTGCCTCCCCCCCCCCCTCCGCCGCGCTCAGGCCACCTCTGCGGTGCCGACCGCGCCGCCGCCGCCGCGCGCGCGGGAGCCCGGCTTCCTCGCCGCCGCGCGGCACGGGGACGCGTGGGACGAGCAGCTGCCGCTCAACGCCAGCTTCGGGCCCCAGCAGGAGGCGCCTCTGCCAGCCTTCTTGCCGCCAGGATACCCTGGGTTTCTTGGGTTTGGCGGTCCTGCTATGGGAAGAGTGACGTTCCCGCACCAAAAACCAATGGACGTCCTGGGGTCTCAGGGTTGGGTTTCTTGAGGGGAGGGTTTCTTGTGGACTGACCTCCACTGTATAAACATAATTTTTGGGCGCTCCGCGCGGATTTTTGTGATCCGCGCCTGGGCGCCCTGGCGGCGCCTCCGGCGCCGCCCCCGGCGCGCTCCGCGCGCCAGGGCGCCCAAAGTTTATGTTCCTGGTTTTTGTTCTTCTCCTAGGTTCCTCCGGTTCGATCCGATTCGATGTCGATGGGTTCCGATTCCGATTCGGTTCGACGTGGGATTCCGATTTGGATTCCGATTTCTCGGTGATGCACAATTAGTCTGCCGATGTCCGCCGACCCGACTTATTTCGATTGCCGATGCGACTCATCGATTCGATTCTGGGCTGCCCTGCTCTCGGCAGGGGGGGGAGGGGGCACCTCCTCTTGCCGCGAGTGGAACAGAAAGAACGCGACGGACGGGTTCTTGTAAAGCTTCCGGCCTCCAGGGGCCCTCGCTGGGCCCCTGGGCCGTCGCAGAAACCCTTCGGGATGGGAAGCCGGTCCCGGGAGAGGGGCCCACGTTCGCCGCTCATCCATCTTTTTGGAGGTCGGTGGGAGAGTCAAGCAGTGGCGAAGCGTCCCGGCACGCTTATAGCCCCACCAAACAATGTTCTAAGAACTTTTTGTGGTTCCTACGAAATGTTCTTAGAACATTTCTGGCTGGGACTGGGACTGTCTTGTTTCAACACATCGGGCTTATGTTCTAAGAACATTGTCTTTGTTATAAGAACATATTTGGATTCTAAGATCGTGGTATGACTATAGGACTGCCGGGGCGGTCGGTCCCTGTTCAAGAGAGGTGTGGCAGAAAGAGGTTTGGTGCCAATCGTGGAGCGGGCGATGTAATCTACGATAGGTAGCCTCGCCAGGTGCAGCATCGGCACCACACCCCTTGACACCAGAGCCCTCTCCTGCCCCCGGAAGCCTAGCGAGGGGGGGGGGAAGGGAGGAGGTCGGAGGAGGAGGAGGAGGAGATACCGCTGCCGCTGCTCGCCGTGGAGGGCCCTCGTCGCCACGGCAGCATTCTCGTGGAGATCCTGGTCAGAACGCACGCCGGGAGAAGTCATGGCACCAAGCTCTGGCAGAGCGGATTTCGCACGGAGAGCAATGGGATGGGCTTGGGTTGTCCTGGAGAATTTCGTTCCGGATTTCGACGCGAATCTCGTGCGGATTTGTTTTGGCCAGGAATGAAGATTCAAACACATCTACGTGAAATTGATTTCGTCTGTCGCTTGACGTTTCGTTTTTTTGTGTATTGTTAGGAATCCACGCAAACATCCGCTGCAGCACGTCTACAAGGTCGGTGCAGTGAGGAGAGGTCTGGGGAATACCAGAGCGGTACATGATTATTCCTTATTCTTTAGAGGGAGAGGGAGGGGGAGGAGGTCAGGTCCGAGGTCTTCTGAGGTTTTCGTCTGCGCTCGGCGGTTGTCGAGCCTCAGGGTGCGTTCCAGCAGCTGCGCCTCGCAGACTGCGTTCTGGGGGTGCCCAGTTCAAACCGAACGACCGCCTGAGACCCGAGTTGCGGCCCGAACACCAACAAGCCCGAGGCAACGTTAGTGAGGGATACGCTTGGGGGGGGATAGATCGACCCCCAACCGCCCATTCATCGCCGACAGAGGCCCGATAACTCCCCCCCGCTCAGGACCGTTCGGTTTCTCTATCGATGGCCTATCGCCGATATATCGGCGATGTATTGCCAGTTCCATGGCGACGTTCTCCCCCAAGCCAGGGAGGAAGGGGAGGGGCTGGAGGGAGAAGCACGCCGGCAGGGGAAGGACGAGCGAGGATGGGGGAGGAGAAGGAACGAGGAGAAGGAGGAAAAGAGGCGAGGAGGAAGGGGATGGCAGGAGGAGATCGAGTAATTAGGAGAGATGAGCCGCCGCCGATCAGATTCGCGCACGGAGGAGCAACAGCCAGTGCCATTTCTGCTCCCCTCCTCGCTCCTCCCCTGCCCCTCCCCATCCCCGCTCTCCCCCGCGCCAAGCTCCAGCGAGCTTGCCTGGCCCGCGCGCCTCGCAGGCGGGGAGACGCCCGCGTCCCCCGCTTGCTCTCGGCCGGCGAGCCGTGATGCCGACGACGCAGGGCTCGTTTCGATTTCTCCGATTCGATTCGATTCGATTTCGACGGCTGCGATCCCGATGCGATTCGACTTCGGATTCCGATCTGGACTCCGATTTCTGAAAGGAGGCCCACTAGCCTGCCGATTTCCGCCAATTCGACTTCTCCCGACTCGGCTGCCGATTGCCGCCGATCCGATTCATCTCGATCGCCGATCCGACTTATCGATTCGATTCTGGGCTCTCCTGACGACGCCGCAGGAGGTGCCAGCCGCCAGCGTCCCGGTCGGCGGGTGTGCCGTCACCCGGGGACGCCTAAGGCCCGCTTGCCTCCCCGCGCCTGCGTGCACGCCGTGCCCGCGCGCACCACGCGAGGTACGGCAGGTTCGCGTCGTGCTTTCTGAGGTTCCAGCCTGCTTTAGCCTCGACCACCAGAAAGAATCTCGAGCACCAAAAGAGTACTGAAACTCGGGGGGTTTCACGTGTCGGGCCCTGGGAGACACTCGTCCGACACTCTTCCGACACTCTTTCGATATTGTGTCGACACTTCACCGGGTGCTCAAAATTATTTCTAGGATGCGGTCTTCAAGCACGATGGGAGCAACACAGGTCGTGTCGACCGGCGGCGACCCCACCGCGTACGTTTAAGGTTGAACGCCGCCCGTGGCCCAGAATCGGCCAGTCGTTGAACGGTCCGGTGTTCACGGAACGGCCGATCTTTCAAGTTTGAACGGTCCTTGCGGTGTCAGTAACCAACGCTAAGGTCGACACGACGCGAACCTGCCGTAATCAAGGGAACCCCGCCCTTGACGCCGAGCTCCAGTTGCGACATCCTGCGCGCCACGTGCGACGGCGTTTACCTATTCCGTTCGCCACTACATTAATTACCAGTGGCGGGCCTTTCTTCAATCCTCGGATTTTTTGAGTGTCGGGGACGACGTCGGGGTGGTGTGGTGTATCCTTGTTTCTCCGCTTTCCCGGGGAAACAACGAAACATGCAGACGCCAGGATCCCGTACACACCAGGATACGTTTCCTTGTGCGAATTTCAGAGCGGGGCCGGTAAAAGCGTGGTGCATGGGGTGCGGCTCCTCAGCAACCTCCCGCTTCTGAAGAGGTCGCCCTCGGCGTCCTCGCCGCCAGCGCCCTCGCCGCCCTCGCCGCCAGCGCCCTCGTGTTCATCCTTGTCGACGTCGTTTCGGGAGCCCCCGATCGGGTATAGCCAGGACCCCAGGTACGGGGACCAGGTTAGTAGTAGTGCCCCGGAGTCCTTCCATTGGCCAGAACCACTAAGCCAGGTTTGCCGTAGATGGTGTTTTTTTCTGGTGACGGCAGTTCCGGTCCTGGGGGGCGCCCCCCAGCACACATCCGTACACCAGGTCCCACTACACTTCAGTCGGGCCTGTCCCCCAACAGGGGGATTGTCGACGAAAAATAAAAAATGCACCAGAAATGCCCCCAAATGGTCAAAACATGCTCCAAGAATAGTCCCTCGATTATTCTTGGACCATTTGTTTACTATTTTGAGTGTATTTGTTATTTTTCCTGCCCGACTTCACCCAACCCAGTTCTGCCAACGCCCCACCCGAGCGGTGCGGTAGCCGCACCGCGGTGGGTCCGCGGGGCCTCGGGGTGACGGCACGGTCTGTGGCGTCCGGGGCCGCTCTCTCGGAGGAGACGCCCCCGGGCGACGTGGGCCTCCGCGGCCGTGCGGGGGCGGACCGCGAGGCGAGGCCTCTCTTGGAGGAGGAGGAGGAGGAGGAGGAGGAGGAGGAGGAGGAGGAGGAGGAGGAGGAGGAGGAGGAGGAGGCGGAGGCGGAGGGGGGGGGGGGAGGAGGAGGAGGAGGAGGAGGAGGAGGAGGAGGAGGAGGAGGAGGAGGAGGAGGGGAGGAGGAGGAGGAGGAGGAGGAGGAGGAGGAGGAGGAGGAGGAGGAGGAGGAGGAGGAGGAGGAGGAGGAGGAGGAGGAGGAGGGAGGAGGAGGAGGAGGAGGAGGAGGAGAGAGGAGGAGGAGGAGGGGAGGAGGAGGAGGAGGAGGGGAGGAGGAGGAGGAGGAGGAGGAGGGGGGGGGGGGAGGAGGAGGGGGGGGAGCACGAGGTCTCGGTGCAGCGCCCAGGGGACCACCTGGCCTCCCGCTGCCTTGCGTCCGCGCTCTTGGCGGGGCGCCTGGCGGGCGCGCCCTTCGACCGCGTGCGGGGGCGGACTGCGAGGTCACCGCACGGTCCGTCACCGTAGCGAGGTCACCGCACGGTCCGTCACCGTGATGAACAAGTCGTCCTTGGCGCCGCCGTCTTCGGCATCCTCGCCGCTGGCGCCCTCATCGTCGTCCTCGCCGCGTCGCTGCCCTCGTCATCGCCGCCGCCCGGCGGCTCGACGACGCGACGACGACGACGAGCGCCCCCGCGCGGCCAGGGCCAGACCTCCCCGAGGTCGCCGGGCAGCCCGCTCCCCGCCGATGCGGCCCCGGCTCCCTGCCCCGGGGGCCGCCGTCGCTGAGGTTCGGGGGCGGCAAAGATGGGGGTGATGATTAGGAGGAGGTGGATATCATGGCGGGGGGCATGGTATCTCCCCAGATTTCGTGGCGCCTTTTCTTATTTCATTGCGTCCCTGGCCCCCCCTTGGCCGCGCACATGCAGCCGGCCATGATTTGCGCCCCCCCTCTTGGACGCCCCCCTCTTGGCCGCCCCCGAGAGGTGGCGGCGGCGGCGGCGGCGGCGTCGTCGTCGCTATGGACGGTTCGGCCACCGGCAGCGTCGGGGCGGTCGGCGTCGGGACGGTCGTCGCTCGGGACGGTCGTCGCTCGGGACCGTCGGCTCGGGGCGGCTCGAGGGGGTAGGCTCAAGGGGGGATGCATCGTTCTTGACCTCCCAGATTCGGCGGCAACAACCAGATCGTGAGCATGAGCCGTCGGAGGTCCGCGTGGACTGCTAGGATCGGCGCGGGGCCTCCCTCCCTGCCTGGCTCGTGGAGCTCGCCGGGGACGGCGCCGGAGGCCCCGCCAGGGGGACCCAGCGCAAATGCATCTGCGATGCAGCCTGGTGTGGAGCCCGATGTTCCCCGCGCTGGCGTCGCCGATGCATCGTCGACGTCGCCGATGCCTCGCCGCTGCATCGGCGATGCGGCGCGATCCTCCGACCACATCAAGGGATAGGCTCGGGGGAGGGGGGTGCATCGACCTCCACTCGCCCACCCATCGCCGAGAGGGGCCCGGCAGCCCGCCACGCCGGGGGGGGGATGGGGATTCGCCATCGGCGGCCCATCGCCGATCCATCGGCGAGGGGGTGGGCAGACCTCCTACCCTGACACGCCGATAAAGGAATTGGCCGTTTTCGGTTCGCGAGAGGGCGTCGCGGCCGTCATTGTTGCGGGTCCAGGTCCGTCGGTTTCGGTCCCAGGCCGTTTTCACCAAAGGGTGGTTTACGAAAGGGAGGTTTGTCCACCGCCGAAGCTGGTCTCCCCGTGACGTTTCCTCTCACCTGGGGATTTCGGAGCGCCCTCGTTCCGAGGCAGAGGGTTATCGATAACCACCGCCCGAGTGATCAATATATTCGGGGACTTCGGCAGGCGGTGGACATGGGCACACTCGGGCCCCCTAGGGCGAAGGCTCCCAGGACATCGGCCCTCCAGTAGGCGGATATACACAATTCCCCGCCTCGCATCTCGCGGTACGAAAAAAAGTGAGCGGCACGGGTGCGGCCACAATTTCTGTTGAGCGGACTGTTGTCGGAGGCTCTCAGACTGTTCCGCAGCGCCGTGGAGCGGCCGCGGCGCCCGGTGCGTCCTCGAGACTCGCCAGATAATTGTCAGAGGGATTTCTCTCCAGGTCTTGGCCTCGTCGTATTCGGCGATTTTGCAGGGTCCTCGTCGCCACGGCTCGAAGCGACTGCGCAGGACGGGCCTGGACACCACTGTTGAACGGACCGTTGTCGGATGGCGGCGGCGACGGCAGCCTCTGCGAATGGGCGCTTCTCGAGGCACCACCTCCCTCGCTTGAGGCATCGTTCTCGGGACATTGCCGACTGGGCGATCGAGTGGCGATCCGCAGTGCGCTGTTGTTTGGGTGAGCTCAGCATCTGCAATCGACGCGTGCATGCCAGGGGCGAGGGCGTGCCTGAGTCGCACGCGTCTTAGCTGGCTCGGGGCGAGCAGGCCTCGTCTCGTTGCCTCCTCTCTTCTTCCTCGTGGGCATCGCCCGGGCGTGTGCATGTGTCTCGGCGGGGAGGATCGGAGATCTTGGGTGAAGCCGGCACATCTGCACGGGAATCGACGTCCGAGCGATGGATGGCGAGCTCTCCCGGCCAGGGGGGGCGGGGGGGCAGGCGGGGCAGGGGGCGGCCTCGCTGGGGGGGGGGGGGGCGAGGCCGAAGGGGGGAAGGGGGGCAGGACGGGGGGGGGGGAAGCGAAGGGAGGCAGGGGGGCGAAGGGGAGGGGCGAAGGGGGGGGCGGGGGGGGGGGGGGGAGGAGGAGGGGGGGGGAGGAGGGGCCCAAGGCGGGGGGGGGGGCCGAAGGGGCAGGGGGGCGAAGGCGGGGGGGCGCGGGCGGGCGGGGGCCTCCGGCCAGAGGAGGGCCTCCTCGTCGCCTCCGGCCTCGCGGGGCCGGCCTCGGGCCTCGCGGGGCGTCCGGGGGCGGCTCCTCGCGCGGGGGCCCGCAGCCAGCCCCGGGGGAAGGGCTGGCGGGGGCCCCCGCGTCGACCAGTGCCAGGCGTTCGGTGGCGGCTCCAGAGGGAGGGGTGGCTAGAGGGGGGGGGGGGGGGAACACGGCCAGGGCCATGACTCGAAGAAGAGAGAGAGAGCGCCATGGACAGAAACTTTTGGCGCTCCGCGCGGATTTCTCGGATCCGCGCGCCGCTGGCGGCGCCTCCGGCGCCGCCCCTGGCGGGGCCCCTGGCGCAGGCCCAAGAGATCCGCGCGGAGCGCCAGCAGTTTATGTTTCTACAGTTTTTTCGTGTTTCCCTTCTCGTGAGATCTCCCCGGCCTCCACGGCGCTTCGTCGTGCTTTGATGCGTCCCCGTGGCCCCCCCTCCTGGCGGCCGCGCGCCTGCCGCGGGCCATATGACTTGGGGCCCCCCCCTCTCGGACGCCCCCCCTCGTGGTCGCCCCCCGTGTGGAGGGGGGGGGGGGCGGGGTCGCCTCCAGCCCCGCTTCGGCCGGGGCCCTCTCGGGGCCGCCGTGGGTCGCCCGCGGGGTTCCTTGGCCTCCCTCTCCTCCTCCTCTGTCCTCTGTCCTCTGTCCTCTGTCCTCCCTCCTCCTCCTCCTCCTCCTCCTCCTCCTCCTCATCCTCATCCTCATCCTCATCCTCATCCTCCTCATCCTCCTCATCCTCCTCATCCTCCTTCTCCTGTGGGGCTCCCGAGGCGCGCGGCTCCTGGGAGCAGCTTGGGCCGAGCGGCCCAGGGTGTTCAGAGCATGCAGAAAACAAGCGGGTGCCGCATGTGGCCGTTATTTTCCTCGTTGTTTTGCCAATTGGCGCAGGCCCTCGCACCCTCCCCCCTTCCCCCCCCCTCTGGAGTAGATCTTGGCTATTTTTTGGCACCTGCTTCGAGCAGGTGGAGCCCCTCCCTCAGAGGACACACGGTTCCAAACAGTCGTACTAAGCATAGGTCCAGAGCCAGCTCCCCCCCCTTTCCGCCCAACGTCGAAACCCCGAAGAGAAAACGCTCACGTATGTGGTTGA
>CAUYUJ010013625.1:77500-157500 GCA_963575745.1 Prorocentrum cordatum | reverse complement strand
TATGCGTCGCAGGCATGCATGGCAAGGGCCCCAGTAACGTGCCGGGGTGGTTATCGTCGCGAATGGTGCGCGCGTGCGCAGGCAATACTTTGTCATGTGGTGTTGACGCAGATGGCGGGCCTGCACGCTTTGGAAAATACGATCCCAGCCCGAAAACCCTGGGCAAAACCAGCCTGACGATGTGATACCGCGCCCGCGCGGTGCCCAGCGTCTGCCGCAACACTCGTCTCGCAATGTTGTCGACAGGGATTCTCGGGGTCGATGGGTGTCCGCTGTCGGCGACCACTCGAGTGGGAGAGGGGTGTTTCTTATCGATCAAGAGGGAAAAAAACACACAGACACAATTAATCGTCGATCCCCAGGAAAATATGGGGAAAAATGGGAAAATATGGGAAGTGGGGGGAAGACAAAAACCCAGACGAAACAGGAAAATATGGGGAATTATTTTATTTATGTGTATTCATTTGTGTGTCCTGGGGCCCCTTCAGAGTGGGAGAGGGGTGTTTCTTATCGAGGCGCGAGCGTGGATCAGTGCGAGTGGATCAGCGGCGGGTCCCGCTCTCGTGCAGAAGCGGCGCGCTCCGGCGCCCGATCGGGCGGCGTTGGCTTCGTGCTTCGGGGGGGGGGGGGGGGCCTTTCCCGACCCGCGGACCTGGCGCCCACGCGCCAGATCGACGGCTCCGTAGCCCGTGTTTCGGGGAAACGTAAGACTCGAGTAAGTTGGGACTCGTGTCGACCGACGGTTTTTGACGAGCGCGTTTTGGATTTTGGCGGTCTGGTCTCCGTGGGACGTCTGCGGCGGGAGCTCGCGCCAAATTCCAGACTGCGTTTCGTCAGCTTCTTGATGGCCCCGTCAGGCCAGCCCGAGTCCCCTGTACCCGAGTCTTACGTCTCCCCGAGTGTTGGCGTGTGCCCGACTGCTGCGGTGGGTTCGTGTCGTCGTGTTGGCGCGCGGCCGCGGCCCCTGCGTGGGCGTGCAGGGTGGAGCGCCGCCGGGGGCCCAGGATCGGCCAACGTGGAACGATGTGGGGATGGAGGAGTTCCCGGTCGCTGAAGGCATCTGTACACCACCACCGTGCCAGGCCAGGGCCATCCTGGGTCGTAGGATGGTGTATAGACCCTCCTGGCTCGGCCAGGAGGGCGTATGCACCATCCTAGGGCCCAGGATGGCCCTGGCCTGGCACGGTGGTGGTGTATAGAAGCTGCTTTCTGCGTATCCCGATCGTTGAAGGTTGGACGATGCACGCGGTGTCGGTGCGGCGCCCTCTTGGGTTAGGTCGGGCCTGTCCCTTGTGAGGTGGATTTTGGACGAAGAACGAAGGTACCCCAAGCGTATTCAAAACCAAATCCGCGGATTGTGGACGAAAGACGAAAGCACCCTAAACATGTTCAAACAATATCCAAAAATGGTCAGACAATCGTCCCCGTATCATTTCCCAACCATCCTGTGGTGATGGGGCCTCGTTTTTTCCTACATGCCTTCTCACACAGCGCAGCACAGCACAGCACAGCACAGCACAGCACGACGGTCGTTCAGGGCACAGCAGGCGTCGGGTTTTGTCGACACCATAGGGGGTGCGTAGGGGGTGGTCCCTGAGGGCGGCGTCTATGCGGGCCATGGCGCAGGGCATAGCAGGCGTGGCATTTTCTCGGCACCATAGGGGGTGCGCAGGGAGTGGTCCCCGAGCGCAGCGTCTAGGCGGGCCATGGCGCAGGGCATACCAGGCATGGCACTTTCTCGACACCATAGGGGGTGCGCAGGGGTCGGTCTCCGAGCGCAGCGTCTACGCGGGCCATGGCGCAGGGCATAGCAGGCGTGGCACTTTCTCGACACCATAGGGGGTGCGCAGGGGGTGGTCCCCGAGCGCGGCGTCTATGCGGGCCATGGCGCAGGGCATAGCAAGCGTGGCACTGTCTCGACGCCAGAGGGGGTGCGCAGGGAGTGGTCCCCGAGCGCGGCGTCTATACGGGTCATAGCGGAGGGCATAGCAGGCGTGGTTGTTTCCCGACACCATAGGGGGTGCGCAGGGGGTGGTCCCCGAGCGCGGCGTCTATACGGGTCATAGCGGAGAGCATAGCAGGCGTGGTTGTTTCCCGACACCATAGGGGGTGCGCAGGGGGTGGTCCCCGAGCGCGGCGTATATGCGGGCCATGGCGCAGAGCATAGCAGGCGTGGCACTTTCTCGACGCCAGACGGGGTGCGCAGGGAGTGGTCCCCGAGCGCGGCCGCTATCCGTGCCTGTCGTCCAGGGCATAGCAGGAGTGGCACTTTCCCGACACCATAGGGGGTGCACAGGGGGTGGTCCCGGTCTTCAGGGCGTTGCTGTCCGTGACGGTCGTCCAGGGCATAGCAGGCATGGCATATTCTCGACACCACAGTGGATGCGCACGGGGTGGTCCTTGAGCGCGGCCTCTATCGGTGACGGTGGTGCTCAGAGCACATCGGTACGCAAGTTTGTTATCCGTGTCGGTCGTGCTCAGGGCACACGGGAACGCTGGCGGAGCAGGCGTGGCATATTCTCATAATCTCAGGGGGTCCCCGCAGGTGGTGGTCTCTGAGCGCGGCCGCTATCCGAGCCGGTCGTCCAGGGCGCAACAGGCGTGGCATTTTCTCGACACCATAGGAGGTGTGCAGGGAATGGCCACCAACATCATTATCACATGTTTCACTTCAACTATCATCACTCCAGCCATGATATAAGTATGTGGGGTTCTTCGGTAGCGTAATGAAGGAACGGTCCCCGCGTCTCCTCCTCCTCCCGTGCCCCCCCAGTGGGGGTACCACATGCGTCCGCCACACCCAGTGCAGCGCTTCGTGGCCCCAGAGGGAACTCCACGTAAGGCTCCAGTGGGGGTACCACATGCGTCCGCCACACCCAGTACATCGCTTCGTGGCCCCATAGGGAGCCCTACCCAAGGCCCCAGTGGGGATGGCCACATGCGTCCGCCACACCCAGTACAGCGCTTCGTGGCCCCACAGGGAGCTCCACCGAAGGCCCTGGCCACATGCGTCCGCCACACCCAGTACAGCGCTTCGTGGCCCCATAGGGAGCTCCATCGGAGGCCCCAGCAGGGGTGGCCACATGCGTCCGCCACACCCAGTACTGCGCTTCGTGGCCAGTGAGACCGTCCGCATGCGTCCCGCACGCCCAATTTGGCATTTCCACCCACCCAGTACACCGCTTCGTGGCCCCATAGGGAGCTCCACCGAAGCCCCCAGGGGGACCGCCCGCATGCGTCCCGCACACGCAATTTGACATTTTCACCCTCCCAGTACAGCGCTTCGTGGCCCCAAGAGGGAGCTCCACCGAAGCCCCCAGTGGGACCGCCCACGTGCGTCCCACACACACCTAATTTGGTTGTCATTTGCACCCGCCCAGTATAGCCCCATAGGAAGCTCCACCGAAGCCCCTGTTGGGACCGTCCGCATGCGTCCCGCACACCCAATTTGGCATTTCCACCCACCCAGTATAGCCCTTCGTGGCCCCATCCGGAGCTCCACCGAAGCCCCCAGTGGGACAGGACCGTCCGCGTGCGTCCCGGAAACCCAATTGGCATTTTCACCCACCCAGTACAGCGTTTCGTGGCCCCATAGGGAGCTCCACCGAAGCCCCCATTGGGATCGTCCGCGTGCGTCCCGGAAGCCCAATGTGGCATTTTCACCCACCCAGTATAGCGTAGGGAGCTCCACCGAGGCCCCCAGTGGGACCGTCCGCATGCGCCCCACAAACCCAATTTGGCATTTTCACCCACCCATTACAACGTTTCGTGGCCCCGTAGGAAGCTCCACCGACGGCCCCTTGTGCTACCGCCCGCATGCGTTCACCCCCATCCAGTGCAGCGCTGAAGCTATTCACAATTGCGATACCGACAGCTGCATATGGTCGGGTCTTTCGCCGGGATATTTTTCCCATGTTTGAATTTTCGTCCTGTAGAGGGACAGGTCCGACGTAATTATTGAGCCGTCTTGTGGCCCTCTTGGGCCGTCTGGGGGCCCTCTTCGGGGCGTCTTGGGCCTTCTCGGGGCGATGGCGGGGGCCGTTCTGGAGCGTCGACAGCCTGAAAAGGCGAGGATACCAAAGTCTCTCAAAAACTTGAGGACATCAGTGTGATGGAGGTCGGGAGCCTTGAAACCTGGGGTCCATGCAATCGTGGGTCAGCCAGAGCGCCGAATCTTGCAGGATCCTGCAGGGCCAGGGTCGCACTGACCTGGGCCTTGGGTGCAGGATCCTGCAGGATCTTACAAGATCCCTGTAAGCCCCTGACTGACCCGGGTTTGCATTGACCCGGGTCAGTGCGCCCCCGAGGAGGGAAAGGGAAAGGTGGAGGCCCCGCCAGCCTTCCGCGCCCGCTCTCACGGCGGCGTCCGAGGTCGCCGACGGCCGCGCAGGTCAGGCAGAGCCCGCGCCAGCACGCTGCCCGGGGCGTGAGGAATTAAGCGCAGCGAAAAAGGGCCCGGTCGCCGTCGCCGTCGCAGCTGTCGTGTCGGGTCAGACGAGAGTTGGGGGCGGCCCCTCCTCCTCCTCCTCCTCCTCCTCCTCCTCCTCCTCCTCCTCCTCCTCCTCCTCCTCCTCCTCCTCCCTCCTCCCTCTCTCCTCCTAGATGTCGGGGGCGGCAAAGAGGGGGGTAATGACTAGGGGGGGGGATATCATGGCGTGTGCCACGATATGTTTCCCCGGATGCCATGGCGCGTCTTCAAGTCTTATTATTTCATTACGTTCCCTGGCCCCGCTCCCTGGGCCGCGCACATGCCTCCGGCCATGATTTGAGCTCCCCCTCTTGGACACCCCCTCTTGGCCGCCCCCGAAGATGTTGTCGGAGTAGATGGGGTCGGAGGATCGCGCCGCATCGCCGATGCATCGACGATGCGGCTCGACGTGGAGACCGTGTTTCCCGACGCCGACGTCGCCGATGCATCGTCGACGTCGCCGATGATGCATCGGCGATGCATTGGCGATACGGGGCGATCCTTCGACCCCATCTACTCGGACCCAATCTAGGAGGCCTCTAGAAAAGGAGGGGGAGGTTACGAATAGAGTTGCGTGCAGTTGGTTTCGTCCCCGCCCCAGGGCGATTTCCTCGAAACGCTGGCGCCAGAAAAGTCAGCTACGTCAGCTGATTCGCTAACCTTCATTTCACTACCCCCCCTTGTGTCCGACCCGGTCGTGGACGTGGTCATCGTACTCGTCGCCATCGCCGCCGTCGTCGTCGTGGTCCGTCGTCTTGGGCAGCAGTCGTCCTGGCCCGATGTCCTCGTCGCCGTCGTGATGGACCTCGGCGTCAGGATGTGGGCGGGCAGAACAGGGCCACCTCTCTCCACCCCTGGGTCCTTCTATCCAGGCGTCGTGAAACAAAAGCGACCTCAGGGCTTATTTGGCTTCGTGCCCCAGGACCCTCACGACTCACGAAGGGATCAGACTCGGGAAATTGAACGCAAAGACGGGCTCCAGAGCTCCAGACGCGTTTTCATATTACATTGGTTCAAGGAGCCTCCGACGCGGTGGAAAGCATGAGACGGCCAGATTTGATGCTTGATGTAGTTTTGGTTTCAAGAATTTTCATTTCGGGTCTAGAGGTCCACACGAAAACAACAGCCTTTGACACGAAGGCCACGCATCCTGGGGGCCTCTTGAGGCCTCCTGGGCAACTCTTGGGGCTCTCTTGGAGCGCCCTTGGGAGCCTCGGGGACCATCTTCTGGCCATCTTGGAGGACATGGATCAAACAAGAGGTGAGCTTTGATTAGTCGTGGGCCCCCGGAGGGTGCCAAAATGGGGCCAGAACCTGAGTAAAACCAATGATTTTGGCTTCCCCGCCGAGGCCGTTTTGGACCTACGTCCTAAAGGGCTGGTGGGATTACCCCGACCCCCACAGTCGGCGTTTGCTAAACAGCGTTGGGAGTTTACTGAGCAGCCCTTCCCTGTTCAAATCCCCTTGCCTGGTTGCGGTTACTACAGGCTTCGCTCGTCGGGGTGCTTACTATGAGGAGCCCGAGGACATGCACCGGGGTCTGCCCCTCTGCTGGGTGGGGATCCGCCCCCATCTCACCCTCGTGCTTCAAGTGCTCGATCTGCTCCGGGCCTGGTCTCGAGTCGACGCGTGAACAAGCGGGCCCCCAGGGCCCCAGTCAGCCCATCTAGAGAGAACGGGGAATGGAGCATGTGTCGACCCACCGCTGCGATCTTCTAGGGCGCACCAAGTGTCCTGGCTTATTAGAGATCCCGTTTAGGGGGGGAAAGTGGTAGCATCAGACGACGCCGTTACACACACACACACGAACTCTTTGTGTAGCATTGCATTGCTGTTCAAGGACACGTCCCGCCAGCGCAACGAGCACGGATCGAGCAACAGCCAGAGCGGGCGCACCAGACTTTTGCGAGCCAGCCGACCAATTTGATCAAGGGCGGCACGGAAATTCGGGGCCTTCATGTTGATGTTGATGTTGATGTTGATGTTGCTGCTGATGATGATGGTGATGCTGATGATGGTGCTGCTGATGATGACGACGGCGACGATGATGTTGATAATGATGATGATGATGATGATGATGATGATGATGATGATGATGATGATGATGATGTAGATGCTGGTGATGATGTTGGTGTTGATGTTGATGATGGTATTGACGTTAATGTTGATGTTGATGATGCTGTTGATGATGCTGGTGATATTGATGATTTGGAGGAGGATGGTGATGATGATGGTGATGATGGTGATGCTTATGACGATGATGATGGTGTTGATGCTTATGCTGCTCATCGTGATATTCATGGCTGATATTGTTGCTGCTGCTGCTGATGTTGACGATAATGACGACGACGACGACGACGATGATGATGATGATGATGATGATGATGATGATGATGATGATGATGATGATGATGATGATGGTGCTGGTGTTGGTGATGGTGGTGGTGACGGTGGTGGTGGTGATGCTGATGATGATGATGTGGATGACGATGCTGATCATGATCATAGTGATAAGGACGATGATGGTAATGCCGATGATGGTGATGATGAGGATGACGCTGAACATGATGATGATACTTATGATGATGATGATGATGATGATGATGATGATGATGATGATGATGATGATGATGATGATGAAGGTGATGAAGGTGATGATGATGAAGGTGATGATAATGGTGATGGTGATGGTGGTGATGATAATGAGTATGCATAATGAGGCGGGGCCAGTTGGCCCTCGGAGACGTTGCCAGCCCCCGATGTAGCCCCCGACGTTGCCAGCCCCAAGCGATGACAGACACGAATGAGGACAAGCCGCCCTTACGACAAGGAGTTTCTGTGTTCTTTGCCCTCGCCTACATGGGAAGGGAGGAGTCGCCAATCCCCCACACCTTGAGCCCGCTAGGCCCTAACCTTAGCCCTGCTTTGCACCCTGTTCTCGCGCACCGGAACTGGGTGCAGTAACTGACCCAAGACGTGGACGTTTTCTGCTGCTATGCGCGCCCAACCACTCTGCGATGATGGGGTGTGGCCTCGGATGCCAAGCTCGGCGGCGAGCGAGGGGGAAGTGAGAAGGAGAAGGCCTGCTCAGAAGGCGAAGGCGGCTGGGGCTTCTCAGAAGCCCACTGGCCGTCTGAGAGGTTTTCTGTGTCTTCGGGGAAGGCTTAAGTCGGGCCCGTCCCTCTACAGGAGGAATACTCAACAATAGTCCAAACATGGTCTGGAAACTATTTTTTGTATTTGCTTACCATTTTGGAGTATGTTTGAAATATGTGTTATTTATCGTCAAAAATCCCCCTGTAGGGGAACACGCCCGACTTAAGGGAAGGCTTAGAAAACCTCTCGGAAGGGCGGGGGTCTTCCGAGCCTCCTGAGAAGGCCCGCCCCTTCGCACTTCCCCCTGGGCTCGCCGCCGACCCCCTCCTACTCCTTCCCCTCCCTCATTCTCCTCCTCCTTCCTCTCCTCCCCCCCCTTTATTCTCCTCCCCCTCCCCCTCCCGTAGTATCCCCCTCCTTCTCCCCCTCCCCCTCCTCTTCCCTTAACCTTGCCCCTCCCTCGTCGTCCTCCACTCCATTCCCCCCCAGGCTCGCCACCGAAAGGAGAACCGCTGAGATTGACGCATCATGTCAGAGGATGTCTTGGGAGAGCGGCGCCGAGCGGGGGGCGCGCCCCGGGATCACTAGCTCAGCTAATCTCGCGCTTCTAAATAGCACGGCGGGCGTGTTCATTAACGATGACGATGACGATGTCTTCGTTATCGTTAACGATGACGTCATCGTCGCCTTCGTCATCGTCAGCGTCATCGACATCATCGTCGCGTTTCGAACTTACACGGCGGGCGTGTGTGTTGCTGGTTACTTCCTCACGGTTTCTGTCTGTGGGGGCTCTCGCGGGGCCCCAGAGTTGTCAACAACGGGTTCAGGATGAATCGCTGGCCCAGAGGAGCGGGTCGAGACCTCTAGGGATCTACGTTCTGAGAAAATCATGACGCCCGGGGGTCTGTGGGGATCGGGGACCGCCCTGGGACCAGCGGTTCTCATTTTCCCAGGCCGTTCCATAACCTCACGGGTTTGGCCTATGGGGGCCCTCGTTTCCCCCCCCTGGGCTGGTTGCCAAGAAACGCCTTCCGCGCTGCAAGACTCAGGGTTGACCCAAAAGGGGGTCCAGCGACACGGGGGTGGTGCAATAACTGGTGGTGCAATAGATTTGTGGAGTTGCAATACATTTGGGGCGTGTAATACATTTCGGGGCGCAAATGTATTGCTGCATTTTCGCGCGCTATACCTTCCTTGCAACACAATGCGATCCAATTCTCCGGCGCAGTACATTTGCAATACACTTGCCCCAAATCTATTGCACCACCTCCTTTCCGCTGGACCCTTTTTGGGTCACCCAAGAGGGGGCAGGAGGGAGGAGGGAGGAGGGATGAGGCGTTCCACTTTCGGCTCTATGTCTTAGACATAGAGCCGAAGTGCCAACGGAACGGGCCCGCCGAGCCCCCGCCGCCCCCGCAGCCCGCGGCGGCGCCCCCGCTGCCGATCCCTTCGCTCCCGGCGAGCGGCCCGCCCCGCGAGCGGCACGCCAGGCGCGCAGCCAGCTCCGACGCCGGCAACGAACGACGACCGATTGACGGCGACGACGACGACGCCGCCGACGCCGACGCCGACGCCGCCGCCGAGGACGACGACGACGAGGACGACGACGACGACGACGACGACGTCAGCGGCAGTGGCGCTGGCGGTGCCGCCTTTTACTGCGCCGGACTGCGCAGCAGCGGCGGCGCGGCGGCAGCGCGCCGGCGCCAGCGGCGACGATGTCTTCGCCTTCGCGTCAGAGGCTTTCTGGTGTTTCTTCGCCGCCGCCTCGGCCAGGCGTGGCCTGGAAAGGTGGCCAGGATTGGCCCAGGGAGGGGCTCGGGCACCGCCTGCTGACCAGATCTTGACCAGACGACGACGGTGTCTTGGCATCGCTCGGACGTGTGCATTTTCCTTTCGCTGAGGACCATGGAGGAGCATCCTTGATCATCGGGCGAAAAACCACGCGCGAAACCGAAAAGACGCAGGGAATGGACGTCCGAGCGATGGCGAGGTGTCCTCCATCTTCTCTTCCACTCCTCCCCCTCCTGCTGGGCGGCGTACTCGGCCACCCCCCCTCTCGTCGCAAACCGCCGGGTGCGCCCCGGGATCTTGGGCGGAGCGCGCTCGGGAGGACGCCTTGGTGGGCAGTGTTTGAGGAGAGGTTGCGGCGACGATGGGGCTGAGGGCATCGGGCGCTCCAACTCCTGGCTCGCGATCGCGGGCACGCTCGGCATCAAAGCGGCAAGCTATCCGACAGCAGCAGCAGCAGCAGCAGCAGGAGGAGTTGCAACCGTAGTCGCGCTTCCAGCGTCGCGGTCTGGGCCAGGGCGGCGGCGGCGTCGCTCATCGGGGGGGCATGGAGGAGAAGAGGGTAGAAAAGGAGTCGGAGGACGCCAGGAGGAGGAGAGTCAGCCAGAGCAGGAGCGGGGGAGGGGGGGAAAGGGCCGTCCGTCCTCCTTCCCCCCCAACCTCCCCCTCCTCCACCTCATCATCCCATTCCTCCTCCTCCTCCTCCTCCTCCTCCTCCTCCCCCTCCTCCTCCTTCTCATCATCCTCCTCCTCTTCTTCTTGTCTTTCTCCTCAGGTGGCTATCCGGCGGGCCCGCAGCCGTTTTGCCCGCGGCGGCGCGGCGAGCCGTGCCATCGGGGATGCCCCCAGCGCCAGGAGGAGGCGCGACGCGGTGACAGCCTCGCGCGGGGGCTGCGCCTGGCGACACGCCGGCAAGCAGCAGTCGACTTCGGTTGGCTTGGCACGCCGTTCGGCGCCGGCGACGGAGGCTGGGAGCCGATCGAGGCGTGGCTGCAAGAGCCGAAGGGCGAGAAGGCTGCTCTGGCGGAGGCGCAGGCGGACGCCATCAGCTACAGAGCTGGAAGCAGGGCGTGCGAGAAAGGAAACGCGAAGCTGGAGCCAGGCATCGCCAGCTACAGCACGGGGATCAAGACGTGCGAGACGCGAGAGGAAAGGACGGAACCAGACACCATCAGCTACAGCACTGGGAACTTGACGTGCGAGAAGCGAGAGGCGAGGATAGAGCCCAGTGTCGCCCAGGCTACCCTGTGGGCCCAGCAGAGTGCGCCGAGGCGACGGAGGCGAGCACACCTCGAGCCAGGCGAAGGACGAGCCCATCGTCATCAGCTACAGCGCTGGGATCAGGACGAACCTGACGGGCAGTGGCAGCGCCGTGCGGGGAGCTCGTGTAAGAAGAACGGGCAGGGGGCACAGCTGGAGCCCAACTATTCTAGCCACGCTGCTGGGAACAGCGCGTGCGAGAAGTGGGAGGCGCGGGAGAGCCCGACACCATCAGCTACAGCGCTGGGATCAGGGTATGCGAGAGAGACAGGGGCAGTGGCAGCATCGAGAAGGAGACGACTGCGCGCGCGAGAAGGACGGACAGTGGCAGCCGCAAGCGGACGATCAGTGGCAGCTGCAAGCGGACGGGCAGTGGCAGCATCGAGCGGGAAACGGCTGCATGTGCGAGAAGGGCGGGCAGTGGCAGCCGCAAGCGGACGAGCAGTGGCAGCCGCAAGCGGACAGGCAGTGGCAGTCTCAAGCGGACGGGCAGTGGCAGCCTCAGGTGGGCGGGCAGTGGCAGAATCATTCGCACGGGCAGTGGCAGCCGCAAGCGGACGGGCAGTGGCAGCATCATGCGGACGGGCAGTGACAGCAAGAAAACGGACCCTGTGCGTGCAAGAAAGGCAGGCAGCATCATGCGGACGGGCAGCGACAGCAAGAAGGCGGACCCTGTGCGTGCGAGAAAGGCAGGCAGCAGCAGCTTCAAAAGGGGCCAGGACCGCGCGTGCGATCAGCCAGACGCCATCAACTACGGGTCGGGGCTTGCGAGAAGACAGACGCCAACAGCTGCGAGAAGGGAACGTCGGCAGAAGCGAAGCTAGAACCCAATATCCCGTCTCGTCGCCCCGCATCGCCACGGCTGGACCACCAAGCGCGAATTCTGAGAGAGCGGGTGAGGCGAATTTTGAGCCGACGTCTTCAGCTGTTGTAAGGAAATGGAGCGGTCTCTCGCCGCGAGGCAGACCGCTGCCAACGCAGCCGAGACAGCCAAAGTCCAAGGATTTGCAAGGAGGTTCCGAAGGCTGGAGGCCACCAGCTGTATCAGCACGTGTGAGAAAGCCGCAGCAAAGTCACATCGCCAGAAGCGGCTCGCAAACAAGTTCAAGAAAGAAGGACGGTGCAGGAAGTTCCCGAAGGACGCGAACCGGGCTACAAGGGGCATCGCGCTCGACGAGTTCATATACAGACCTGGCGGGTAGAGGGTGCGAGAGGCGAGCTGGGCCGATCCCCGCCCTTGTGGAGGCAGGAGGCCTGGCGACAGGCAGCGGGCCTGAGGGGAAAACTCATGTTTTCCTCCTCTTCCTCCTGCTCCTCTTCCTCTTCCTTCTCCTCCTCCTCCTCCTCCTCCTCCTCCTCCTCCTCCTCCTCCCCCTCCTCCTCCTCCTCCTCCTCCTCCTCCTCTTGCTCCTTCTTTTCCTCCTGCTCCTCCTCCGCCTCCTCCTCCTCCTCCTCCTCCTGTCGTCCTCCTCCTCCTCCTCCTGCTCCGCCTCGTCGTTTTTACGTTCGTCCGACATTCGGTGCGAGCCTGTTGCGTTTATCTTCCTCCTCCTTCTCCTCATCGTGGGTGACTTGGTCAATACGTGCCCCCAGACATCTCGACCCCTTCCCGCCGGGGAAGAGCCTCCCCAATCGAACCATTTTTCGGTGGTCCCCAGAACGGTGCGGTGACCGTACCGAGTGGTGAGTCAGTAGGGATTTAGGATCACCACACGGTTTTTTGCCTTAGTCGTTCTCCGAGGATGCTTCGGTCGACTGGGGCTCGTCGGGGGTTTCGAGGTCACCACGCGGTCCGTCACCACACGTGTTTGGGGCTCCGAGCCGTTTTTCTTCGATAGCCAGGGCCTGCGAAGCGGCTTCAGGACCGCAGAATCAGGGAAGAACCGACCATGCCTCAGAGGTCTACAAGTTGCCACCAACACCAAGATCGGCAGAGTTTCCCCGCCGAGGGACGATGATCCCGATCCCGGCGACGGTGGCAAGATTGGGGTTTCATGGGTGGCCGAAAAAGCACCACCGACACTGAAGTCCAGGATCCCCTGCTCCTGGCGGGGGCATGCACGGTTTCCCCTGGGGCCATAGGCGCCCCGAGGAGGAGGAAGAGGAGGAGGAGGAGGAGGAGGAGGAGGAGGAGGAGGAGGAGGCGGAGAAGGAGGAGGAGGAGGAGGAGGAGGAGGAGGCGAGAGGAGGGGGAGGGGGGAAAACAAATGGAGGAGGAGGATGAGAAGGAGGAGGAGGAGGAGGAGGAGGAGGAGGGGGGGGGAGGAGGAGGCGGAGGAGGAGAGGAGGAGGACGGGTCGCCTAAGCCCTTCGGAGAAACACTCCACGGAGGCAACCTCCTGCCCTGGTGCTGGGGGCCGTTCCCAAGCCTCCAGATGCGGCGCTTCTGTTCGAGCCAGCGGATGCTCGGGGGCACCTCGCCTGCCTGCCCGCGGCTTCCCCGCCAGGGCGGCGGCGGAGGAGAAGGCGGGCGCGGCAGGCCCGCTGCGGGAGCCGCTGCTGGCGGCGGCGCAGGCTCCCACCTCGCGCGCGCGCAGGGAAAGGGACTCTTGGAACGGGTGGTGCCGATGTCTCGAGTCCGCTCGGCATCGGCTTGGCCCGCGGGGTCGTCGCACCACGAACTCGCTCGAACTTGAAAGTCTCGGGTGCACCGCCGCGGTCTCGGAAGTTCCTTATGCTGGCGTCCTTTTTAAGGAAACGCATCAGAGGAGGGCTTCGAGACGAGCAGTTCGGAGTTCAGCCTGAGTCTAACCGATCCCCGTCCCCGCCAGCCTGCGACATCTCAGCCCCGCCGGCTCAGTCGCGAGGCGAGCGAGGCCCAAACACGGGCTCGTCTGTGCCGACATTGGCGCGCAAGCTGCCCGTGTGGGGTCGCGCGTGAGCGCCCTCGTCTCCAGTGCGGAGTGCCGCTGCGTAAGGTCGTTGAGGCGTCTCGCGCAAGACTCGCTGCTTTCATCGCTCAGGGATGAGATGGGCCCCGCCAAATCCAAAGGGAACAGAGCATACCATTGATTTGTTTTGGTTACAGTACAGCTTTAATTGGTTTCGGAATTATTTCTGTAGTGCGCACTGTATGCAATTACATCAATAATTGTGTCGGGAATTAATAATGTAGGCTCGAAATATTGCCAAGAGCATTTTGGTTATGCATTTTCTCTATTGAGTTGGGAAGTTAGAAAGGAATTCGATAAGGAATTTCCTGAGTTAGAAAGGAATTTGAATACCAGAGATAGTTCTGAACCTCAAAGACAATCGAGTCCGAATTGCCCGAGGAAGCCAGGGCCAGGAAGGGAAAAAGGAGTTAGAAAGGAATTCGATAAGGAAATTCAAGAGTTAGAAAGGAATGTTGTTTTTTGGGTTGTTTTGGTGTTTTGTTTTTTTAACGACGCCGAGAGGTCTGAGCCAGGAAGTAAAAAAAACGAGCTAGAAAGGAATTTGATAAGGAAATTCAAGAGTTAGCAAGCAAGGAATTTCGTTTTGGGGGTTGTTTTTTTGTTTTGCTTTTTTAAGACGCCGAGAGGTCTGGGCCAGGAAGGAAAAACGAGTTAGAAAGGGATTTAATAAGGAATTTCAAGAGTTAGAAAGGAATTTCGTTTTTTGGGGTTGTTTTTCGTTTCGTTTTTTGATTTATTTTTTACGACGCCGAGAGGTTTGGGCCAGGACGGCCCAAACCTCGGCGTCGTGAAAAAACAAAACAAAAAACAACTACCAAAAACTGAATTCCTTCCTAACTCTTGAAATTCCTTATTAAATTCCTTTCTAACTCCTTTTTCCTTCCTGGCCCAGACCTCTCGGCGTCGTGAAACAACAGAACAAAAAAAAAACAACACCAAAAACGAACCTTCTTTTTATTTCTGGAAATTCCTTATTACATTCCTTTCTAACTCCTTTTTTCCTTCCTGGCCCAGACCTCTCGGCGCGTAAAAAAAACAGAAAACAGCCCCAAAAAACGAAATTCCTTTCTAACTCTTGAAATTCCTTATTCCATTCCCTTCTAATTCATTTTTCCTTCCTGGCCCAGACCTCTCGGCGTCGTAAAAAAAAATCAAAACAACGAAATTCCTTTGTAACTCTTGGAAATCCTTATTACATTCCTTTCTAATTCCTTTTCCTTCCTGGCCCAGACCTCTCGGCGTCGTAAAAAACAAAAGAAAAAAAAAACACCACCAAAAACGAAATTCCTTTCTAACTCTTGAAACTCCTGTATTAAATTCCTTTCTAACTCCTTTTTTCCTGCCTGGCCCAAACCTCTCGGCGTTGTAAAAAATGAAACAAAAAACAACCAGAACAACAAAATTTCTTTCTAACTCTTGAAATTCATTGATAAATTCCTTTCTAACTCCTTTTTTCCTTCCTGGCCCTGACCTCCCGGCGTCGTTAAAAAATCAAAACAAAAAAACAGCCACCAAAAATGAATTTCTTTCTAACTCTTGAAATTCCTTATTAAATTCCTTTCTAACTCCTTTTTCCTTCCTGGCCCAGACCTCTCGGTGTGGTTTCAAAAACAAAACAAAAATAATCAAAAAAACGAAATGCCTTTCTAACTCTTGATATTCCTTATTAAATTCCTTTCTAACTCCTTTTTCCTTCCTGGCCCAGACCTGTCGGCGTCGTAAAAAAACAAAACAAAAAACAATTTCCAAAAAACGAAATTCCTTTCTAACTCTTGAAATTCCTTATTAAATTCCTTTCTAACTCCTTTTTCCTTCCTGGCCCAGACCTCTCGGCGTCGTAAAAAACAACACAAAAAACACCACCAGAAACGAAATTCCTTTCTAACTCTTGAAACTCCTTATTAAATTCATTTCTAACTCCTTTTTCCTTCCTGGCCCAGACCTCCCGGCGTCGTTTCTTTTTTGTTTAAAAACAACACCCAAAACGAAATTCCCTTCTAACTCTGGAAATTCCTTATCAATTTCCTTTCTAACTCCTTTTTTTCCTTCCTGGCCCAGACATCTCGGCGTCGTTAAAAAAAAAAAAAACGACCCCAACAACGAAATTCCTTTCTAACTCTTGAAATTCCTTATCAAATTCCTTTCTAACTCCTTTTTCTTCCCCGGCCCAGACCTCCTGGCGTCGTAAAAAAACAAATTTAACGCAAAAAACTGAATTCCTTTCTAACTTTTGAAATCCCTTATCAAATTCCTTTCTAACTCCTTTTTCCTTCCTGGCCCAGACCTCCCGGCGTCGTAAAAAAACAGAAAAAAAAACGCCGCGCGAAAGCTTCGTCGCAGCTACAGCTACAGCTACAGCTACAGCATTAATTGCTCAGCGAATTATTTACTGTAGCACCCTACAGTACAGCTACAGCATTAATTGCTCAGCGAATTATTTCTGTTAGGGAAAAAAATCGATGGTACGTTCCCGATCTTCGGGCCCGCGACCCCCACCGGATAGGATGAGTCCCAGGGTCTTGCGCCGCCCCCCCCCTCCCCAGGTGGGATGGGGGGACGACGACGACGACGGCGGCGGCGACGACGACGACGAAGACGACGACGACGACGACGACGACGACGACGACGACGACGATGACGCCTACGTTGCCGACGCCGACGACGACGACGACGACGAGGGTTCAGCGCACGCGGCACGAGCCCCGGAAGGTTCAGCGCACTCGGCACGAGCCCCGCAAGTTAGACCCCCTGGATGGTTCCGCAGCAGCACCACCCCACACCCACAGGGGGGGGGGGACCCATCGGGGGTGCGGGGCCGATGCTGTGAGGAGGAGGAGGAGGAGGAGGAGGAGGAGGAGGAGGAGGAGGAGGAGGAGGAGGAGGAGGAGGAGGAGGAGGGGGGAGGAAGGGAGGAAAGGAGAAAGAGGGGGGAGGAAGAGGACGAGGAGGCGGATGAGGAGGAGGAGGACGAGGAGACGGAGGAGGAGGGGGAGGATAACGAGGATGAGGAGGAGGAGGAGGAGGAGGAGGAGGAGGAGGAGGAGGAAGAGGGGGCGGGGGAAGGGAGGAAGGGGGAGGCATGGGGTGGAGGGGGCGGGCCCTGGACCAGATGTCTCCAACTGTGGGGGGGGAGTCGGCCAGTGGGGCCAAGGCCGTGCTAGCGGAGATCGCGATCGGTTATGCCAACGTCGTCGGTGACGCCGTCGAAGCGGCCATATGTCTCCGACGACGTCGTCGACGACCGCATGCCTCCAACTGGGGGGGGTAAGTCGGCCAGTAGGGCCATGCTACGCTCAGAAGTAAGCGTCGTCGACGACGACGTCGATGCGTCTGAGTTTGTCGGGCGTTTGGGAAGTTCTCGCCGCCGCGGTCGCACGGGATGGGGCCCCACTGGTGAGGGGCGTGGGAGGATATGTTTTTTTCGCAGTTCTTGGGCCATTCGTGAGAAGCTTCGTGTGGTTCTCAGCCTTTCGCAGGGAGCTTCGAACACCTTCCTGGGTCATTCTCGGGAAGTTTCAAGTGGTTCTGGAAACCTTTCGAAGGAACTTTCCAACGGTTTTCGCAGCCCTCGATAGAGGTCGGTTTGCCAAGCCCTGCACGCATAGGTGTCCACGCCCTTGCACACGATAGTGCGGGCCGTGAACATCTAGCTTTAGGCAGCTGCACGGCCGTAGCCAGAAACGCCTGAATAGGGGGCCACATGCGAACCCGACCCCTACCCCCCACGATTTCTGAGAAGCAGGGTGGGGTTCACTTCGCTCGGGAGCTCCCGAACGAAGTGACCCCCACCCTCCCCCCCGGAAATCGTGGGGGGTAGGGGTCGGGTTCGCATGTGGCCCCCTATCGGCGCCAGAAGCGCCTGAAGCCACACGGCATAATCTGGCGGGACTTCCCAGGAGTCACTCCGGCTGCCCAGGCAGCGCCCGTGCCTCACGCCGAGCTCCCTCGCCCGCCTCCCCGGCGTCGCCGCGGTGGCACTCGGCTCGGGCGCCCGGGGGCTCCTACGCCGAGCGCCGAGGAGGAGGAGGAGGAGGAGGAGGAGGAGGAGGAGGAGGAGGAGGAGGAGGAGGATCTGATCAGAAAGGGGGAGGAGGGTGTGAGGCAAAGGAGGAGGAGGAGGAGGAGGAAGGAGGAGGAGGAGGACATGATCAGAAGGAGGAGCGGGAGGGGGGCATGGAGGAAGAGGAGAGGAGGATAAGGGGAGGAGGATCTGATCAGGAGGGGGAGGAGGAGGAAGAGGAGGAGGACTAGGATGATCAAGAGGAGGAGAGGAGCGGAGGAGGAGGAGGAGGGGACACAATGGCAAGGAGGAGGGAACGAGGAGGCTCCGAGGAGGAGGAGGAGGAGGAGGAGGAGGAGGAGGAGGAGGAGGAGGAGGCTACGGAGGGAGAGCGGGGCACAGCATCCCTCGATTCCCCGGGAGGCCGGCCCCTGCCCCGAGGGCGCGCAGCGCAGGGCGTGGTGCGGCTTGAGCGCGCGCCGCGGGGAGGAGTACGCGCTGCGGGGCAGCATCCCTCGAGGACCTGCTTTGCTCTCCTCCTCGCCCGCCCCGCCCCTTGGTGCCCCTCCTCGCCCTCCTCGCCCCTTGCCCTCCTCCTCGCCCTCGACCTGCTCGCGTTCGGAGGGGAAAGAGCAGGTCTGACCTTGGAGACCTGATGCGGTTATGGGTACGACCAGGGGTGAGAATGATTAAGTCTTTCCTTCGGTTTTTCAAAGACGGTTGAGAGCGCACCGGACACCTCGGAAAACAAGGTGCTTTACCCGCCAATTAACCCTATCTCCAGGCAATCAGATTTCAGGGTAAGAGACGGTTAAAAAGAAAAGACAACGCTTCCCAACGCTCCCCCATGCATGTTCTCCCAGTTTGTGCTCGGGGGGACCCAGGCGGCATGCTGACCACACCGCGTGGCGGGTCGGTGGGGACTCGGGTCACCGCGCGGTTTTGGGACGAGTGGCTCCTCTGCAAGAGGGGGTCTTTGGCAGAGGGGGCCTCAAGAGTGTATGCAGCAGTTCGCGCATTTGCTCGTGCGGGATGCGCGCGTCGTGCAGTATCGGCACGTTGCTGCCACGCGCCATGCGCCACATAATGAACCAGAATTTTCCTGGTTGCGACCACACTACGAAAGACCCCCTTTGCCTGGAACTAGTTGTCTTCCTACTGTAGCTTCACGTCGTGTCAGCAGGCGGCGGCCTTACCGCCCGAATTCAACGTGGGACGCCGCTGGCGACCCAGAATTGGTCGATTTTGAACGATCTAACGTTTCGAAAACAGCCCGATCGTTCAAGGGTGAACGATCCCGGGGGAGTCAGGGGCCAATGCCGAAGTCGGCACGACATGCACTTGCAACATAATTGTTCCTCAATACCTTGAGATGCTGGCGACTGATATTGTTCGAGCCAAGCGTTTTCTCCCAGTTTCGGCCCCCGAGACCCTCACATGTCGATCCAGCTCGAAGAATGGCGCACAAAAACTTTGTTTAGGGATCCAGTCGTGCATTTCCCAGATAATTAATTGTTTTGTTTTTTGTTTGGAATTTCTGTTCATTGTGGACAATAAATCATTGTTGTTCATTTCCCCACGCGCGCGCGGGCATTTCTGTATTGTCCAGTGTACGAAGCATGCAAGACAGACCACGTGCGACTCGCAATCAAATCGGTCACTCGTAAGGGTTAAGCGTTAAGGGTCATGCGTGGTGAATTTCCCAGTGGTGACTCCACACGCGCGTGCGCGGACGCGCACGCGCGCATGATTTTTGCAATGTCCATCCACGTTTGTTTGGAAGCTACACTGAACCGTTAACGGTAACCGATGAAACTTGCAAGTTGTCACGGGTTCTGGCGTACGCTTTGTATTCAGGACAACGCAAAACTAACTCCTTACGCGCGCGCGTCCGCGCGCGCGTGGGGGTATATGTGGTGCAAATATTGATTAAATTGCAATGTTGGACAGGAAACGTTTACGAAGTATTAGTGCTGACCGATTATACATCTAAGTTAACATACGGTCGGCGTGTACATTTGCAACATGGACAAGCTGAGCTCGCCACGTACGCGCGCGGGCGCGCGCGTGTGATCATTGTTGTATTGACCGCGATCGACAAGTCGCCATGTCGGGCTGGAAACTAAAAACAATGTTTAACAGTGGCCGGCTGGATTTCATAGTTCACACGGATTCGGATGTATGGCTTGCCACTTGGGCAACGCAGGTGTCCCCACGCGCGCGCGTGCGTGGTGGGGGAAAAAGTACCGCCCATAATGGAAAGATTGTCATGTTGGCTTGGACATCGCGGCCAATCCTCAGCGGTGACCAGGTTGATCATAAAGTTAACATGTGCTCCGAATGCTGAGCTCACCCCGCGGTGAGCGCGCGTGGGGAGATCTGTATTGCCCACGCTGGGAAGGCGCCATGGTGATCTGAACGCTGAGGTGAACCCTTAAGGGTGACAGTTTGGATTTCCAAGTTAGCATTGGTCCTATTGTCTGTTTTGTATACTTGACAATATAGAGTTCCCCACGCGCGTGCGTGCGCGAGTGCGCGCGTGGGCGCGCGTGGAGTGTTGTGCCGCCAGCAATAAAGATCCCAAGCGCCCCCCCCGCGGTGACCGATTGGATTTCCAAGGTAACGTGGGTTCTGGTGCATGGTTTGTTTCAGAGACAATACATTGCTCACCACGCACTTGCGCGCGTTCGCGCGCGGGCGGCGTGCGCGGGGCGTTCTGTAGTCAACGCAGCAGGGAGTTGCCATGTTTGCGTGCAGATTAAAGCCAACCCTGGACGGTGACCGATTGGATTTTCAAGTGTATATGTGTCCTGGCTCCTGTTTTGTATCATGGGCAACCCAGAACTCCCAACGCGCGGGCGGGGTGAGCCCTGCGTTGTTTAAACAAGACAAGTCGCCATGGCGGCCTGGGAGAGACAGTGAACCCTTAATGTTTGTCGATTGCATTTCCAAGTTAAGTTGGTGTTTGGTGCATTTTCCATCAATAGAAAAAAGCAGCCACGTGAGCTTGAATACTAAAGTGGGCCCCTAACGGTGACCGACTGGACGCCCAAGCCGACTCGCCGTCTGCGCATGGTTTGGGTTATGGGGCGACGCAAACATGGTATCGCGCGCTCGGTGGTGAGCTTTGTTCTGCCATTCTAAATCGCGACGTCGCATTGGAATCGCATGTGAACCCTCGGCGGCGACAAACAAAAAATCTGCCCGTTAACGTGGGTTCTGGTGCATCATGGGCAATAATTCCCCGCGCGCCAACGCGGGGAAATCAATCTTGTCCACAGTGCCAATGTCGGCACGCCGGCGTAGAGTGAGATGAGCCTTTCCAATGTGACGAATTGGGTTCCCAACCAAGTAGGATTTCTTGCGTGCGTCTTTCCACACAGGAAATGCTGAATTACCCGCGCGCGCGTGGAAGGTCCTTTGGGAACTAAGGGAACACCTAGCGGTGACCGATTTGATCCGCATGTCAGCATGGGCTTTGGCCCCTACATCCTTACCGCGCATCCTCATGATAAGGGCCGGCTGTGCCCTCTTCCAGTTCTCAACAGCGCCTCCGCCCCACGTCCCATGCTCCCTCCCTCCGTCCCTCCAGGGGCCCTCCTCTGCATGGGCTCCGCGTGCATGTTGGAAGCGTCGCGGTATGACCCAGGGCTCGACCTAAACGGTGTTTTCCTACTTTTGTCCCATCTGTTTCCGTTTTACGCTTGTTTTGTCGTTGTGAGCGCGTTTCCAATCACGTTTTCACATGCTCTGAACGCCGGCCGTCGCGCCCATGCGTTTTGGCCACCGGGCTGCCGTTGTGTTGGTCGTTGGGCCACCGGGCTGCCTTTTGGGCCACCCGGAGCCGCCTCGCGGCCGCTGGGCCATCCGCGCCGTCGCGGGAGCGCCTCGGGCGGCCTCGGGGCCCGCGTGCGCGGAGCGGCTTCGTTGGCCACAGTTCAGGAGGGAGAAAAACACACAGACACAACGAATCGACGATCCCCCAGAAAAGATGGGAAAGTATGGGAATTCGGGGGGGGAAGACGAAAACACCGAACATGTGGGAAAGGATGGGGAATCCTTGTATTTGTGTGCATTTCTTTGTGTGTGTCCCAGGGCCCCTCCAACATTTGCGGCCATCCGGGGCCGCCCGGAGGCCATCCTGGAGCGTGAGCCTTGCGCCCTAAGGGGGGTGCCTCGCGGGCTGCCCGCGGGCACTGCAAGGGAGACCCACGCCAAGAGACAGCCTGCTCGCCTCCAGGGTGCCCTGGGCTTCGACTTGCGTGATCTCCGTACGTGCAAGTCGTTTGCGGCGTGCCTGAGGTTCAGTCCCCCCCCCCCTCCCGTCCATGCAAGTAAACTTGCCGAGGTCTAAAAAATCAGGCTCAAAAAACGCCATACAGTGGAGGCCCATGCCAAGAAACACCCTGCTTGCCTCCAGGGTGCCCTGGGCTTCTTGGGTTTCGATGGTTCTGCTGTGGAACTGCGTGACGTCCCCACACCAAAAATCCATGGGCGTCCTGGGGTCTCAGGGTTGGGTTTCCTGTGGAAGGGAGACCCATGCCAAGAAACAGCCTGCTCGCCTCCAGGGTTCCCTGGGTTTCCTGGGTTTCGACTGTTCTGCTATGGAATGCATGACATCCCCACACCAAAAATCCATGGACGTCCTGGGGTCTCAGGGTTGGGTTTCCTGTGGAAGGTTTCTTGTGGTCGGGCCCCTACTGTACACGGGCCTCGCCAGCGTCGCTGCGTCGCCGGCGCCGCGCCAGGCGCCCCCCCCCCCCCCTTTCGCCATCCCTTGTAGGTTTACAAGTGGAGCGTGTGGACAGGGCGCCGTGCTTGCTTCGCGTTTCCTCTTGAGGCTCGCGCGGGTTGCAAGTGAATGCCACTCGTGAGAGAAGTGTCCCAGTGCAGTTTACAAGCACGTGGCGCCTCGTATCACATCTGGGACCAGACGTAACATTTCACGCCGACCAGATGTCGTTGATTCAATTTTGCATTCGAATTTCCACTCTCTGGGCGAATGTTGCAAACCTGGCGTGGGCTTCGTCGACGAAACGCAATCACGGATTAAAGTGCGCAGGTTAGCGACAGGTCCCGCTTCCGCATGGAGTCGGCATGCATTGCCGCCAAATCAGGCGGCACTGGCATCTTGTCTCGTCGGGGGGGATCTTCCCCAGGACGCCCGCGGGGGTGCAAAAAGATGCTCGCATTGTGCGCGCCCCTTCCGTGGCCGAGGCGGCTGTCTTTCTCCGGTGGCGGCGACGCGAGGCGCAAGGGCGCGGAGATAAGCGCGGTGCGCGGTGCGCGAAGTTATGCCTGGGTCGGGCGTGGCCCTCTGCAGGAGGAATATGCCAAAGTAGTCAAACCAACAGTTTGGGGACGATTGCTTGGGCTATCTTTGAGTTTTGCTCGAGCATGTTTGCTGAGTGTTTAAGATTTGTCGTCCAACATCCGCCTGCAGGAGGACACGCCCGACCGAGAGAGTTGGGTGACCCAGGTTCTCTCCATCTGCGGCTCCGGCGCCCGCGCGCCGGATCCGCGGACCCGTAGCTAAGCGCGGTGCGCGGTGCGCGAAGTTATGCCTGGGTCGGGCGTGGCCCTCTGCAGGAGGAATATGCCAAAGTAGTCAAACCAACAGTTTGGGGACGATTGCTTGGGCTATCTTTGAGTTTTGCTCGAGCATGTTTGCTGAGTGTTTAAGATTTGTCGTCCAACATCCGCCTGCAGGAGGACACGCCCGACCGAGAGAGTTGGGTGACCCAGGTTCTCTCCATCTGCGGCTCCGGCGCCCGCGCGCCGGATCCGCGGACCCGTAGCTCGTGTCAGCCTGCTCGCCCAGACCCGAGCCCCTTGGCAGGACGGACGGGCCGCAGGACGGATCGCGACGCCGTGCGGGAGAACGCGAAGGAGGACCGGCCCGTCGTCCTTTCTTGGTTTCGCACGTGTTTCCAACGAAGAGCACACGTTTCAGGAGGAGGAAAAACACACAGACACAATTAATCGTCGATTCCCCAGAAAATATGGGAAAATATGGGCAGTGGAGGGGAAGACAGAAACCCAGAAAATATGGGAAAATATGGAGAATCCTTTTCTTTGTGTCTATTTATTTGTGCGTCCCAGGGCCCCTTCAACGTTGCGATCTAATGGACATTCTCTTGCCCGGTGCGACTTTGCTGTCTCCCGGCAGGCAGGCAGCGCGTCCCACGGGGGTTTCGAGGCCTCTCTCCTCGCCGTGTTGCAACCGCCCGCACTTCTGCTGATGTTCTCCCGTTTGTCTCTCACAATGTCAGGTGCGCACCGCTTGCGGAGGATGTTGTCGCTGGGGTGTCCGATTTCCGGTCCCGTCCCCCAAAAATAGACCTCGTCCGTTTTGTAAGCTGGGTTTTTTTTTTGATATCTGACGCGGCGCGGATTCGCAGTGTAAGGGTCGGCGTGGGTACGACGCGGATCTGTCGTGGATTCGATGCGTTCGGCAAGGTTTCGACGCGGATTGCGGCGCGGCGGGAAAGACAAGGTCCCCCGAAGATGCAACACAAGAGAGTGCAAGTATCTTTCTCCCCCTCTTTCCATGCAGTGGTTGCGTGGTCTAGAGGTTGTTATGCCAGAGTTGGTTTGCTTGAGTGGCCCAGTGGGCGTTGCTTGTAGGCGCATCATCTTGCAAGTATGGCACCCGATGTGCCCAAACAGCATTCCAGCATCTATCACGAATGCCGCGGGTGCGTCCTGACCCAAGTTGTTTTCGAATGCGTGCGCTTGCGTGGTGACAGCATTTTGCGAGTGGTGTTTCAGCGCATGGTGCACGAAGTCAGTGCATGATCACGAGCAACAAAGCAGGAACACTAAGATGTGTAGTGGCTCTGTTGTCGCACTGCTATGGTAATATAGAGTATGTTTGCATTTTGTGAGATGGCTTCGCATCGTGAATATGCACATGTACTTCCTTTGTGTTCTGAGCACGTACATGTGTATAGGCATGTTCAGTGTTAGTTGTCCCGAAATTGATTGCGACACGACGTATCAACACAGCGTATCCTCTGTGTTGTCTCGAGTCGTGTTTTTTCGCAGAAATGGAACGTTGATTTTGAAGTTTCAGATTTCTGGTGTGATGATTGTTAAGTTATGTGATGTTTGGTGCTCGTTACATGTTATTGCTCGCCCTCCTTACTGTATCAGGATACTGCTTCAAGCTAGTGCGTCCGACACACACAGATCCTTCGTGGGGATCATGTTCAAGCTTAGGAGCATTCGTCAAGCGTCCGTCGGTATTGCCGCGTTCCATGAGGTTCCCAGCATGATGATCACGTCACCTTGCGCATTGTATACCTGTGTATTGCGTACATGTAGGATGAAAGGCAGCCGGTGAAGTATTTGGAGTCGTTCAAGACGTTCTATCGCACTTTGAGTGCGCTGCCGCGTTCCTGTGCCTCTTTGCGAGAAGCGCTGCTTGCGCCGTCGTCGAAAGATTGTAAACAAGTTCTGCCTAAGGTCTGTTTGGGCCATCATTGCATGTCCTCTGGCCGCTCCCCCATAATCTCCCCCCACCAGCACCACCTTCCCCTCACCGCGCCCTCCCCACCTTATTCTCTCCTTCTCGTGTTTCTCAATCTCGCATCACCTGGTTGGGACGCCTACGAATATTTAGAAGAGGGTCTGCGGCGACTGAGGCGTGACGGGGCAAATTTTCGGCGCGATTTGGAAAAGCGTTCAGAGGGGTTCCATGAGAAAATTCTCATGTGTCATTCCGTCTGCTACGCACATTCAAGCTCCCCTGGCTATTCGCGCCGTTGCAACTTTCGGCTGCGAGTAACATCGCGTCGTCTGTAGGTCCCCTCTGAAACTCTTGACGCTTCGCGTATCCCCACCAGTCCATCCGAAAACGATGCCCAGGGGAGGTGTTTTGATCAGGGACGTGTAGGAGCATGCTGTGAAACAACAAGGGGGAAAGACCGTCATACAAAAATTTGGGATCAGCCTGAGCAGAACCCACAGTGAACTTCACAGTGAACCATCTGTGTTTTTGCGGCCCAGTGGAGGAAGAGGTGGGAGAGGAGGAAGACTAGGAAGAGGAGGAGTAGGAGGAGAAGGGAGGAGGGAGGACAGAGGCGGATTCGGAAGAAGTCCACCAGGCGGAGTCTGAGTTTGCCAGAACAAGTCCAATACTCAATTCTTGTTAAGCGTTAGGTTGGAGGAGGAGGGGCATGGAGGACGAGAGGAGATAGGATAGAAGAGAAATCAGGCGACGGCGGCGGCGACGACGACGACGATGATTTAACACCTGAGGCCTGTGCGGATGCGGATCTTTCAACCGTGGATCCTCTTGCAGCAATCTTGCGGTCCTGTCGGGACCATGTCGGGGGCCTGTGCGTCCCTCTTCGGGCTCTCTTGGAGTCATGGGGGGAGGGTCCTCGATTTGCCCCGCCCCTCTTGAGCCATACAAAAACGACGCCTTGTCAGGCCCTCTTGAGGCGCTATTGAAGCGCTCTATGGCGCTCTTGAGTTCGTCTTGGAGCTCTCTCTGGCCTTTCCAGGGGCTGGCTGTCTTGGGCCATCTTGGATCCATCTTCAGGCCTCAGGAGCTGTTTCCGTGGTTGTGATCGCCCGCAGCAAAGCACGCTATGTTTATGCAGCCGTCCCCTCTCTTCCAGCACCGGCTACGCTCTCTCCGACGGCGCCCTCTGCGCCACCGTGCCACCGTGCCAGCCCAGCTCCCTGGGTTGCGTTTGCACGTGGGGCCGACGGGAAGCCGTAACGTGTGACACCTCACGCAAATAATAGACATCAAGTCCAGGCCAATGACAGACACCAGGCACGCACACCAAGAAAGGGCAGGCACTGATACCATTGAGAACATACTCCTTGATATACTGAAGCTTCCTGGTGGGGATTGCCAGAATAAAAGCAGGTCGTGCGTATGCGGTCTCGCGACTACGGTCTCGCGCCTACGACGCGATGCTACTGGGTGAGAACATACGTGCCAGCATACAGATGCGTCGCGACAACGACGCGACGCCACAGAGAGACGATGTATGGATTCCATTGTTGACTTTCGTGATCTCACCGCAACTATCGAGCGACGGTTGCGCTTAGATTCGTTACCCGTTCAATGTTTCCAAGTGCCTGCGGCAAGCCCCGCCGCCGCGCCGCGCCAGCGCAGCAGTGCAGTTGGAGGGAGGGTGAGAGTTACAGACGCCTGCTGGAACTCCTCTGGGGGCCCCTTGGGAGCCTTCCAGGGCCCTTCCCCTTCCACTTGGCATCGCTCGGACGTGTGCGTTTTTTCCTCGGCGAGGACCATCGAGGAGCATCCTTGATCATTTGGCGACAAAAACCACGCACGAAACCGAAAACAACACAGGGAGTGGACGTCCGAGCGATGGCCAGTCCATTGGGTAGGCCGTTGGTGGTCTGCAGGGGACCTCTGGGAGGGCAAGGTTCTGACCTTGGTCGCGGCGAGGGCATGGGATCGGCCCTCGAAGACACCAACGAAGCCTTACCGGAAAGCAGAGACGCACTCCACCACGCCCCAGCGTGCACAAGGCACAAGCGATGGCGTGTTGCGAAGGCGCCTTACGGCCAGTGCCGCCGAGCCTGAAGCCTGAAGGGGGACGACGACGACGTGTTTTGACTCTCTTGGGCCATCTTGGGGGGGCGCGCAAGGCACGTTCGCGTATTTTGTTGATCGACGCGCGACGCTCTCGCGGAGGAGGAGGACAGAGGAGGAGGAGGACAGAGGAGGAGGAGGAAGGAGGAGGGAGGAGGAGGAAGGAGGAGGAGGACAAATGGGAGGAGGAGGAGGAGGAGGAGGAGGAGGACAGGAGGAGGAGGAGGAGGAGGGGAGGAGGAGGAGGAGGAGGAGGAGGACAGGAGGAGGCGCGAGGGGGGGAAGCACCCGCCAAGGGCAGGAGATGCCGTGCTTCTGCTTTTTTTGTTTTCTCTCTCTCTCTCTCTCTCGCTGGGGCGGCGCCCCCCGCGCCAGACCTGTCCCTGCGCGTGGCCTTCTGGTGCACGGTGTTCGGGGTGCCCGTCTACTCCCAGGCGCGGAGGGGCCCTCGCGGCCCCCCCCCGGGGCCTCGCGCCGCGCCGAGGACGACGACGACGAGGCCGACGACGAAGGCGACGACGAGGGCTGCGACGATTGCGGGTCCCAAGAATATACACCACCACCACGTCGATTCCTCCATCTTCCTCCACCCTCATCTTCCTCTCCTCCTTCCTGGGGGAGGGAGGGGATGAAGGAGGTGGTGGTGGTGTATACCTTTGGGTCCCGCAACGATGACAGCGACGAGGACTCTGAGGCGCGCATCCGCCCTAGATCTGGGGCCTGGCCAGAGGGCCTCGGCTCCCGATCGAGGATGCCCTGCAGAACACGCAGGCACGGCAAGTATACCCGCCCCCGCCTTGCATATGTCAGCCCCGCAAGTATCAGGGGATGACTCCCCTCCCCCCCCCCCTGGGCGCTCCCAGCGGCGAACAATTTCCTGTTATTCCTATTCGGTTTTGTGACCCCCAGCTGGCGTTTCAGTTCTTGTTGCTTGTTATGGTTCGCGTGCGCGTGATGTCGACAGCCGCGGCTCCAGCGATCCAGAGATTGCTCTTGGCTCCAGAAAGGTTCTACTTTTGGGCTGGGTGGGGGTGGGGCTGCCTCTTTTGCATGCCTGGAGGACGAGCGAGGCCGACAACGACGATCAGGGCAACGCGGCGACCCCCCCCCCATCAGTGCACATGCCTCAGGTCCGAGCGTCGCGACCAGACCCCGGTGCGGGCCCTCCTCCCTTGCCGGCACAGGTCGGTCTGGCGTCGGGAGAGAGAGAAAGAGAGAGAGAGAGAGAGGAAAAGAAAAACATTCAAAAGAGAGAGAGAGAGAGAGATATAGAGAGAGAGCGAGCGTGGAAGGAGTGCGTGCGTCGGCCTGTAATTCTCCGGACGTAAATTTCTGTATTGGCGCTGGTATATCCGTGGTCGAAGACCAGCCAAGCCCGTCATTACCACGGGATGCGCCTCGGAGTTGGCGGCTCACGCCAGCCTTTGGCACGGTGCGGGCGGGGCTCACGCTCGCGGCACCCCCCCTCACTGGACCGCGGGCTCCTGGCGCCGTCGCCACCTCGGGCGCCTGCGAGCAATGGTCCGTTGACGATGGCCAGGTCTTTGTGTGCCCGCCCGCACCTGGACCCTTCCCTGCGCAGCATCGGCGCCAGCCTCGCGCCCTTCGGCTGCACGCGCGGGCCTGGCTGCCGGCACCTCCGCGGGCTCTTGCGGCCTGCCGTGCCCGACGGCGAGCGACGCCGCCCCGACGGCTGCGACGCCGATGGCGTCGAGCCCCCCCAAAGCGCCCGCCGTCGCGCTCGGCGCCCCTTTCGGCAGCCCCGGCGCGCTCGATGACAGGGTCAGTGCCGTGCTTGTTGAGGCACGCGGCACCCGCCTCCGCCTTGCTTGAAGTGGGGCACACCGGGCACACCAGGCACCGAGTTGGTACTCCTCGCGGTTCTGCGCCGACGTGTCTGAGCTCTCCCACGAGCTCCAGCTCAAAGGGTGCAATGTGAAGAGCGAGCGCCTGTGGCAGTTCGACGAAGACCTCAGCAAAGCGGTGCATCTCGTTGCAAGCGGCGACCTCCTTGATGCGGCATGGGAACAGTGCGCGCTCGGCACGAGCAAATGCGGGCTCGGCACGCAGACCGCGTCGCAAGTGTCGCTCGCCGCCTTCGTTGCCAGCCGCGTGTGCTTGAGGCCACACGTGCGCGAGATGGCCACGCGCCGAGCAGAGAGAGCTAAGCAGCGCAGGGGTCGTCATGGCCACGTGCGATCAGCAGACGGACGAGGCCGCGGCCCGCCTCGCCCTCGGCCTCCCGCCCGCGGAGGGCGACCTAGCCGTGGCCGCGCTTTCAGAGGCTGCCGCGGAAGCCAAGGAACGCTGGGTTGCGGTTGTCGCCCTGCGCGCAGCCGCGGCCGCGGCCGAGGGGCGTCGCGCCCGCCCCCAGCAGGGTATCGGCCGCAACCTGCTCCCCGTCGATGAGGACGAAGACGACGAACACCCCAACGCGCCCCCTCGCACGAGGCAGATGCACCTGCAGCGGGCGCTCCTGAGCTACTTCGACGGGCGTGGCAGGCACGACTTCCGACAGCAACACCAGGACGCGGCGGACGACGCGGCGCTGCAGCGACCTCGCCTGGCCCTGGAACTTGTCCGAACATGAGGGCCCAGCGATGGACTCCCCTAACTTAGTCGGGGCCCTCCGCCTTTGCGCCGGCGCCTTTCGACCATGCCCCCTGCGGTCTCGACGGCGCTGCCCTCGTGCTGGGTCGCGCGCCTTGCGCTGCTGCCGCGCAGAATCCACCAGGGGACGCCACGCAGTAGCGCGGGCGGCGCGCGACGCCTGCAAAGTGTGCGACCCAGACGCCGAGCTCGAGGCTCCAGGTTTGGTGCCGGGCACGCTGCTCCGACCTGCCGACGTGTTCACTGGCGCTCTCGGGAAGAGCCTCTTGGCCCTGTACGTCAGCGCGGCCTCGCCCGACGCAGCGGCCGCTGGCCCAGGCTGCGCGGCAACCGTGCGCCGACGACAAGTCGAGTACTCTTCCGCGCGCGCGGATGCCGAGGTTCGGTAGAACATCACGTCATTGGTGTTTTCGTGTTATGGCTGACCTCCCTTTTGGGCGACAGCCACCTTCCGCAATCTCGCGATCAAATAATCGCGGGGGTGCGGCTGTTCCGGCGGGCAGTGGTGGCACTGGCGCCTCCCAGCCGCCATCGGCACCAAGCTCCTTGGCGCCAGGCAGCTACTAGGCGGGTCCAGGCCTGCCGTCCGGCCCGAGAGGCGGAGCGGATATCACCCAGGCTTGCCGGAGCAAGGCCGGCCGTGCTGTTCACTCCGCCGCCCTCCCGCCTCTGCCCCTGCCCCACTCTGCCCCTCCCGTTGCCCCACGCCGACCGACAACGGGCCGCCGATACCAGACGATCAAGTTCCGCCCGTTGATTGTTTGCTACCTGCCTGCTTCGTCCTTCCCCTTCTTTCCATTTCGTCCTGTACTGTACAGTCTTGTTCGTGTTATGCCGTGTCTGCCTCCCTGGCAAGCGCGTCTCGCGTGCAGCGCCACCGAAGGGCCCAGTGTTCATAAGCAGTTGGTGGTTGTCCTCCCTTCCTCCTCCTTCTATCCTCCTCCTCCTCCTCCTCCTCTTCCTCCTCCTCCTCCTCCTCATCCGCCCCCTCCTCCTCGTCCTCCTATTCCTCCTCCTCCTCTTCCGTGAGAGGCCCAGGCTGCGGCCGAATATCGGCCGCGCTGCCGGGGCACAGTTTTTTCAATGCGCGTGCATATTCTGGGGTTCCTGGCACATGGCCAGGGCGGCTGCGAACACCAGTCCCCGCCCCGTGTTCTCACGAGGCTCTGGGAGACCGACAGTCGACTTGGAAGGTCGTTTTCCAGCTGTAGGTTGGTTGGAGTTGATGGTATCTTTGATGTGGTGTTCCTGGGCAGGTGTCTTGGAGCCGTGTCCCTGGCCGTCGTCAATGAAGCATGCAATGTGTGCAGGCCTGCACAGACAATGCGCTCGCTCTGACTGTACCGACGTGATTCGCGATGGAAGCTGGCGGGCGTTTGCGGAAGCTGACCGTTCTGATGTTTCCGCGCGAGTTCTCCACCACAACGTGTGCGAGCTGCCCCACGTTAGCACGACCTTGTACTGTTACGAGCGTCCAGGGCAGCAAGGCGAGGGCATCTTCTTACACTTAATCCGATAGCCCTTATAACGGCGACGATGGAACACAGTGCCGGGGAACTGCTTTGAACATCACCAGTCGTTCAAAGCAGTGCCCCGGCACTGCTTTGAACGATGCGGAAATGCGATCAGCAGGAGCCTTCGTCTGTTCCTTCTCCTCTTCTCGTCGCTGTATGCTCTTCCTTGTCCTCCCTCCTCCCCCGTTCCCTCTCTAATTAATTACCTCGTTCTCCCAGTCTCACGCGCACTCTTCCTCCCCCCTCTCCTCCTCCTCTTCCTGCTTCTCCTCCTCGTCCTCCTCCTCCTCCGCCTCCTCCCCCTCATTTGTTATATTTCTCCGTCCTTGTCCTCCTGTCCCCGTTCTCCTTCTCCCTCTCCTCCTCCTCCTCCTCCTCGTCGTCGTCGTCCTCCTCCTCTTCCTCCTCCTCCTCCTCCTCCTCCTCCTCTTCCTCCTCCTCCTCCTCCTCCTCCTCCTCCTCCTCCCCTTCTTCCTCCTCCTCCTCCTCCCCCTTTTCCTCTCCCTCCTCCTCCTCCTCCTCCTCCTCCCCCTTCCCCCTCTTCCTCCTCTGCTATCACTCCTCCATAATTCCTGTCCGCTCCTCCCCTTCACTGATCTTCCTCTTCGTCATCATCATCCCTTTCGTCGCACGCCTCTTAATCCTCAATCGGTTCCCAATCTTCTCGACTTTCTTGTCATCCGCGTCCTTGGCTGTTGGAGGGGCCTCAGGAATTCTCAGGGCTCTTGTGTTGCACGCGAAGGCACACCTCCCAGGAACGCATCATCCTCCTCACATTCACCCTCCTCCTCCTCATCCTCCTCCTCCATGCACGTTCGGCTCAAGCCCGCGCCGACGGTAGGTTTCACGGCGGTTGGGCGGGCTCGCGCCCGCCTCCGCGGCCTGCAGTCGGGGCAGAGATGCGTGCAGGGTGGGATGACAAAGCGGAAGAGGAAACACGGGCCGCAGTTGCGGATTCTTCAAAGAGCAGCGGCGGCGGTTGGGGAACAAGTGGGGGTTGGGGCGGCCGCAGTGGCGGATACGGCGGCGGAGGTGACCGCAGTGGCGGCTGGGGCGGCGGAGATTCTCTTGGCGGATGGAGAGGAAAAGCGCAGGATGGCGGCGACGGAAGTGACCGCAGTCGCGGATGGGAGGGCGGCGGATGGGGCGGCAACGGATGCGAGGGTTGGGGAATGGAGGGCGCCCGCTGGTGGGACGACGAGGGTGGCTGGTGGAATGCATGGGAAGGTGGCCGCTCGAGTGCCTCGGCAGGTTCTCCTGCCGCGGAGCCCGCGGCCGCAACAGCGGCGGGCAAAGGAGGCGGTCCCCTGCTTCCCCCAGGGCGCGAAGAACAAGGCGCAGTTGCGCTGTTTCAAATTGTGCGCAATGAGCCGCTGCCAATTTTCAAGTTGGAATTCTTCGAGAACTTCAGGGCGAACTGGAACGGCAATTATAAGCAGCACAACGCGGCCTTGAAGTGGTTCCGAGACGAGTACGAAGACCGAGAAAACCCTTTCGGCAGCCGCACGCCCGTCTTCGGAGGTACCGCAGTTGCGGAGGAAATTTCGAAGATCCTTAAGTACCGCGCAAAGGGGAAGGCGCAGGACAACAGGGATTGGGACTGGGACCACACTGTCAAAGTGCCGTGGTCTTGGCTGGAGATGGTCGCGCAGATGGATGGACCTACAATGCTGCGCGTCGTGTGCGGCCCTGACAATGACCGCAGTCGCGGGTTGGTCCGCTGCGAGTGCCGCCCGTGCCCTAGCAGTCTCGACAACATGAGGCACACGAAAGGGGTGGACAGAGGACAGGCGCAAAGAATCCCTCTGCCCCAGTGGGATTTCGTCCTCATCCGCGACGACGGCTCGGGCATTCGCGTCCACCCATCCTGGTCTAGCCCGAAGTTCAACACGTATGAGGTGGAGCCGCACTCGCATCCCGTGCGGGGCCCGAGGGCAGGTCTCGGCAAGAGCGATGGCCACGGAACGTTCACGTTCTGGAAGATGCTGCACGCCCATCCGAATCCTGGGCGGTTCGACGCGAGCAAGGGGGCGCAGCTGCAACCGCGGTGGCCCGCGCAGCCTTGACACCGCAGTTGCGGGATTGCGCAGCCATGGAACCGCAGTTGCGGGGACCGATCGCGTGACGCCGCGCTCGTTTGACTCACTATGCGCGCTTTCGGCCGCAGTTGCGGCGCTGCCTTCTAGCGACTTCATACAGCTTGGCCGCAGTTGCGGCGCTCCCACGACTGACCGCTGTAATTAGGTGCTTCGGGCGCGCATCACCTCCGTTGAAGCACTCGTGACGTTAATTAGCGCGGCCGCAGTTGCGGAGACAGGTACTTAAACAGATGGATCCGCAGTTGTTCGTCGTCCTCGTCGCCCCTTCCCCGTCGTCCTCGTCGCAGTCTCCTCCCTCCGCCTTTCCTCCTCGTCGCAGTTCCTTCCGTTGGCCGTAGCCCGCCTCCGTTGGCCGAGTCATTTCCCGTCGTCCTCGTCGCAGTCCCCCCCGAGGGCCGCAGTTGCGGACTTTGTTGATTCCTCCTCCTCCGTTTCTGCCCCGTCATCCTCGTCGCAGTCCCCTTGCTCCTTTCACCCTCGTCTGAGCTCTTCGCGCCATCCTCTTCCGTCGCGTCCTCTCCATCCTCCTCTTCGCCTTCCTCGTCCTCATCCCCGCCGTCTCCCTCGTTGTCCTTCCTCTCCCAAGCCGGCCGCAGTTCCCCCGTCGGACGGGGGCCGCGCGCGGCCACGCCATGGACCCAGGTCGCAAAGCCGAGGTCGACAAGCGGTTCGCCGAGCTGAAGCAGCAACTGCGGGAAAGGTTCGGCCTGCAAGGGGCTGCCGCGGATGCCGCAGTCGCGGAGCCGACGGAGGACCGCAGTAGCGGAAGCCCCGAGCGACCGCCGCGCGAGGCCTCCCCGCAGTCGTCTAGCTCCTCGCGGGAATATCGGCCGCCGCCGCCGATAAGCGCTGCGAGTGGGAGCTCTGCTGGTGGGAGGCGCGAAGAGGCGCAGTTGCGCAGGGCGCACTTGACCCCCAAGGCAAAATGGGGGCCTCGGGCGCAGACGCCGACGAAGCAGCAGGACCAACCAGCAGTGACGGGAGCCGCCACCGAGACCGCAGTTGCGGGGGTGGCCGGCGAGCCAGGTGCCGCGCGCGGCTCATCTGGGAGCAGCGCGCCCTCGGCCGTGCTGCTCGCAGCCGAGTCCAAACGAGGCGCCCAACCCGAAGACGAGGCCGCCTCCCAGGAGAAAGCCGCCGAGACAATCGCCTCGGCCGATTCGCGGCCGAGGAAAAGGCCGCCTCCCACGGAAGGCTCGCCGCTGTCAGAACCGCAGTCGCGGGGTCGCGCGGGGCCTCCGTCGGAACCGCAGTTGCGGGAAGATGCGGGAGCACCGCGGAAGAAGCAGCGGACCAGGTCCCCTCCAGGGATAAACTACGTTGGGGAACGCCCCAAGTGGAACGAAGGATTCCTTCGTACAGCAGACGGCAATCGGGTTCCGTCCACCATCGCTTTGGTGTTCAACGTGGTGGTCATCACGAAGGTGGCAACAAAGGAAGATGTCTTCAGGTGCATCTTGCACCAAACTGCGGCGGTCGTCTTCGTCGTATGGGACCCCGAGCTGTTCCGCACGGGGAACGTCGAAGGCGCTTGCAGCTACGACGTTCCCGTTGGACTCAGGACTGCCGTCGAAGACGCTGTCACTTTGAAAAACAACACCGCGGAGCCTTACTGGACGACGGTTGGCCTGTTCAGAGACACGGGCGTGGTGCTCGTGCGCCCGCACATCATCGCAGAGACCGCAGTTGCGGGTCATGTTGTTGGGGCCACCCACGCCGTCACGATCCTGCGCTTTCGCCTGAAGGGCTCCGACATGAATCCTGCCGCGGTGATCCGTTTTGCCGTCGTGTCCAGACACGCAGTCACCGAACGTCTCCAACAGAAGATCACGCAATCAGAACAAACAGCGTGGCATCCAAGTTTCTTCAAGGACGCGGTTGCTTCCATCCATAAAAATGATGTGCGGTTCTTGTGCGGCCTGTTTGACATCCCGCCTGAGCAGCTCCAAGCATTTGGCCGCAGTTGCGGAGCCAGCTACACCTGCCCGATGGGGGTGGTGCTCAGGGCTGGACCCGCCCTGTTCGGAGGCCTTGTGGAGGGCACACGCGTCATGCATCCGAATTACGTCCTCCCCATTGGCCCGTGCGACGTGCGCATTGCGGACTACAACGCGGATTCTGCAGGGAGGCCGTCGAAGAACGATCCCCAGTGGCTCCCTGATTGGATGCATCGAACAAGCGACTCCATCATCTCTCGGCGCTGGGTCCCAGCGAAGTACATGCCCAAGTGGGAGGATGACCCTGACCGCAGTAGCGGAGTCAGAAGAAAGCTCGGCTTGGCAGCGCTGCCCCCAATCGGCAAGGTCATTCAGAAGGAGCTCAACGAGAAGACCTTCAGCACGCACTGGTGCGAGGGCATCCACCAAAACGTCGTCTTCGTCGGCCACGGACGCCAGAGTCGGGCGAGCAAGCGGAAGCACGAAGAGGCGCGATCTGCCGCAGTTGCGGACGAGCGGTGAGTGCGGCAAGACCGAGGAGCCGCAGTTGCGGAACAGAGCTCGGTACTACTGGGCGCCTGCTGCCTGCGTAGTGCATCCCATTAGCGATGGAGTGCATGTTGCGGTGTAGGATAGCCCGCAGTTGCGGGGTTGCGGTTGCGAAGCCGCAGTTGCGGTTGCGTATAATAGGAGAGCACGCGGTTGCGAAGCCGCAGTTTGCAATAAGTGTGCGCGCGCTGGGTCATCATCATCGTCGTCGTCCGTCCTCGTCGTCGTCGCTGCCGTCGTCGTCGTCGCGTCTGTCGTCTGTCGTCAGCAGTCGTCGTCGGTCGTCGTCGTCGTCAAGTCTGTCGTCTGTCGTCAGCAGTCGTCGTCGTCGTCGTCCCTCCTCCCTCCTCCCTCCTCCCTCCTCCCTCCTCCCTCCTCCCTCCTCGTCCTCCTCCAGGCCGCATCCCCCCGCCACCTCCGTCCTAGCTCTCCTTCCCCTTCCCCTCCTCGTCCTCCTCCAGCTTGCACCCCCCTCCCTCCTCCAGCCTGCGCCCCCCCCAAGCTCTCGCCCGATATTTTGGATTAAAACTGAGCCTTCAGTCGTCCGCAGGCATTCGGCTCAGCAGGTCGTTGGGCTCCTGGCACACACGCCTCCACCCTGAGCGACGGACGTCGTGCCATAGTCCGCCATATCGGAGCTCCGGGCCGCAGTGGCGGACAGCGTCGGCACAGATATGAACGACAGCGTCGGCACAGATAATGCCGCAGTGGCGGACAAGAAAGCCGCAGTGGCGGACGAGACAGCCGCAGTTCCAGGCGGAACGCAAGGGATCTTTCAGAGGGCCAACGCCTTGAGGTCTAGATTCAGGACAGGGGACAAGGTGCGCCTCCCTGTGCTCATGCTCGCCCCGCACACGGGCAACCGAGGCGGGCACTACCCTCAGCAGGAAAGGGTTCGGGAACTCGCTGTGAAAATCTTCCTGGCTGGATTCACGCAAGCCGAAGCTGACCACGAAGGTGTCTGCGTTCAGATGTACCCAGCACAAGAGCTGGTGCTGAGAAAAAAGGAGGACCCGAAGTTCCAGACGTACACAGAGTACAATCTGGAAAAAGCGACCGGCCACCTCGCTGCGTGCTTCGACCGCAGTTGCGGAACAGACGTTGCGTATGGGACGTGTTCGCACTCCCACTTGTGCCTCGTGTTGCGGGCGTGCGCCCTGGGAGCCAAGTGGCCCATCCCCCAAGGCATGGAGTTCACGGAGGACGAGAGCGCGAGGCTGAAGCGCGTGCTCGATAAGGACGGCAATCTCGACATGGCCGCAGTGGCGGAACATGACCCTGTCGCTAAGAAACTCGTGCAGGGGGGTATGCTCATGGAAGTGCTTAGCTGGAAAATCATGGACGAGGAACCCACTGGTGCTTCGCTCATCAGCCAGTCCCTCAATAAAGGAGCCGATTTTGCGTTGCGAACGACTGAACTCACCGCGCTCCGTGTTCTGTGCAAGGCTGTTGACGCGGAGCTGCACGCCGCAGTTGCGGATCAGGTTGCCTTTGACAAGGTCAAGCTCTCCGTCATGCACGAACTCGATCGAGTCGTTCAGGACCCAGACTTCATTGAGCTGTTCTCGTTCGTTGTTGGGCTCGGGAGCACGAAAGCGCAGTTCATCCCCTTGCTGCTCCAGTTCTGCGAGGTCTACGTGAACTCCAGGAGAAGGGCCCTTCGGCTCGGTGCCTTCGGGGCAGCCAGCGAGCTTCCCGACGAAGTGCCGTGGGTCAAGGTTGCCGTGGTGATGCGATGCTACAGGAACGCGCCTGCGAGGAAGAGGGGCGTTGACACTCCTGTGTGGTGCCCTGACCCAGAACAATCGTGGAAGAAGAAGGAGTTCCGAGACTTCCTCATCGACATGAACTCGGCTCTCCGTTTGTACTTGTTCACGCTGAGCAAGGCCATCGACGGCATGGGCCCTGAGAAGGCGATCGAGTTCAAGGCGAACCTGTGCATACTGACCGCAGACGGCTTCATGCAGTACCTGAAGGACACCCACGTCAAGGAACGAAGTATCCCAGGACATCGTCAGGCGCTCCTCCGCGCTTGCGCGGAGGCCACGGGGAAGGTGGAGCCGAAGTCCAATCGGGACGCCCTTGAGAAGGCCCTCGGCGAAGTGGGAGTCGGAGGCGGGAAGCCCGATTGGTTCGATTTCAACGCGTTGCCGCGCCCAGAACCGAATGAGCCCGCAGTGGCGGGGAAGACAAAGGCTTCCGCAGAGGGGCACGAGTTGATGCCGACGGTCATTTCCTTTGACCCCACGACGCAATTACCAACGAACCACCAGCGCAGCAGGGACACGACGGCCATTCCACGCGGATCCTTCCCTTTGCCAATCGCCGAATGGAGGCGTTCAGCGGCAGCGAAGGAGCTGGGGCGGGAGCCTGCTTTGGTCAGCGCAGTGTTGCTGTGCCTTTGGGCGCGCCACATGTCCGCAGTTGCGGAAGCGCAAGTAGAGGTGTTGCAAGACGCTGACACAGAGAAACGCACCGTCAAGGCAACCGCTGCAAACGACGAAAAATGCATCGAGTTGTGGCCGTGCGTCCCAAAGGCATCCAAGGTGCACGCCGCAAGCACGCACCCCGAGAGGGTGGCCGTGCAAGTCTGGGTGAAAGGAGATCCAAATGGGGCCACGCCCACGACCTTCTACTTGCACCCCGAGTTCAAGCCGCCTGCGGACAAGACGCCCGCCGACGTGGCTGACCACGATGTGCGGTTGAGAGCATGGAAGTGGGATGCGCAAGAGACAATGCACGTCTTCTGGGCAGTCAACAGAGTCACGGAACAGGAGATCCAGCAGAGAAACAGCCGTAATGAAAGCGCAGTTGCGCGCATCAACATGGAGCTGGAGACGAAAGAATTGGCGGTGTGCGTGCCTGGGACAGGCGGGGTCGTGCTCGCCGTGAATGTCCCTGTGCTGGTGAATACCACGGCCGTGAAGAAAGGAGAAGAGCTCCTGTGGGAGGCGAGACCCAAAACCGCACCGAAGAAGAAGGCGGCCGAGGAGACGTGGAAGACGGACGCGGCCAAGAGGGCCAAAGGGAAGCCTTCGGGCCAGCCCGCGCCGAAGAAATCGAAGAAAGGGTTCGACGAAAGCGGGAAGATGTCGCTCTAATTAAGAAGCCGCAGTGGCGGCAGTCAGGGCGGCTTGCTCGCGTGACCGCAGTTGCGGGCAACAGGCCGAAGGGGGGGGCGCACGCGTGACCGCTGTTGCGGAGCGCTCGTGTAGTTTGCAGTGTCACTGCTTCTGTTAGCTGATGCCGCAGTAGCGGACCGCTGACGATCGAGCACGGAGGTTCGAAACGGACCTCCTCCCTCCCTTCTCCCTCTCCTCCCTCGCCCTTCCTCCACTTCCTCCCTCTCTCCTCCTCCTTTCTCCCCTTCCTCCCAAGTTGGAAGCCGAAACTACTCATTTCCTCACTCCCTCCCTCCCTCCCTGGAGGCCCTGGAGGGCCTCCGCCCTGGAGGGCCTGGAGGGCCCTGGAGGCCCTGGAGGGCCTCCCTGGAGGCCCTGGAGGCCCCTGGAGGCCCTGCCTCCCTGGAGGCCCTGGAGGGCCTGGAGGGCCCTGGGCTGAGGGCGGAGGCCCTGGAGGGCCTCCGCCCTCAGAATGCTTCAAAGCAGTGCCGCGGCACTGCTTTGAAGCACCCAGGTGCTTCAAAGCAGTGCCCCGGCACTGCTTTGAAGCATTCTGAGGGCGGAGGCCCTCCAGGGAGGCGCGAGGATCGCAGGGACCGAGGGAGGCCCTCCAGGGAGGCGTTCGTCTCGCCATCTGGCTCAACCGCGCGCGGCCCCACTGCCCGCACCTCCGCCTTGCCCGCAGTTGCGGCTGTGTCCAGCGCAGTAGCACACATGCCGACTTCGAGCGAATGGAGCCCTGTGTGCGTTGAGAAGGTCTTGTGCATCCGTGGAGGTTGGCTTGCGCAGACCACCCCCGTCCCCGAAAAGGATGTCAAGGTGCTCCACGCAGGGCCCCTCGGAGAGATAAGCTTCGTGCACGTGAACATGCAAAAGGCTTGGCTGCTCAAGGTGTGCGCCAAAGGTAAACCGACCGCAGGGGCCTTGAAGGCCTCCAAGGCCTGGGACGCGCTGAAGAAAGAACTCGCGAAGCAGGGCGGCGCCGCAGTTGCGGACGAGGAGAGCGACGGCGACGCGGGGGACGAAGCAGATGACCCCATGTCGGCCCTGGTCAGCTCCACGGACGCCACGAAGAAGCAGGCAGCGACCCCGACCAGCGCCAAGAAGCAGAAGACTGGAACGCGTGCGGCGACTACTGGCCTGCCCAGGGGCGAGGCCGTGGAGTCGGCCATAGCCACTGTGCACTCCGTACAGATGCCCGCAAAGAGCCCCATGAAGTTTCCGCACGACACGGCCGTTCGAAACGTGCGGGTGGCCAGCTTCAAGCGGAGGACGTTGTGGCTGGACGCTGCAGACCTTGGGTGGCTGATCGACATGATCGTGGACGACGTGAGCCTCGGCGGTGTCCCCGACATCGACGACGGCGACAAGGACGAGGCCGCAGTGGCGGACAGGGACTGGGCAACGGCGGTTGACCCTGCCACCCCGCTGGCGAAGCAAAAGGAGGTCGACTCCCCCGTGGCGCAGGGGAGCGGCTCTGGCTTCACCGTCGTTTGGGACTTCAAGGGCGCTTGGGTCGCGACCATCACGCGAGAGTGTGCCAACAAGGGCAAAAGGATCGAGATGGATGTGAAGAAACTTACAAAGAAGAAGTGGCAGTCGGCGCAGTCGGTGAAGGGCTACGACTACGAGTGGGAGGGCATGACGCAGCACCAGCGCAAGCAAGCGGCTCTGGATTACCTCGAGCTCCAAATCCCCAGTCTGTTCGACTGAGGCCCGAAGCCGTATGGGCCGCAGTTGCGGTGGGGCTACTGAGTGCCCGCAGTTGCGGGGTGGCTGGGTGCGCGTGAACACGCGGAGGGCGAGGCGGTGTGAGGAGGCAGGCGGAAGGTTTAGGGTGTTCCACGGGTGCACGCCTTAGTGCGCCAACTTGTGTGGGCGAGCGTTTTTCTTAGAGAAGCATGGAGTGAAGCATCGAAACCCTGTGCGCGCGATGATTGGGGCTTCCGCGCGGGCGTTGTTGAAATGTACCTCCTTCTTCGCCCCTCCGCATCGTCTTCAGTTGCTCCTCCCTCCTCCCCTCCCTCTTCCTAGTTCTGTAGCCCGCAGCCGAGTGCCCGGCCCGAGTCGTTCGCCACGCGACCGCTCATGGATGTTCCCGTGGGGCGGACATGGTATGGCGAGGAGGACGGAACGCATTTCGAGGTGGAGTGGCTCCATTACGACAGCGGCTGCGCACCGAGGAAAACGAAGTATGGCACCACTGGGCTCGCCAACATCTTGAGCCGCAGTAGCGGCGTTCCGTGCCCCAAGAAGATAAAGGTGCACGCATGTGCGGATTTTCCGTGCCTAGCGAAGTGGCCCGCGTCGCAGTACGGCCTTGCTGAGCCGCCTCGCTTTCATTTGCGGCCGTCTGCTTGGCGACCGGGCGCGACGCCACCACCCGCAGTTGCGGCTCCAGGCGGCACCGCAGTTGCGGCTCCCTCGGCCCCTGCACACATAGCACCAGCAACACCAGCAGAACTCGCAGCTCCTGCGCAAGAAGGACACGCAGCTCCAGCACCAGAAGCACCCGCAGAACCCAAACCTCCAGCAGCCCCTGTGCCCGAAGCACCCGCAGCAGCAGTCCCTCCAGCTCCTCCAGCTCAAGTGCACGCAACACCAGACCCGCCTGCTGCGCAGGAGACCGCAATTGCGGTTGAAGCTCCTGAGGGAGTGGAAGCGGACAAAGACACACCACTTCCAGCACGCTTGCCACCAGCGCGGCCGCTGCCAGAGAACTGGTCGAAGACGCAGGTCGCATTCTTCCCGTGCCCAGACCCAAAGGCTGCAGCACGAGTTGCGGCGCCTGTTGGCGACGCCTTGCGGCCACGAGTCGCGGCGCCACCCCTGGCGCCAGAGAAAGGTGTACCTGTGGAAGACGCGCCAAAGATCCAGGCCGCAGTGGCGGCGACGGTGCCTGACCGCGTGATGGCTCTCCTGAGGCAGATTCTGTCCGAGAATTCCTACATAGGGTATTCAGCTTTCATGCTGTTTGCCTTGCGGTTCGGGCGTCAACCTTACGTGTGGGAAGGCGAGAACCGCAAGGACCTCCTTGACTTCTACATGCCTTGGGCAAAGGAGAAGTGCACTGAGCCATGCGCCGTCGACGGCGTGGCGTGCGTACTCGCCGCTGCTGAGGATCTGTTCGGGGAATGGACAACGGTGGAACTCAGGCCCGTGACTCCCGAGAACCCTCTCCATGAGGTGCGCCACTGGGTGGCCGCAGTTGCGGTGGGTGGCGTGTGCTCTGAGGGGGCGGACGCGTTGAACAGGTTCTACGGTCCTCTGGGACAATGGGTCCTAGGGACTGTTTGCGATGGAAACTGCGGCATTGACCTTATGGCGATGATGTTGCAGAAACCGCAAAATGCCGAGACGCGCAAATGGCTTCGGGAGGAACTGTACGATTTCGGGGTGCGCCGCTGGGACGAACCGTGGTTGCACGACATGCTCGTTGTCACGCAGGAACTAACCTTGGAGGAGGTGCGGGCGTACCGCAGTTGCGGGGCCAGCGGCCCTGCTGGACCCATGGTCCTGCACGACTCCGAGGGCGAGGGCGAACCAGCAGAGGCGCCGAGAGAGGCGAGCGCGCCACGCCCCGCTCTCATGGCGGCGTTAGAGTGGCAGACGGGCGTGCAGGACATGGGTATATTGCTTGCCATGGCTGAGGCTATGCCCGAGGCGTTGCAGGAGGAGCAGATCAGGGCGCACGCACTGGCCAGCGCACGCCCAAAACCCGAAGTTGCGGAACAGAAGCGGCGCGTGTGCCCGCACATGCTCAGAGACCGCGAACTGGTTTGCAAAGACCTGGAGGCGCACGCACGCAGTTGTGGTTGGATGGGCGAGGGCGTTCTGCCACGGAATTCAATCGCGTCTTTTTGCGAGCGGTTCACGTGGCCGAAGGGCATGGGGGTCGTCCAGCAGCGCCAGGCCGTCTCCAAGTGGTTTCAAAACTGGCGCACACAAGGTGGACATGGCACGGCGGGCGTGCATGGCCGACGCCGCGCGCGGGGCAACCAAGGGCGCCCGAACAAGGCTCCATGGCTGGAAGCCGCTCTGTACGAGTGGTGGTCCCACATGAGGTACTCCGTGGACTGGAAGGCGGTGGCCAAGCGAACCGCAGTTGCGGAGGAGAGGCCCAAGATGTTGGCCAGGTTCTCCCAATCCCTGCTGGTTACGAAGGCGAAGCAACTCGTCGCGGACTACTGCGTGGAGACAATGAAGCGGGGAGGCAAACCGATGGTGCCGCAGTTGCGGCCTCGGTGGTGGGTGAAGTGGCGGCGCTCCTACGGCCTGAGCATGAAGAAGCCGAACCGCAAGTACAAGGTGCCAAAATGGTTGCTCCAATCTCGTTTTGAGACTATGATCTTGAACGTGGCCAGGGTCCGCGCAGCTGCAGAGGAGCTTCTGGGGTACGACCCGCACATCCTGAACTGGGACCAGTCGCCCTTTCACCACAACGAGTCGTCGTCGGCCTCGAAGCCGACCTTGGCTGTGAAGGGTGGCATTGTCCCGCTTGTCGAGGCGCATGACGACAGCAGGGCTCGGTGGACAGCGAACCTGACGGTGTCGAGCGACGCGGAGGACATCCGCAGTTGCGGACCACCGCCGGCGGAGCTAATGTTCAAGGGGGGATCTGTCATCGCTGAGGGCTTGGCCGCACATGCCCGCAGTCGCGGCTATCCGTCTTGGGTGAGCACGGCGACGTCCGAGAAGGGGTCCTACCGCGCAGACGACGTTGTATCATTCTTGCAGCGGCACTTGCGGGCCTGGCCCGACGACCCGCAGTTGCGGGGAAAGTGGCGCATCCTCATGGCCGACGACCATTCCCCGCACAAAGCAGACGCTGTGCGGAGACTCGCCTGGCAGCGCGGCTACGTGCTGATCATTCACGGCGGGGGGACGACCGCAGTTGCGCAGCCCGTGGACACGGACTTGAACCAGCACGTGAAGCGCCGGTACATTGCCCTCGAGACCAAAGCGCTGGTGCAGCAAATGGCGTTGGGGAAGCACGTGCCGCAGTTGCGGCGTTCCGATTGCGCCGACTTGATGCTGTCAGTGTTGGAGAATGTGCAGTTGCACTTGGACGCCGCGAAAGGTTTCCTGAAAGTGGGAATTCGAGCGCCCTTCGACAAGTCAGGAGATCTCGAGATTTGCCGAGAGGCGGCGGAACTCTGGGAAGCAGGGGGGCTGCGAGCAAAAGTGGACACCGCAGTCGCGGAGGTGAGGGAAGAATGCGAGCAGAAACGTTTGAAATGGTCCTACAATGACGTGCTGCGTCTCATACACGAATACGAGAAACACGACGCCACAGATTCCGTGTTGGAGAAGCTCGGCGACGAAGCGCTAGGCCAGGAGCCAGGCCACGAGGAGGGCGATGAGGAGGGCGGGGAGGAGGAGGAGGAGGAGGTGCACGAGGAGCACGAGGAGGACGAAGAGCAAGAGGAGGCCTCGTGGGCCGAGGCTCTTGCGGAACAGTGCGATGCCGCAGTTGCGGCACCTGGGCCTCAAGGATCCTCGGTATCCATGGACTGCGTGGTCGACGCAGAGGCGGCCGAGCAGGTGGCAGTGGCGACGTCCTTGGCAGAAACGCTCCGCGAGGCGGAAGATATGCTGCGCCAAGTGGGCATGGAGAAACTAGCGCAGGATTGCCGACAGCAACGACACAAACAAAAGAAGCGGTTGAGAGAGCTGGCGCGGGAGGACAACGAGGTCCTACGAGCGTTGACTGCCCAGCGAGACCACGAAGCCGCAGTGGTGGCGAAAAAGCGGCGCCTGGCTCTGGAAGCGAACGACAGGACGAAGGCGTTGCACGATCTCAAGAAGCAGATTCGAGAGGCCGAGGCCGCCTTGAGGGCAAAGAAGGAGGCCGCAGTTGCGGTGGAAACGGCTTTGGCTAACAAACACGCCCTAGCGCAGTGGAATCCCGAGGAGTTCAAGATCAAGAAAAACAGGATGGCAGCTCTGGATCGCCTGGCTCGCGGAAAAGGCGTCCTCTCAGACGAGCAGAGGGGGGAGTGGGCATGGTTCAAGACGCATTGGGACGAGGAGATGTGCAAGCAGCACAAGGAGCAATGGCCGCTCACGTTTGCTGGGTGGCTGCAAAAAGTCGCGAACGACGCGGCGTCTGGGAACCGTTCGGCGCTGTCGCAGTTCGTGCATTCGGAAACAGTGAGAACCCTGGGAGGGCAAATGGCGCTGGTAATCCCAGCCCTAGCGTGATGCAGGCCGCAGTTGCGGACCCACAGGAAGTCCAGAGGGAAGTTGTTTTTCCAAGCGGCTCCCGCGCGGGCAGGAGATGAGGCAAAACCGCAGTTGCGGTCTTCCTGCTGCTGTGAAAATAATCCTTTCACAGTCCCTTGCAATCGTCGCCCTCCTTCTGCTTCTCCGCCAGTCCATTTGTTGTTCTTTCGGTTCCTTTGAGTCCTCGCCCTCCTTCTGCCACTCCTCGAATCCTCTTTGTCTCCTCCCTCCATCCGACCCCATGCCCATTCACGATCCATTTCCGTAGCCACCGTGGCTCGAGGTGGCGCACGCGAAGACGCAAGCATGTGGCCGCCCGCGCGCCCGAGCGCATCCTCAGGGAGTATGGACCGTGGACTTCGATTCGCCAGAACGGTGTTCATCCACAACGCTGAGGAGGAGGAGGGAGGCAAAGACGAGGAAGCCGCAGTTGCGGATGATGACGACGACCAGCGGACGCAAGATGGCGACAGCACCGTCGCGTCCTCGGCTGCCTCCGCTGACGAGGCTGAGTCCCGGGGAGGTGCGGGAGCCGCAGTTGCGGCAGCACATGACTCCTACATGCCGAGAGTGTTGTCGTCGCGGAGAACCTGGAAACGGGTGCCCATCATCGAGACAAGCAATCTGTCGGAAAAACAAAGAGCTCTTGTCGACGCATGGGAGGAGAAAACGGAGTTCGAAGCGGGACGGGTCGGCTTCTACGTGGCCAACTTCGGAGGGACTGCAGCTAGACCCACGCAACGCGCGGACGAGTGGGCGCAGCTCCGCGCGAACCCTGCCCAGATCATCGCCCTCTGCGAGTGCGACGACGAGACCTGCGCGGTACTCAGTGGGGAGCACGACGCGAGGGACAGTGCAGCCGCAGTTGCGGACGATAGGTTTCGGAGTCGGACTCAATACAACTACCTGTGCGTTAAGGGCGGCGAGCCATCAGGGACCCTCCTTGTTGGCATGAGGGACCGCAGTGGCGGCCACATTGAACACGTAGACTTTGCGAGACTCTTCCACAAGCAGGAGAAGTCCAAAACGAAGAAGAAGAAGAAACAGTCCGCAGTTGCGGAGGCTCCTGCGCCAAAGCTGCACAACAAGTACTCCAGGGCGATGGTGGTGCGCGTCCACCTGGACCAGGCCGTGCCCCATTTGGGGGGCTCCTTCAACGTCATGGCGGTGCACGTCCACCACAGCTTGGCCAACCAAGACTGGGGCGTCACGAAGCTCCATGAGTTCTACAACTGGTTCGTCGCCTACGTCAGGGAATGGGACGTGAAGGTCTGCATGGGGGACTTCAACATGTGCATGTTCCAGCTTGTGTCCTGGTGCCGCAATTGCGGCCTGACTGTGGACGTCGCCGCGTGGACCCCCTGGAAGACAGCAGGCGGCCAGCCCAGGGCAGACAGCATGGCGATTTTGTTCATAAACTGTCCTGGGCAGTACAAGCTTCACCATGGCCTGAGTGTTCTGCACGACCGTGAGGGCGGATTCTTGACGACCCAGCATGATCCGTCTTTCCCTGTCTTCGACTACACGAATGGCCCTGGGAAGATGCTTCAGACTTACGTGCCCAAGGCTGAGCCCGTTGAAAACAAGATGCGCGCCTTCCTGACGCCATCTGGCGAATCCTTGACCGCAGATGCGGAGTTCGAGCAAAGGATGGCGCGCAGGGAACGCGACGATTGGGTGCGCTATCCCTTCAGAGTGAAGCAGGGCAACCTCGACGACAAGATATGGCATGGCGCCTTCGGCAGGGCGAGGCACGGAGCGCACTTCCCTCTGGTGGCTTTCACGCACAATACGTGCCGCAGGTCACCTGAAAGACTCGCCGCGAGGTTGGAACGCAGGAAGGGCGGCAGGAAGGGCGGCAAGAAGGGCGGCAAGAAGGGCAGCTACGCGGACACCGCAGTTGCGGGGAAGGGCGTCCGACCCCAGATGGGAACCGCAGTTGCGGGGAGAGACGCTGGGGCTGAGCGAGCTGGGAACACGCCACCGCCGCAAGCTGCCAACGGCGACGATGCGACCCCTTCTTGTGCCGCAGTGGCGGCTGGGTCCTGGGACGCCAGCGGCAGCGGCGCATGGGAGGCGCGCAGTCCCGCCACGAGATGGCAGGGCTGGTCCTGGTGGGACTGGAGCTCGAGCGAATGGGGCGCTGATGGCGCGCAGTGGTGGCCCTCTGATCATGCCGCAGTTGCGGACAATGCCCCTGAGGGCTCGCCTCCTCAGCGTGAAGTCGAGTGGGGCTCGAGCGGGCGACCTGCCGAGCGCCCTCCGTGGAGCTTCGAGGCGCAGCGTTGGTGATGGCCGCAGTTGCGGGCAAGTGGAGCATGATGTTGATTGCCGCAGTTGCGGACAGTGCACGCTGGAAAAATCATCATCATCATCAATCATAATCATCATCATATCATCATATCATACGTTCAAAGCAGTGCCGGGGCACTGCTTTGAACGCGTTCAAAGCAGTGCCGGGGCACTGCTTTCGATCGTCGCCTCGTCGCCGTTATAAGGGCTTTCGGATTACTCCCGAGTAAGACAGCTCACCGATGGGCTCAATTTGGCCTAGCCCTGCTCAGTGGCCCCCCTGATCTGGCTCGGGAGATTGTCTTTAATCGCTCTTACGAAGAACTCCGAGGAGTTGTTTCCTGACGTGTCGAATGCCTCCCGCCGCGATTTCCCCACGGCATTGCACCTCGGGCAGGGGGGCGCCGAGGACCTCGCAGCGGCAGGCAATCAATGGTGCAAGAGTCTTCCCGTGCCAGGGAGTGGGCTCCTGCCCTGCAGCCAATCGTCTGGGGGGCAGAAGAGGAAAACGCTTCCTCCGATCAAGGTCTCCTCCTCCTCCTCCTCTTCCTCCTTCTCCTCCTCCTCCTCCTCCTCCTCCTCCTCCTGGCGAGTTGTTCCGTGGCCGAGGCTCGCCGTGGCCAGCAGAAAACCTTCGGCCTCCTCTTTCGGCATGCCTTGTCTTGTGGTAGTACGACGACTGCATGCTCTCCCCCCACGAGGAGGACGAGGAGGAGGAGGAGGAAGAAGAAGAAGAAGAAGATGAAGATGAAGATGAAGATTAAGATGAAAAAGAAGAAGAATAATAAGAAGAAGAAGATGAGGAGGAAGAGGAGGAGGAGGAGCAGGAGGAGGAGGAGGAAGAGGAGGAGGAGGAGGAGGAGGAGGAGGAGGAGGAGGAGGAGGAGGAGAGGAGGAGGAGAGCAGGAGCAGGAGGAGGAGGAGGAGGGAGGGAGGAGGAGGAGGAGGAGGAGGAGGAGGAGGAGGACCCAGTGGGGATGGTGTCGGTGTCGGGGCTTCTCCCGAGGAAGAACAAGAAAAACTGCATACGCAGAAACTGTCGGAGTTCCGAGAAGATTGCTTGGATCGGCGCCGGGCCCTCGCGGCGCCTCCGGCGGCGCCCGTGGCGCGTTTCGCGCGCCAGGGAGGGCGGTCCAGCACCGATCCAGGAAATCCGCGCGGAGCTCCGAAAGTTGATGTTTATGCAGTTGCTTGTTCCGGTATTCTCGGGGTGACGTCTTTCCACCGCTGCGGAGGGAGCCCGCCGTGCATCTTTGGCGAGCAATGGCGGCGAACGCGCGGCGAACGTGCCCGCCGCCCAGAGCGATGGCACTGTTTTGAGAACGGGCCGCCCTCCATCTTCGAAGAAGGACAAACGGTATAGATATAAATGTTCGGCGTTCCGCGCGGATTTCTCGGTCGGCGTGGTACCCCCTTTGGCGGCGCCTCCGCCGCAGCCCCTGGCGCGTTTCGCACGCCAGGGAAGGGGGGTCCAGAGCGAATCCAAGGAATCCGCGCGGACCTCCAAAAGTTTATGTGTGTGCCGTTCTTTCTTCCTCCACATCCGCGTACGAGTTGGAGGTTCTGAGGCGAATGCGCGCAGCACCGAAGGTAAAATCCACACGTAAAGCACATGCCTTCCTCGATCGGCGTCACGCGCAAGAAGTCTCAGGCGTAACGCCCCGTCCTAGACATCTGGTCGTGTGTGGTACGCGGAGGCGAGGCTGAGTTTTTTGTATAAGCACATGGGATCGGGGTAGGAGGAGGAGGAGGAGGGGGAGGAGGAGGACGTAGAATATCGAGGCATCCCCACCTCGACTCTACGCCGCACTCCGCGCCCTCCTCCCTACCGCGCGACATGATTGCCCCTCCGTGCGTGCGCCCAGGCAGAGTGCGCCTGCGCCCGCGCGTGCGCCTGGCCGCGCGATCCGCAGGTCCGGCGAGATGCGCACATGCAAGAGAGCAGCAGAGCACAGGATGGCGGCAGTGAGTCGGGCCGGACGAAAGGGGAGGATTGGGAAAGGGGGGGTGACGAAATTTGCTGCATGCAGCTGGTTTCGGCCTCACCGGGGGGCCCATTCCTCGATACGTTGCCGCCTCTGGCGCCGGGAGGCGCCGGGAAAATCCGCTGCGTGAGCTGATTATCACCCCCCCCCCCTTGCTATCCCCCCCTTTCGCCCGACCCGAGTGAGGTTCGAGGATCGAGGTTCTTCTCCTCCGGCGGCCAGCCCACGGGCAGTGAGGAGGGGCGGGCCGCCTTCGGAGGCTCGGGAGGCCTTCGGCCTGCCGAGAAGTTGGCTCGGGCCATCCGCCCAAGGCACAGGGGACTGCTCAGAAGGCGCGGCGGGCTTCTGAGAAGCCCCGCCGCCTTTGACGAGGCCTCCTCCTTCTCACTTTCCCCCCTCGCTCGCCGCCGCCTCCTCCTTGTCCTCCTCCTCCCCTTCCTCCGCCGCCGCCGCCGCCGCCGCCTCCTCCTCCTCCTCCTCCTCCTCCTCCTCCTCCGCCTCCCAACGACTCCGGGTCAGGATCTGACGAAAACGCCCTCCCACTTGCGGTGTTCGTGGGTTGCTTGTGGCCGTCGATGGCGAAGCCCCTCGGAGGCGCACGGCCGCGGCGGCAGCTGTCGCGGCGGCGACGCCGGTGCGCGGGGAGCGGGGCGCCTTGCGGGGCAGCGGCGCCCTCTCGCGCCTATCCGCGGAGGTGGTCCACGAGGTCTTCTTCGGGTCAGAGCGATGCGAGGCCACCCGAGCGCCCCCCCTTGCTCGTCCTTCCCACAGAGGGAGGAAAGGGCAAGCGAGAGCACACAACAATACGTCACTGTTGACGGGGAAGGAGAGCGAGGGAATGAACACACGCACAGGGTATATATATATGTAATGTGTGTGCGTATGTTTATGTGTATATATATGTATGTCTATATATGTATACATATATATATATATGTTGTGAGATGATCCGCATCGTCTTAGCTTCGCGCGGCTTCGATGCTTGGCAGGTTGAGAGATGGTGCACGGTCCGCCGACCTGAGTCGGGATCCCATATCTGTTTCTCCCCTTCTCTGTCTCTCCGCACCCGTTGGGGTTCGGAGGCTTGAGGCGCCGGCGCGGGCGCCCGCGGCGGAAGGCAGGGGCCGTCTGGATCGCGGGGCTGCAGGCGGTGGGGCAGGTCACTCTGTCCTGCTTCCTGCGGTGCCCTGCGGCCCCGGGCCTGCCCAGGGCTGGGCCTGCCCAGCCTCGGTCCCTTGCCCGCAGCCAGCGGCGTGCCCGCCCTGCCCCGCGCAGCCAGCGACCAGCCAGTGTCCCGCGGCGGAGGCGGGGGGCCCACAGCGTTCTGAGCCCCAGTGCGCTGGCGCTCGTCCTGCTCGGGCTGCTCGCCGGCGCCGGCGTCCCCGGGGGTCTCGCGCTGGTCGTGGCGGGTGCTGGGAGGCTGAGGCTCGAGGCGTCACATAGAAGGCGAGTGAGCATGTCGGACAGGGGGGAGACCCGTCTGACAGCTTCGGTTCGTGATCGAGTCGCCAGTCCCGTGCTGCATCGTCAACGACTGCTCTTGAGGCAGCTCCGGTCGTCGGTGGATTCGCAGGTGGTCCTCACCTCGGACTGGGACACGTATGTCGAGGATCTTGTCGCGGGGGACGACACCCGCGAGGTGCTGTAAGAGCTCGCCCCAGGCGTGGAGCCTCGTGAGGTTCACGGCCGTGGCCACCGCTTCGGGGTGCTGCCGCACGGGGAGGGGCCGGCGCAGGGCCCCAGGTGGGCCGAAGACAATCCAGGAGGGCCCCGAGAGGACCCCCAAGGTGGCTCAAAATGTCCTCGGAGGGCACTCGAAGGAGCACGACACGGAGCAGGAGGTCCAAGGAGACCCCAAGACGCCCCGACATGAGCCCAGCAGTGGGCCCACACGGCCTCGGGAGGGCTCCAGGGCGGCCCAGGAGGCCCCCCAGAGCGGTCCCAAGGTTTCCCAAGATGGAGGCCTGGGCTTCTCCCAAGACGGCTCCAAAAACAGACGCCAAAGGCCCCCAGTGCCGAATGTCCAGCAGGCGTCCGAGAGGCTTCAAGGCGACCACTGGAAGGCTGGAGGGCGCGGAGGATTTTCGATAATGCCCCCCTTGGAGGCCCTGCCAGTGCGACCCAGACAGGTTTTCGTGACTTCGTTGCGCCTTGGCTTGGCCTCAGATGCTCGGCCAGGAAGGGAGGGAGCGGCTTTCGATATTCCGTGGTGTGGCCCTGGCAGCGCGTACTTCGGAGCCAGACTTGGGCACAGCTCTTCGTTGCTAAGCTCCTCCTCCAGTCTTCGGGTGGATCCAAGGAAGCGCAAGAAGCGTCGAATAAACCCCAAGACTCCCCGACACGTCACCGGGATCCCAAAAGTTCATTAACGCAGGCCCCGCTACCACCCCCGAAAAACCTCCAGAATCGTTCTTTGCACTCCTCATTGGCAACTTGCGATGCGAGTTCCTTGGGCGGGACCAGAACCTGAGCGCGCGCGATGCGCGCGCGTGCCTATATAAAACAGATACATACACACACGCACACACACATATATATATATATGTATATATATATATTCATACATACATATATGCATGCATGCATGCATACATACATACGTACGTACATGCATGCATGCATGCATGCATGCACATTTGTATTTATACATGTACACATATATATATGTACACATATATATATGTACACACAGAGAGATAGAAGGGCATAGGGAAAAAGAGACAGAGACAGAAAGGCAGGCAAATTGGCAAACATGTATCAACAATCAAAGAGAGGGTGAGTGATGTAGAGCAGATTTTAAGGTAGGGGGGCCTTCCTGGAGGCTTGCGGAGGCGTCTGCGGCTTCAAAGGCGGTTGCAGCAACAGCTCCAGCATGCGCTTTCAGTCTGGTTCACATGTCGGACCTTCCTTCTCGCACCGTGAGAGCGGCACAGGTAGTCAGGTAGTGGCGGTCAGCTCTCATGGGGGCCACCCTGTCCCGTCCGATCTCTGGCTGTCCCAAGCGTCGGCCCCATCCTCTTCCTCCGCTGTCTCGCTGCCTACCTAGATTGCCCTGCTCCGCTTGCTGTGCCTGCGCGCCAGCCAGCGAAGAGATGCCAAGGCGACGCAGCTGGGGCGTTACGTGCTGGACGTCAACGGCGCTGGGCGTCAAGTGCTCGTCCCGTACGAGGACCCGCGGCAGGGGCGCGGGGGCCGGGAGTCGAGGGCCCACCATGAATCTTCTTCTTCTCCCTCAAGCTTTTAGCCGGTACGATCGAAATCGGTACGGAAAGGATGGTCGCGAAGACCCACGGCGGTGCTTGTCCATTTTGAACTGGATGTGTGGTCGGTCTCGTCGCGGGCATGGTCGATTTGAGGCACAAGTTCGCCTGCCCAGCAGCGGCCTTTGTCGGTTTGGGACTCTGGACAACATGTGTTGTTGGGCATTGTACCGATGTTTTCCGTATCCATTGCGGGCGTTCAAATCTATATTGCGAAGGCTTTACGGCCAGTGCCGCCGACCTTGAAGACGACGACGATGAAAACGAGCGGGTGGGGGTAGGAGGCGGAGGAGGAGGAGGAGGAGTGGGGGGGAAAGAGGAAGGGTGGGGGGAGGCGGATGAGGGAGGAGGAGGGGGGGGGGGACGTTTAAATCTATATTTTATGTCCCCTTCCCCGTCTCATGGAGGGGCGGGTCGTTCTTCAATATGATTATCGCGCAGCGCCGCGCATGCTTGCTTCTCACACTTGTCCGTAGGGGCTTCGCCATCTGCCGCTGTCCCCCTCTCTATAAGCATACGACATGCCAGAGCTATGCTGAAATGCGTGGGGGCCAACTTGAAGCAATACTGGAACCTCACGCGATGACGGCTGGCAATCGTGGCGTCGTATACCAGGGATCGTGACCTCGGGAGCGCGAGCCTGGCGTTATTTACAAAGTAGCTTCGCCTCGGGGGCGCGGATCTGGCGCAACACTTGAGGATTGTGGTGTCCCTGGGCGCGAGTGCGGGTTGGTGTGCAAGGGATTTGCGCTCGGGATCGCGAAACCATAACGCAATTCGCAAGGGGCCGTGGCCTCGGGAGGTGTATGAGGGATCGTCGCCGCGGGTGCGCGAACCTGGCGTGATTCACGAGGGTTGTGGTCCCGGGGGCACGAATCCAGGCTGGTGCACGAGGGGTTCGGGCCTCGGGTGCGCGAAGCTAGCTGGCAGCAGCCGGCGCAATCTGCAGGGGATTGGGTGGCCTCGGGGGCGCGATGTTGGTGCCATCTGCCAGAGGATGTGGCCTCGAGCGCGAGTCCTGCACGGGTCAACGCGCAACACACAACACACACACACACACACGGCTCACGCGCAACACACACATTCACACACACACAACACACACACAACACACACACAACACACACAACACACAACACAACACACACACATACACACGCAAACCGTGGACTGATTCTTCCACCCCCAGAAGCCGACCAGTGGTTGCCCTCCGACCCAGCCCGGGCTGCCTGGACATCCGTGGGCTGACAGGAAGATCGGTTGAGAACGCTAGTCTCGACCCGACGCTGCGGCGCCAGGAGCAGAGCGTGGGGCGGTGGGGATGCTGGACGCGCTATATCTGGGATGTCTGAGTGAGTCACGGGGGTCACGACCTATCCCTAGCGACAAAAGCACACCTCGGGCCAGGCACCAAACCCCCTGACCTCACGTGCGTCTGCTCCTAGACAGGTTGCACGGAGCCATACCCATAGCCAGGGTCCACGTAATCCAAAGACCGATATTTCCCCGCAAAGATGTGCATCCCTTGTAGCACTGGCGCGTCTCAACCCGTGAAGGGCACGAAACCCATACACAACACGCACATTGTTTACGCGCTCGATCGTGCACTTACCAAGACCAGCAACAGGCACAACACACATGAAACGCATTGTAAGCACACACATGATAGGTAGCTCCACGAACAAATGCTGCGTGACCCCGCCGCCCCGTCGCCAACATGGTACTGGTACTGGTACTGTTGGAGGGTGTGCACGCCCGGACAGCGGCCCTTGTCGACCTACCAAAAAAAAACGCGCACCACACCGACACGACGTATGCGCCAAGAGGGGGGAAGGGAGGCAGGAGGAGGGAGGAGCGAGGAACGAGGAGAGCAGGAGGGGAAGGAGAGAGGGAAGGGGGACGGCGGAGGCAAACGAGGCTGATGTCTTGCATCGAAGCACAAGGACACCCCCAAACACGTTACTGACTGCCCAGGGTCCAAATGACGGGGCGGTGCGGAAGCGGTGCGAATCTCAATTTCGGCTGGGGAAAAGCTTAAAAAGCACTCATCATCTGGACACAAAGCGTGATGAAGCTCTGACGCCCTCCATCCGTGCAATACTTGGCACACGTCGTCTATCCGCGTAATCCCTGGCACGCGCCACAGAGGGAGGAGACTCATCTTTGCACTGGGGCCAGAAGCCTCCCCTTCGAGCCCGTAGAATCTCAGAGTGGATGGAAGATTGTGGATTCGCACATCGAGCCACGCGCACACACCACACACAACGGCGCACACGCTGTGTGCACATTGCGTCACAGGCACGCACGCACAGTGCACACTGCGTCACATCGGGCCACGCGCATGCCACGCACGCAAAGGCACGCACGCACAGTGCACACTGCGTCTTCCTTGCGGGATCTCCACCCTAACGACGTCCCCACTAATGCGGATCGCAGTAGGCCTGGTCCCTCCTCGGATGCATCACGCGCCAACAGGGTACAATACCCCCACCCAAAGAGGCTTGGTGCGAGACTGGACCCCGGCACAACGGGTGGCCCGAAGGCAAAGGCGGCGGTGGCAACCAAGCAAGAGCGCTGGCTCCCTCGGCTCGCAGCACAGCGACCGACCCAGCCAGAGCACCCCTCCACCCAACAGCTCGTTTGTCGCTGGCGTCCCTGGTACCCTGGCCCGGACTTGCAAGGTCGACACCTGAGGACCCGCAAAAGACACCCGAAAGAAGCCAGGCCCCGGAACACTCCGCTGGGGTGCGGTGGTCAGGCGCCCCCAGCGCAAACGACTAGTGTGAGACCAGGGGGGACGTCTGGAGACGTCAACCACCCCTGGCCCAGGGACTGTCGAGTAATGACCTCCGCCCTGACAGAAGCCTAGCACGAAACAAAAGAAGAACACGGACACCAATGGCGCAATATGCACAGCGGACCAGAGGTCCATCAGCTGCGCAGTGCATGGGTTTGTCGCGTCGGCTCTCTCGCAAAACACACCTACCGTTCAATCGACCCCGCCCCCCAGACCCAGCGGCCTGGGCATCCATGGGTCGACAAAAAAATCGCTTGACGAAGGACCCAGCCGTATGCAGTTGCGAGTACCGCGAGGGAGATGCAGCTGCGAGTACCGCGGGGGAGATGAGACGAAGGAGGGGGGCGCGCGAACACCGAGCAGCGCACGCGGTATAGTCTTCTGCCACGAGGCGTGTGAAGGGTGTGCCGGCGGACCAATGCGAACGTCGCTGTTGGGGCTTTCTGTGGAGTTCCATCCAGAGCCACGAGGCGTGGGAGGCATGTGCCGAAATGGCGCGGCGGTGCCATGCGAACTTTCCCACTGGGGTCCCAGGGGGAGCTCCTGTTACGGGACCACGAGACGTGCGAGGAGTGTGCCGAAATTGGGCGGCGGTGCAATGCGAACGTTCCCACCGGGGCCTTCGGTTGAGCTCCCTCTGGGGCCATGGAGCGTGTGAGCGGCGTGCCGAAATTGGGCGGCGGTGCCATGCGAACTTTCCCACTCGGGCCTTGGGTGGAGCTCACTATGGGCCCACGAAGCGTGTGAGGGTGTGCTGAAATGGGGCGGCGGTGTCATGCGAATTTTCCCACAGAGTCCTCCACGAAACGTGTGAGGGGTGTTCCGAAATGGTGCGGCGATGCCATGCGAACCTTTCCGCTGGGGCCCACGTGGAGCTCCCTATGGGGCCACGAAGCGTGTGAGGAGTGTGCCGAAATGGGGCGGCGGTGCCATGCGAACGCAATCATTGGGGCCTCAGGTAGGACTCACCGGGGCTACGAGACGTGTGAGGGGTGTACCGAAATCGGGGTGGAAACGCATGCGACCGCAGCCAATGGGGCCTTCGGTGGATGTGCCACAAAACGTATGAGGGGTGTGCCGACATGGGGGTGGGGAGGAGGGAGGAGCGGGAGGAGGGCGGGGGAGGAGGAGGAAAGGAGGAGAAGGGAACGCGGGGCGCGGTCTCTTCAAAACGAGGACCCAACACAACAGGATGGCTGGGAAAACGATGCCCGTTCCTGGGGTGACGCAGAAGCTCCTGTCCGGATCGGCGGTTCGTAGACGCGCTGGTCAGGATGGCTAGTCTCGACCCGACGCCACGGCCGCAGGGCGTTGGGCGGTGAGGATCACGGGCGCGCCCCAGTCCGGGAGGCCTGAATGAATCCACGCGGCCACCTACACCCAACGACGCAGCACGTGTCAGGTCAGGCACCGAAGCCTCCGACCTGGCCATATAATCAGCAGGACCCGCAGAGCACCTAGATGGACCTTCCGGCCTGGCGCGCAAGCCAGCTTGGCCCCGCTCCAGCCAGAGCGGTTTGTGCAAAAATTGCTGTAGTTATCTTGAGGGGGCCGGGAGGAGCCCACCCAAGCTTTCCCGCCCTCGAAACTTCTATCCTCTCTCTCCCCCGCCACCCCTCCAGGAACCTCGATGACGTCGCTCACCCGGCAAGGGCAGCCAGCGACGTGACCCTTGCTAGTGCCCGCGCAGCGTAGCGATCAGTATCGGCGTGTGTCTAGGTCGAAAACCCAGCAAACCTGGCATATTCCAGTACATTCCAGCTTAATCCTGATTGAGCCTATTTGATCGGGTGTAATCCTGGGCCTCATCCAACCAAGTCCAGCCCAGTGGCCCCTCAATCGGGCCTGACAGCCACTGATCGTTCTCGCGAAGGCCTCCTGGGAATTGCCTCCAAACCCAGACATCCGATGTTTTTTATTGTTTCAAGACGGGGACCCTGGAGCTCCCGATCTCTTCCCCAGCGCCAGCTCTGCCAGCCGAGCCATCTCCTGACGGCCCCGAGGCCCAGAGAGTCAGGAGGGGGAAAACCACACAGACACAAGTCATCGTCGACTCGCAGGGAAGTACGGGAAGTGGGGGGAAGACGAACACCCAGAAAAGATTCACAAATAGGGGGAATCCTGGGATTTGCGTGTGTATGTATTTGTGTGTCCCTGGGCCCCTTCAGAGAGGGCCGCCAGACTCCGAAGACAGTGGACGTAGTCCGTCGTGATGTCTGTAGCGCGCTGTGGGGATCTCGGGAGACCGCCCGGTGGTTGCCTTCCAGCGGAGGCGTCGCCACGGCGCAGGGGCCAAGTCGGGGGGGACGGGCTTCTGCTGCTCCGGCCCTTAGTGGGCCCTGGACACGACAGGGCCGTTTTTGTTACCGGTTCCGTTTTGCCGTTTTTTTTGCCGGTTCCGACGCCGTTTTTTTTACCGGTTCCGTCGCCGTTGTTTGACCGGTTCCGGCTCCGGTTCCAATCCTGGAGCCGTTTTTTTGCCGTTTCCGGTCGCCGTTTTTTTGCCGTTTTTATTTTTAAAAGGACATTTTTGGGGAAACGGTGAAAAAACTGCCTTGCCGTTTCCGGGGCCCACAAAGTTCCAGCCTATTTTAGCTTTGATCGCCCGGAGGAAAGTACCGAAACTCGAGGGTTTTCATGTGTCGGGCCCTGGGAGACACTCGCCCGACCCTGTTTCGACACGCTTTTGGCACGCTTTCGACACTTTTCTGGGTGCTCGAAATTAGTTCTGGGATGTGGTCCTTAAGGACAATGGTGAGCAACATAGGGATAGGCTCAGGGGGGACGCATCGACCCCCACTCCCCCATGGATCGCCCAGGAGTGTGCGGATTTGCTACTGGATGCTTACCGCCGGTCGATCGGCCATGCATCGCCGACTCCAACTCGACGCTTCCCCCCCCCTGAGCGGGTCCCCCCTGTCGTTGCCGTTCACATTGACGGGGCTTCGGCGCGATGGAGCTGCAAGTCGGGGCCCGCGTCGAGCCGCGGCGGCGGGGGGGGGAGGTGCGTTGCGCGCGAGGCCGATCGAGTCGCTCGCGCACCCGCAGGGGCGTGGCCCCCACCTCCACACGGACGGGGCTTCGGCGCGATAGAGACTTGTGCAGGTTGGTTCGGTAGCAAATCGTGGGGGGAGTGAGAGTGCACTAGCATCGATTAGCGCCTGGGAATCGACGAGATAGCGCCGACTTCGCATCGATTAGCGTAGACTAGCGTCGATTGATGATCGTCGGTTCGCAAGAGCCAACAAGATGTTCTCGAGCGCCCCCATGAGCTGCCACAGAAGACTGGGGCAGGGCTTCGACTTCGAGCAGCGGCGGGGAGGGGCAGGCTTCAAGCCGCGCGTAAGGTCGCGCGTAAGCGCCCTCGTTTCCAGAGCGACGTGCCGCGCTGGCGGCCCGCGTCAGCCGCGGCGTAAGGTCGCTACATCATCTCGAGTAAGGCCCGTCTCTTTTCGTCGCTCACCTGTGCAAGCTGGAGCAGGGCTTCGAGCATGGGCGGGGATCGGACGGGGCTAGAGCGAGGACAAATCCGTTCCAGAGCGCTCCAGAATGCTCTGCGAAGGCCGCGGCGCCCGAGACATCCTCCAGAGCCGCCGGATCTCAGAGATTCTCGCTTTACTCTCACCGGAGTTCATCCTCGTCCTGGCTTTAAGTCGGGCATGTTTATCTGCAGGAGGAATATTCAAAAATAGTAAGAAAAATAGTTAGGAGACGATTTTTCTATCATGATCTGCCATGTTTGAATAATTGTTGGGCATTTCTGATTACATCCGTCAGGGCTTCGCCCCATGCCTCCGGCCCCCTGTCTCGGATAATAGGCGATGCAAGAGCTAAATCATGAGGTCTGGGCGCCACCGTGAAGCAGTGTCGGGACCTGTTTGTTTTTCGACCCTGAACCTACGGATCTGCGTGAGGGGTGCCACCGAATTTTAGAAAAGTAGCAAGTCCCTTGTGCTTTTGGACCCTGACCCTCCGGATCTGCATAAGGGGTGCCGCCGAATTTCAGAAATGTGGCAAATCCCATGTGTTTTTGGACCCTGATCCTGTCGATCCGCGTGAGGGGTGCCACCGGATTTCAGAAATGTTGAGAATCCCGTGGGTTTTCGGACCCTAACCCCGCCGATCTGCGAGAGGCGTGCCATCGAATTTTAGAAATGTGGCAAATCCTTTGTTTTTTGTTGCATCTGACCCCGCCGATCTGCGTGAGGGGTGCCACCGAATTTCAGAAAAGTAACAAATCCCTTGTGTTTTTGGACCCTGACCCCGCCGATCTGCGTGAGGGGTGCCATCGAATTTCAGAAATGTTGCAAATCCTTTGTGTTTTTGGACCCTGACCCCGCCGATCTGCGTGAGGAGTGCCAGCAAATTTTCAGAAATGTGGCAAATCCCATGTGTTTTTGCACCCTGACGCCGATCTGCGTGAGGGGTGCCACCGAATTTCAGAAATGTGGCAAATCCCGCGTGAGGGGTGTCAATTTTGACCCACCCCAGCAATTCAGAGCACACGCTCAGGGCGTGCTAAATCTCCCGTTTGGGCCTCCCTCCCCCTCGCGCGGTCCATCAACAAGGAACAGGAAGCAGCAAGAAGCAGAACTGCAACCGTGGAAACTGGAAGCTGCAACCGGTACAGGAAACTGCGAACCTTCGCTTTACAGCCTCGTGGCCCCACAAGGGGGCCGGCGGATTTTTCTTCCGGAATCCGCCTGTGTCAGAGCGTGAATTACCTACCCCGCTTTCGCTTCCAGGCAAAACCAAGTCATACCACGCGCCTCCTCGTCAAGCGGCCTGACCAGTACAGGCCGTAGTTACGTAGTTTGGCATCGTTTGGTATCTCTTGGAAGCGAGGGTGGTCAAAAGCGAGGTAGGTTTGTTTTCCCCCTACTGTGGGGGGACATGCCCGACCTAATCCTGGCTTCGAGCATCGGCGGGGAGGGCGGGGCCTCCAGCGGCTCCTCGGCGGCCGCCCCGCCTCGCCCCGCCAGGACTCGGACCCGCGCCCGTGGAGCCAGGAGCGGCCGGGGAAACCGCCGCGCCGCCCGGTGCGGGGGCTCCCTCTCGAAGGTCGGGGGCGGAAAAGAGGGGGGTGATGACTAGGGGGGGTGGATATCATGGCGTGGGCCATGAGATTTCCCCAGATTTCATGGCGCCTCTTCTTGTTTCATTACGTCCCCGGCCCCCCCGCTGGGCCGCGCACATGCCGCCGGTCATGATTTGCACCCCCCCCCTCTTAGACACCCCCCTCTTGGCCGCTCCCGAGACTCCCTCTCGAATGACGGGCACGAACGAAATGCCCTCCACATCGTTCTTCCAGACCTTCCGACCTGCGCGGAAGGTGAGGAAGGTGATGCATGTCTTGAAAAGTCTTCGGATGCCTTGGAGTGTCTGGAATGTCGTTGGACGTCTCGAAGTCGGGGCTCAAGAGACGGGGGTCAGTGCAAACGGGGTCAGCCAGCGCGCCGGATCTTGCAGGATACTGCAAGGACAGGGTCGCATTGACCTGGGTTTGGGTGCAGGATCCTGCATGATCTTGCAGGATCCTTCGCATTGACCTGGGTTTGGGTGCAGGATCTTGTAGGATCCTGCAGGTCCTGACTGACCCGGGTCTGGGTTGACCCGGGTCAGAAGATCCCCAACGAAGGATGGGTACGAACGAAATGGGCAGTGATCTTTTTTATTCGTTGTTTTGCCGATCGGCGCGGGCCTTCGTAGCCCACCCTCCCGCCTCCCCCCATGGAGTAGATCTTGGCCGCGTTCGGCGCCTGCTTCGAGCGGGTGGAGCCTCCCTCACAGGGCGCGATGTTGCAAACAGTCGCGCTAAGCAGAGGTCCGGAGCCAGATCCCCCCCCCTCCCCCTCCTTCCCGCCCAATGTCGAAACGCCGAAAAAAAACTCACGTACGGAAGGACAGGGTAATTACAATGCCCAACAGCAGTTTCTGATCATTTCGAACAGGACTCGCTGTCGGCGCCGCGCGGCCGGTGTCCATTTGCGACAGAAGGCCGCCTGCCCAGCAGCGGCCGCTGTCGGTTTGGGACACAACATTTATTGCTGGACATCGTGCCCATTTTTGTCCGTACCCATGCTGGGCTTCCAAGTTCTCGACGAAGAGAAAAAGCCCCAAGAGCGCCCCCAGGAGCTCCGAAGGCCTCCCTCACGAAGGAGCAAGAGTCAGAGAAGGAAAAGGTACAACACCGCTACGCTTCGCCCGTTTCCCCTTCATTCGGCATCCTGGGAGGCCCTCATCGCCACCGCTGGAGTCGCCTCTGGTCAGAGTGCCCCCTTCGGGAGAGGTCTGGGGAGTAGCCGTATTGGTAGATACCTTTGGGTCTCCCTGAAGAGGGCCCCTGGCGCGCCCGAAGAGAGCTCCAGGGGCTGCCAAAATGCCCCCAGAGAGGCTCCCCGAGGTCCCCAGGTTCACCACAGTTGGCCCCACGGCCTCACTGTATGCGTACGGTAGAAAAGAGAAACGGCATAAGCATAGACTTTCCGAGCTCCACGCGGAATGTCTTGGATCTGCGCTGGAGCCCCTTGGCGGCGCCTCCGACGCCGCCCCTGGCGCGCGAAACGGATCGCGCCAAAGAGGGGGGCCCAGCGCCGAGTCAAGATATCCGCGAGGAGCTCCCAAAGTTTCTACTGCCAAGACGCCGAAACGAGGAGCAGCTCGGGTTCGCAAGGGATCTGCTGTTCCTTGCGCTCTTCCATGGCTGTTCCTCCATCACTCCTTGCGCACCTGGGGCAACAAGGGATTTCGTACCTTGTGCAGCGCTCCTTCTGGCAGTTCTAAGGCGGGCCTGTCCCTCCACAGGAAGAATATTCAAGAATAGTTCGGGGACGATTTCCTCAGTATTTGTGAATATGTTCCCTACCTAGGCTCTGCCTAGAGGGTTTTTACTCTCTTTCTTAAAGGGGCCGGGCAGTGCACACCGCCCCGGGCGGTTCCCCCAGTATCCGCCCCGCGGTTCCCCTAGTTACGTTCCCTTAGCTTAGCGTTGCTTGTCTCATCTTGGCTTAGCTTATTTCATTGTAGCTTAGCTTAGCTTCATCTTAGCTCAGGTTTATCTTAGCTTAGCTTACCTTCATCTTAGCTTCGCTGAGCTTTAGCATAGCAGAGCGCAGCATAGCATAGCATAGCACAGCATAGCATCGCGCAGCACAGCAGATCATAGCATAGCCCAGCATAGCATAGCATAGCGCAGCATAGCATAGCATAGCATAGCATAGCATAGCATAGCGCAGCACAGCACAGTACAGCATAGCACAGCGCAGCATAGCATAGCATAGCAAAGCAGAGCATAGCATAGCATAGCAGCAAAGCAAAGGCAAAGCAACAGCAGCGACAGCAAAGTAAAGCACAAGCAACGCAAAGCAAAGCAAAGCAAAAGCAAAGCAAAGCAAAGGAAAGGCAAAGCAAAAGCAATGTGCGACATATGCCGAGCTAGCCTCGATGGCCGGACCGGAGCCCCCGCAAGCAATGCCTTCCGTAACCATTTCGGCTCAAGTCCGGAGGCCCTTAATGGTTTGCGGCCCATCCCGCCATTGTGCCGGATTGTGGGTCAGAGTACTTGCAGGGATACGTCTTGGGGTCTCTTCGGGGCGCTCTCAGGGGCCTCGTGGGGGCAGTTTTGGGGCCTTTGGGTGGCCTCTTGGGGGCCTCTTGGGAGCCTCTTGGTGGACGCTTGGGGCTCACTGGGGGTCTTTTGGAGTCTCTGGGAGCCCTTGGGGGCTTCTTAGGACCTCCTGGGGGCCTCTCGGGGCCGAGGACTCGAACTGTTCGTTCAGGTCCCCCAGCTGGGCCCCCTCTTGGAGCCGTTTTGGGGGCCTATTGGGCCGTCTTGGAGGCCTCTTAAGCCGTCTTGGTGCCCTCTTGGGCCCTTTTGGTGCCCTATTGGAAGCCGTTTCGGCCGTCTTGGGGCTAGCTTGGGCGCCTCTTGGGCCATCTTGGAGCGTCGGGAAGCCGAGAAGGCGAGAATGCCAAAATCATTCAAACACCGCAGGCACGTCAGTGAATGTTGCCTCTTAGAGCCCTCTGGGAGGCGCCTCGGACCGATCGTTCGGCGACCCTGGGCCCCCTCGGACCGTCTTGGGGCCTTCTTTTGGGGCTCTCTTGGCACATCTGGGGGCTCTCTACATGGCTTTGAGATACCTCTCCGAACGCCACACCGGGGCCCGGACAGCGCCCCCCAAAGGCACACGAAGGCCTCCGCGCCCAACCCCGGCGGCATCCGTGGACGCGCGGTCCAAACGCCCCCCCGGAAAATTCTAAACGGGCTCCCGCCTGCGGGGGGGCTGGGGACGGGCCATAATGTGAAATTGATTTCGGAGAGCGGATGGAGTCTGGTGTGGTCGATTCTGCTTGGGACGTCCTCAACTCAGAGCGTGAATTACCTACCCCGCTTTCGCTTCCAGGCAAAACCAAGTCATACCACGCGCCTCCTCGTCAAGCGGCCTGACCAGTACAGGCCGTAGTTTGGCATCGTCTGGTATCTCTCGGAAGCGAGGGTGGTCAAAAGCGAGGTAGGTTTGTGTTCCCCCTATCAACATCTGCCCAGTTTGACACCTGGTTGAACACATGGTTTGGCCTCACGCCCCGCCCGAGACATCCTCAGGATTGGTCTGCTTTGGCCCCTGGTTTGGCCTGGTGTGGGTTTTTGGTTTCGCTCGATACGTCCTCCGGATATGTTTGGTTGAGCCCTACTTTGACATGGTTTGGGCCCAGTTTCGCTCGAGACGCCCCCAGAATTTGGTTGGCTTGGCCCTGGTTTGGCCTGGTGTGGGCTTGGTTTCGGCCGAGACGTCCTCAGAATGTGTTTTGTTGGGCCCTGTTGGGCCCGGCTTCGCTTGAGACGTCCGCACAAGTTGCCCCCCCTCGCCCTGTTCCCTCCCGCCCTTCCCTGGAGAACTGGACGGCGGCGCGGGAGGTTGAGAAGGAGACCGATCTGGGCCCGTCTCTCGCTTCCCACCTTCCGCTCCCCCCTTTCTCCTCCCTCCTCCCTCCTCCCGCTCCCCCCTTCCGCTCCCCCGCTTGCTCCCCCTCCCTCCCCCCCCTCCCCTTGAGATGTAATCCCTGACAGGTCAGACTCAGCATCGGAACTGATGTGTACCCGAAGACTGGCCCAGTCCGGCAAAACCTCGCTGGACCGAATCCCGCCGAGTCCGGCCTGCTGGCCCCTTCGATCGGAGCTGGTCGCGTGGGACCGTTCGTGCGAAAATGTCCAGAGGACCTAAAAGGACTTGCCACCTCATCAGCACATCTGCCTCTCCCAATACAGTCGGGGCCCTGAAGAAGGAACCCTTTTCGTTGGGGAGGGGCTCCGCGTTCCTTACGTGTTTCACAGCTTGCCTCAGGCCTTCCTTATGTTTTCGATCGCAACTCGAAGGTTAACTTGTGGAGAAAAGGGGCCTCGTTCCTTATTTTGGGTTCCTTAGGTCAACGCCCCGACGGTATCTAATGAAGGCAATGGTAACCTTCAGCGGATTCGGGATCCTCTTTTTCTTGGCCGAGCAGGCCCCAACGCGGGCCGCGGTGGCCTGTGGGGAGGGCAGCGTCTGGGCGGGGAGGCAGCCTTCCGTGGCGGCCCGCTTGGTTCGCTCTTTCTCTCTCTCTCTCTCTCTACAGTCGGGGCCCTGAAGAAGGAACCCTTTTCGTTGGGGAGGGGCTCCGCGCTCCTTAAGTGTTTCGCAGCTTGCCTCCGGTTTTCCTCAGGTTTTCGATATGGAAATCGAATTCTAACCTATGGAAAATAAGGGCCTCGTTCCTTATTTAGGGTTCCTTAGGTCAACGCCCCGACTGTATCTTCCCTTGCTCAACGATCTGGGCTCAAGGACCACCCTTGCTGCACACTTTGCCATTGCTGAGCAGCCTCACCTGCACACACCCACACACATCTACGCAGGACACCTTCTCTCGATTCGTTCTGCGGCATGGCGACCCTAAAGGCGCATTGGATCGTGCTCCTGGTAGTGCTGCTTGCCCACCGTATATCAATCGCAATCTCTCTCAATACGACAACAGCTCCTACTGTATGTTTCGGAGCGCGTGACGATTCGTACGGTTCTCTCTATGTCGACACCGCAGTTTCAGTGTCTAGCGTGTTGTTGACCTACGTTAGCGGGGAGGTTTACAATGCGGGTTCTCCCCAGGGCGCCAATTGGGGCAATGGAGATTGGTTCGGTGTGTTTATGACAGATTCGAACAACGCCATAGTCTTCCCTGACGCCAGCAACAACGGAAACACCCTTACGACCACTTTGTTCAGTAACGGATGGTATAAAATGTCAGGGTACAGCCCTCGTACGGATCCCGAGCTACATTAGCAAACGACTACTGCGAAGATGTTGTCGGCTGGGGAGTACAGATTATGGTATGGTGAGGATCTGCAAGGCAACACCGAAGAGAACAATGGTGGTACCATGTGCGCTACAGTTCAGATTATCGGTGGTGCGACGCCGATCCCGACGCCGAACCCGACGCTTGCAGCCCCTTCCGCCACTGGGGACCCACACCTTCAAAACGTGTTCGGCGAGCGGTTCGATGTGATGAGGCCGGGCAGACATGTTCTGATAAGCATTCCTCGTGGAACGAGCGCTGAAGGCGCAATGCTTCGAGTGTAGGCCGATGCGCTCCAAGTGGGCGAACATTGTGCGGACATGTATTTCCACGAACTGAACATCACAGGGGAGTGGGTGGATGCGAAAGGGGGTGGCGGTCTTCGTTTCCAAGCTAAGGGTGTACATGATGAACAGCCGAAGTGGTTGAAGTTTGGGAAGGTGGAGGTGAAAATTGTCCATGGGCGCACTCAGAAAGGGGTACATTATCTGAACTTTTATGTCAAGCACCTGGGGCTTTCTGGATTTGCTGTCGGAGGGTTGCTAGGAGAAGACGACCACACGGAGGCAGCGGTGCCTACGGAAGCATGTCTTCGCCACGTTTCTCTTTCTCGAGATCGCAGAGAGAATGGGCATACATATCACGCAGCATCCGGTTTCTCAGATGCACAGGCAACTTTCGCTTGATGACGGGTGCAACAGGGTGGTGGCGATTAGCATTGAGGTTCTTCAGCGGTCTTCAGCGGGTCAGTCGTTTATTCAAGACGCTTCGCGTTCACCGCCCTCCCATCTCAGTTCTCGCCGGAAGAGACGCAGACGGTGTCGACATTGGTGACAGGATTCGGAAAATAACGACGGACTCCCCCACGTGTGTGTTTTCTTTTTTCTTGCGCTTCATTCCTCGTCCATCCCATCGCCGATGGGGCTTCGGTGTGCCGTGTGGCTGACCGATGTTGAATTCGTGGATGAGACGTCAGTCCGTCATCGTAACTAACACGGATCAGTGGTATGGACGCTGGCTCTTTAGAACCCGTGCTCGTTTATCCAGCAGGAGGCCAGAGATAGCCAGAACGCTGCCCGAGGCCAGCCATGGACGGCCCGAAAGCGGACCAAAAGGCGCCCACGAGGGCCGAGGAGGGCCCCGAGAAGGGCCCAAGAGGGGGCCTAGAAGGGCACGTGGCGGCCAGCGGGAGCTTCTGGACGGCCCGCGCGAGAGCACTTCCGCGTTGGGCCGCAGCCCCGTCCGCACGCCATCAAACCTTTGGCCTGTTCGGGGCCAGTTTGGGCCCCGCTTTGGGCCCCAAGTTCGGCCCAGCATCGTCCAACATCGACCCCAGAGCGCAACCAAAAACGTAGTCGAAAAATTTGCATGGGGAGAGATACCCCGGACGAGCCCGAAAGTTAGTTGACAGACGCACCTGGGCGACCCCCGACGAGGCTAAAATCACCAAACACATGGTTTGTGTCATATCTGTTTGAGTTTCGAGTCCATAGGCGAAGTTGGTCCCAAGAGGTGCTCCTGAGGGCCAGAGGGGCAGATTCTGGAGGCCAAGAAGGGGCCAGAGAGGGTGGACGGTCTGCAATTCGAGTTCGTCTTGGACGCCGTCTGGAAGGCGTTCTGGGGGGCCTGGACAGGGGCATTGGTGCAGCCGGGCGGCGGAATGGCGGAGGCTTCTGCGGGGGGTTAGAGGGGGGGGGGGGGGGGAAACCTTGCGACTTCACGCTCACACGCCCCTCAGCCCAGCGGGCGGGCGGATTCAAGAGGCGCGTGCGCCACTCCGCCGACCCCGGGAGAGGGATGAGGTCCACGGGGGAGGCCGTTTGGGAGCCCTCTGGGGAGCGTCTGGGGTCTGGGGGCCTCTTTGGGGACTCCTGGGGGCGTCTTCGGGCCTCGTTTCTTGGGCGCCGGCCGGCGGTCTCGGTGGTCCTGGGGCGGAGGGCTCGAAACGTCCGTTCGAGTTGCCTCTCGTGGGCCCCTCTTGGGGCCCTGTTGCGGCTCTCTTGGTCCATTTTGGGCACCTCGTGGGCCGTCTCGGGACCCTCTTCGGCCGTCTCGTAGCCCTCCTGGGGACTTCTCGAGCCATGTTGGAGCGATCTTGGAGGCTTCTTGAGTGTATTTTGACGATTTTTACTTCCTGGGGCCCTCTCGGGGGTCGTCTTGGAGCCCTCTTGTGGCGTTTTTGAGGCCCCATGGGCAGTCTTCTAGGCCATCGTGGTCATCGTTGATGATTCATCGGCGTGTTAGAGCCCAGCTCGAGCTAGCTTAGATGGCATCTTGGGCATCCTGGAGGCCACGGAGTGTAAGATTTGGAGGCTCGGGAGGCCCCTTGGGGTGCGTTGACGAGCTCGCCCCCCCAAACCCCCCAACCCCTCGGAGCGCCCCCCGGGGACCCTCCCCTCGAATCGGATTTCAGACCCCAGGGGAGGGGCGAAGGGCGGAGGGGGACAGCCGATCATCTCACACGCGGGGCACCCCCGGCAGGTGGGGTCGGCGGATTTCCCTTCGTTCTTACCCCGTCAGCAGCAGAGATCCTGCAGCTCGCCCGTCCGTCTGCATGCGCGCCAGGGCGCGCCAGGCTGACAGGCTGAGTTGTCTGCGGCGCACGCCCCAGCTCGTTCTCTTGTTGGCGTCTTCAGTCAGGTCTTGGTCGCTCTCTCTCTCTCTCTCTCTTTCTCTCTCTCTCTCTCTCTCTCTCTCCCCTCCCCCCCTCTCTTGCTTCAGGCAGCTCTCGGCCTCCCCTCTGCCGGCTGGGGCGCGACGGCCGCTTCAGCAGCGCCGCTCCTTGGCGTGGTTCGCCAGCCGGCTGCCTCTCTAGCGTGCAGGCCCGTGACGGGTTCAAGCCCCCCGGAGCCCGCGTCGATGTTCTGGCACTTTTGTGGATGCACTTCCTCCTCCGCCTCCTCCTCGGCTTCCACCTCTTCTCTGAGGGACACTTGGGGACGTGGTCATGTGCATGGGGGGCCAGCCAGCTAGCCAAATGTCATGTCCGAGGCGGGTTGTTATCCATGGCCGCCGCCTGGGGGGCCGCTCTCTGGTGCAGCGAATATCTATCATATACCGCCTGCTGAGGTCCTCGGACGTGAGCCCCCCAGGCGGTGGCTATGGGACACATTCCCCGCCTCGCAGCATGACCCCTCTCCCTGACTCATCCTCGCCCGCCTCCTCCCCCACGGCGCATTCCGACCCCGCCCGGCACGAACATTTCGAGGTCCCCCACCAGGACCGGGTCGATGCAAGCCCTTTTGGTGCGCGAGGAGCCCCTCTCGAGTCCACCCGATCCGGCGCGGCGTCGGGTCCGATGCCTGCCGATGCGCTCCGGTCTCGTGCCGACCCAGCTCCGACCCGACCGCGGCTTTGTGGCTCGAGGGGGTGGGGGGGCAGGGGCGCTGAGGGGGCAGACGGTGAGGGAGAGGGCAGGGTCGAGCGGGCGCAGGCCGCCGCGCGCGCCTGCGGCTTGCTCGCAAGCCTCCGGGGCGGCCGCCGCCCCATCGAATCGGCGGCCCCCCGGGCGGCGCGGCGGCCTTCGTTCTGGTCGTCGTCCTCGTCCGCGCCGTCCTCGCGTCCCTTCCCCACACGTCCTCGCATCGTAAAGATGCCCTGGGGGAAGGGTCGGGACTTCTGGGGACTGCGTAAACATCGGGGCCACGAATCTGTCCACTATACGACGTATGAGTGGCAAATGGCGGCCCAAACACACATTGCATGTATGTTGTTCCACGCCTGTCGCTTCGAGAAGCGGCCAGAAAATCAGACTGCACGGTGCCCCGTGGCGTCTCTGCGAAGGCAGTGGGACAGGGCCCAATTGCCTCAAATGTGATGCCCCGCCCGCCCACGTCATTGCCGCCCGACCGCCCTACCCGCCTCACGTGCCGCCCGCCCGTTTTAATGGCCCGCCCGCCCGATCTGGCCGACGCTTTTAATGTCACTTCCGCGTCGTCGTTGTTGGTTGCCTGTTCTTAGTCGTCGTCGTCGTCGTCGTCGTCGTCTTCGCAGTCAGCGTCGTCGTCCTCGCCACCGTCGTCGCCATCATTGTGGTTCGTCGTCGCCTGCTAGTGCGCAAAGGGAGGGACAGCAGGGAGAGCTAGGTCCCTGCACACTTTCGGAGAGGGGTGCGGTTAGTTTTCGCCGGGGGGAGTAGGGCGGGGAGGGGGGCAACGGTTACGAAAGAGGGGTGGGATTTTTGTTGGGTGGGTTTGGTTCGGGGGGGGGGAGTTTGGAAAAGTCGTTCTCTCATATCTTTGAGGGCCCGATCCTCCGTTCTAAGAAGTCTTATGCGACCTTTGAGGGCGTGTCCCCTTTGGATGGATGCAACCCTTGGGAGATTGTATTCAGCATCTGCGCTGGTAAATCCATGAGCAAGATCAGCCCAATCCGGCGTAGTTCCGCTCAATTATGTTTGATCCAGCCTATGTCCGGGCTTCATTTGGCCAAGTTTGGTTGAGCGGCCTCGTAGTCGGATTTCGCAGCCCTCGATCCTTCTTACGGAGACCTTAAATCCTTAAATTTGAAGTCCTTCCGCCTCACCCTTTGGTGATTGCTAACGGAGCCCCTGGTCCAAGGTGCCCCCAGCTCTTCGCTCAGTTCTGGAGCCTCTGGGGCCCTCTGGGCCTCGTGATGGGGTGCTCTGGAGGCCGTGGGGGCCTCCTTGGAAAGCCCTCGTGGGCCAGGGGCGCTACCAGCAGTACCCGAACCCTGTCCGCATCTGCTCGTCGCCCATATTTATTGGCATCGCTCGGACGTGTGCATTTTTCTTTCGGCGAGGGCCATCGAGGAACATCCTTGACCATTCGGCGAAAAAAACACGCACGAAATCGAAAAAAAAAAATGACGTCCGAGCGATGGCGAGATTTGGTGCTCGCGCTTCGTACCTCGGGGAGGGCCCCCCGTCCCGCGCCCCCCCACGGCCCAGGAGCGGGACGTGTGGTGCGGGTTCGTGCCGCTGGCTTTCTTACATTATTGGCCCAACGTGGGAGGGGGGAGGAGGAGGAGGAGGAGGAGGAGGAGGAGGAGGAGGAGGAGGAGGAGGAGGAGGAGGAGGAGGAGGAGGAGGAGGAGGAGGAGGAGGAGGAGGAGGAGGAGGAGGAGGAGGAGGAGGAGGAGGAGGAGGAGGAGGAGGAGGAGGAGGAGGAGGAGGAGGCGGTCAGGGCGTCTTGTGCTGCCTCATCTGATCAGCGGCGAGCGGAGGGGGGGAAGCGAGAAGGAGGAGGCCTTCTCAGAAGGTTGCGGGGCTTCTCAGAAGCCCTCGAGCCGTTTGAGAATTTTCCTGCGTCTTCGCTGAAGGCTCATTTCCGAGCTCTCAGAGAAGTCCCGCTGCTTCTCGTTTGCCCCTTGTGCTTGCCGCCGATCTGAGGGATGCCGTTGGGAGCCGCATCCAGCAGTTTCGTGGCGAGGGGGGCAGGGGTGTCCTTCGCGGACGCACAATGAAGTCGCAGGGGACGTCGCAGAACTAACTTTCCATGTTACACGCCAGCTCCGCGGACTGCCGCATGGTTCCGTGTATGTGTGTCGAGGTCGACAGCATTGACAATGTGTTTCCCCATTGGGGCAAGGGGAAGGGAAGTGAGCTGGAAAGAGTCGGCACCACATCTTACAGGGTCTGCAGGAAGACGGAAGACAGCCAGTGTCGCAGGCCTACAGGTTGACACCAACACCAAGATCGGCGGTGTGCCTCCACTGAGGGAAGACGATCCCGATCTCGGTGATGGTGGTAATACTCTGGTTTCCAAGGTGACCGAAGTATTACAACCAACACCGAAATCTAGGATCATCGTCCCCATGTGGAGGCAACCCCCTGTGCTGGTGTTGGTGCCAATTTCCAGGTCTCCGACAGTGGGTCACGTCTCATACCAAGGTTAGCCACCCTGCGCCGTGCCACGCGCCGCACCCTGGGTGTGTATCCTTCTGTGGCGAGGTCGCCGAGCGCTAACCCCGACCGGCTGGGAGGTCGGCGCTCCCTGGGAGTCCTGGAGGCCCTCCAGCCCCGCCTCGTCCCCGTGGGCCCCGTCCTCTGGCGCACTCTGTGCGCGCAGTTTCAGGGGGCCCACCTCTCGGGGGGTGGCCTGTGCCCACCGTCCGCCGTCCTCGCCGCTGATCTCTCTCTCTCTCTCTCTTGCTCTTGCGTCCCATCCCTGCCTGCACACACACACACACACTCTCTCTCTCTTTCTCTCTTTCTATCTCTTTCCACTGCCAGGAGAGGCAGCAGCCGGTCGGACGTCTTCTGCCTGCGAGCGAGCGCGCGGAGGGAAGCATGAGGAGCAGGAAGACGGGGATGGGGGTGAGGCGGAGGTGGGGGAGGACCAAGGGGAGGGGGAGGAGGACGAGGCGAAGAGGAAGAAGAGAGGCGAGTAGAAGGGCGAGGAGGAAACCGTCGCGCGGTGTTGTGTACTTGACCACCCCAGCGGAGGGCGGCGGGGGGGGGCGATAGCGGGGCGCTGGGGGAGGTGATCCAGATGGTCATCTACACAGGACTCGGCGCAGCCACGCCTCACTCCTCCAGTCCTCACTCCTCGATCTTCGGGGATCCAGGGCGGAGGTTGCGGGGTGTCTCTGGTCAGTGCTCGGGCCTCGGGGGACCTGCTGGGGATACTCTCTTCCTCCTCCTAGCCCTTCTCCTCTCCCAGTCCTCGTTTTTCCTCTCCTCGTCCTCCTCCTCCTACTCCTACTCCATTCTTGCTCCTTGTAAACAACTTCTCCCTGTCGCCCCCCGGGGCCAGTTTTTGCGGCGGGCCGGGCGTTTCGCTTGAGACATCCTCACCACTTCTGACCCTGAAACTAAGTTTGGCAACAGTTTCACAGATGGAGGGCGGGTGGTTTTCAACATGTGGCTCTCGCCTTAGCGCCGCGCACATTCGTGTTAAAACTTGCCAGAGTCTCACGGATTCAGGGCGACCCGTTTTCCAAATGTGGTTTTCGCCTTAGCGCCGCGCACATTCGTTTTAAACATGTGCAAGAGTTTCACGGATTGACGGGAGTCTTCAAAATGTGGTTCTCGCCTTAGCGTTGCGCACATTCGTTAAGAAATACAAAAGTTTCACGGATTCAGGGCGGCACCTTTTCAAATTATTGTTATCGCCTCAGCGCCGCGCACATTCGTTTCAAACATTTGAAGAGTTTCACGGATTGAGGGCGGTTACTTTTCAAAATGTGGTTCTAGCGGGTTCCTATGATCAGGATACCAGAAATGGCATTTTGGACGGACTCAGCATTATGAGGGTGCAGCAGTTACGTTGATTTGCAGTGTTGAAGTCCCCGGACGGGCGTTCTGGCACGATTCAGGATCGTCAAGACACAACAGTCCGGTTGATCCGTGGCGTTGGAATCCCGAGAACAATGTTTTGGCATGCTTCCGTGTCTTCAAACGGTTGTCTTTCAACGAAGCAGTTCCCTCAGTGGAAATGAAGCCTTGTATTGGGGCCTAAGAAGAGAGAGCTTGGAGGGAGGGTTGATTCCAACATCGTTGGTGACTCTTGGGTTTACACTGGTTCTCCTCCTCCTCCTCCTCCGAGGGTGCGCACTGAGGCCGCGGGCCCACCCTCCCGCGGGCGCGTGCGGCGCGTGCCCGCCCAGGGTGCCGAGACCCCTGGCACGCTTGCGCATGCCAAAGCACGCGTGTTAAAAACTCCTCCTCCTCCTCCTCCTCCTCCTCCTCCTCCTGCTCATAGTCCTCCCCCTTCTCCTCGCTCCACCTCCGTTCCCCCAACAGTCCGCCTCTCCGCTCCTCAACTGCCACCCTCTCTTGCTCTCAGGCGGCTCGGGGGCGTTCGCGTGGGTGCCGTCTCCCCTAGCCCTCTCCTACCCCCCCAGCACGCCGTCCAGGCCAGCCCTCATCGCCGTTTGACAATGCGTATATCCTCCTCTCTCCCCTGTCAGTTCTCTTGGGCATCGTTTCCGGATGGGCTGGTGTGAGTACGCGAAACGTGAATTACGAAAATTATATCGGGAAGTTGTTCTTCCAAAATTGATCGTTCTACAGAACTCCCTCCAGGGAGAGGGGGTCCTGACAGGCCAGGAATGTGGGCAAGCTCTGTTCCAGAGCGTCCCACCCCCTGGCGCGGGGAATGGGCACGGGGTCGGGAATCAGGAGCCCACCCCTGCCGATAGATGGGGAGGACGGAGAGTTTCGGCCACGCGCAGAAGGGGGTGGGGGGGAGGGCTTTTTAGGAGCACCCCTGCTTCGTAGAAGGCGCGGGGGTAAGATTGGCGCCTTCTACGAAGCAGCCTCCTAAGAAGCCCTCCCCCCTCCCCCCACCCCCTTGTGCGCACCGCCAACAGTCGGGGGTGGACAAAACCTCCACCCTGACACGTTGATTAGTGAATTGCCAGTTTTTCGGTTCTCGAGAAGGCGCCGCGGCCGTCATGTTTCAGGCTTGCGCCGGCCATGTCTGGGCCCGCGGTCGTTTTCACGAAACCACGTTTTACTAAAGGGGGTGTTGTCCATGTAGATGGGGCCAGGGGATCGCGCCGCATCGCCGATGCATCGGCGATGCGGCTAGATCTGGAGCCAGATTTTCTCCACGCCACGTCGCAAGTGTATCGCCGACGTCGACGACGCATCGCTGGTGCATCGCCGAAGCGTCGCCGATACATCGCCGATGTATCGGCGATGCGGCGCGATCCTCCGACCCCACCTATTCCGACCCCATCTAGAAGGCCTGCATCAGAGGCAAAAGCCAGGGGGGGTCAGCAATTCGCGGCATTTTCTTCGGCACGCCTGTCTCTTCGTCCGCGGCAGAAGCAGTTCTTTAGATGGCGATGTTTCTTATGCTTCACGGACGAATGTACACCCGTGTTTTGGTCAGAGTAAGCGTGCCCGCATTTCTTGATCCCCTTTTTCGAGCGCGTCCGCCCAGCACGCGTGTGCTCAAAGGCCTCGGAGAAAAAAGAAGCAAATCCCACCCGCCGAGCAGCTCACAACCGCGCCGAAGGGGGGGGGGGGGGCAGCGCCCGCGAGACCTCAAGGAGAGTGTTTTTGTTACCCTCCCCTCCGCCCCCCCCCGACGCGCGATATGCCCCCTCCCCTCCGCCCCCCACCCCCCATGACGTGACGCTCCCTCCCCCGGCGCGTCCCCAGAATCGCCGCAGTGCGTGCTGCACCACAGTCTGAGGGGAGGCGTTCAGTCATGATCCCCCCCGTCCCCCACCCCTTCTTCAGGCGATTGCTAACATGGATCAGGGGGGCGTGGATTTGACACGGGTCCCGTCCCATGGGAAGTCACGGATTTCCGCCGCCGAGCGAGGCGGCATTGGCCGCATTTTGGGGGAGGGCACCTCCGCCGATCCATGTTTGCGCGCCCCCGACCCCCTCCCCCATGGCGACCACCATCGCCGCGAGCCTCAACTTGCGCTCGAGCTGCACCTGCGCTGGGGGCCTCGGCGCGCTTCGACGGGGGTCTGAGGAGCTGCACCTCGAGCGCAATCTCCCCCGCGCGTGCCAGCTTTGAGTTTGGGGGGAGGGGGAGTGTTCCGTAACTGTTTCCATCCCCCATAGCGACCACCATCGCCGCGAAACTAAAATTGGGCTCGAGCGGAACATGTGCGGGGGGCGGCCTCGGCGCGCTTCGGCGGGCAGCCCCAGCATTGCGAGAGGGGGCGCTTTCGATTCCTCCCCGCCTCCTCGTCCTCCTTTCGAAAGAGCCGCAAGCGGGCTTCTTGTACCCTCGTGGTCCTGCTCGGCTGGATCCTCTTCGCTGACACTCGGAAATGGGGACGTGGATAGCGTGTCGCGTCGAAGCCTCGTGGTCCAGAACCGTCGGAGCGACACGCACATCCTTCGGCCCTTTTGGCTGGCCGAGGGGGCCTGGCCTTCCGCGTGCGCCAGAGGAGAGCGAGGCACCGATACCGCTACTCGTAAGTCGGGCGTGTCCTTCTACAGAAAAGGAATCTTCAAACCTAGCTATGACACATAGTCCAGGGACGATCGTTCCATTGTTATGCTTGCGTGATGTTTGAATTGTGTTCTACAGTGTTTCAGTGTTCCTCCAAAACCTGCTTGTAGGGGGACATGTCTGACCTAACGATGCTGCTACCCTTGCCTCGCTCTCGCCATTCGAGCACTCCTGGGAGGCCCTCGTCGCCACGGCTGGGTTCGCCTCGAAACCCTGCTCAGAACGCGCTTGGGGAAAGGTCCAGGGAGTACAGCCAGGCGATCGCAGACATGGATAAAGGGGGCGTGGATTAGCGACGGGTCCCGTTTCCATGGGAAATCGCGGATTCCCGCCGCCGAGCGAGGCGGCACCAGCCGCATTTTGGGGAGGACACCTCCCCCGATCCATGGATTCCTCTCGCTTCGCGGGGTGCACGTCCGGAGCACGTACAGTCACGTCGTCGCGGGGCCTCTTGGGACCCTCTTGGGGGCCTCCAGGAGGCCTCCTGGGAGCTTCTTTGGGGCCTTTCCCCCTTCCTTTTCATACACCCTCCCCATCTTCCCTTCCAGCGCCGGCTCTAATCATGGGCGCCGCAGTGACCAACGTCCACCTGGCTGGCGCTGCGCCCGAGTTCGCCGAGAGGGGGGAAAATGACACACTCCAGTCGCTGTGTGGCCTTTGGGGGGCTTTTGGGGGGCCTTTTGGAAGCTTCTGGGGGGCTGCTTGGAGGCTTCTTGGGGCCTCTTGGGGCCTCTTCGGGGCGTCTTCGGCTGTCTTGGCGCTTTTGCACCGTTTCGCCCCCTCGGAGGCTGTCCTGGGGGCCTCTCGCGGCCGCATTGGAGCCCTCTTGGGGTCCTCTAGGGCCGTCTTCGCGGCCTCCTGGAACGTATTGGGGGCCTCTTTGGGCCGTTTTGGGGCCCTCCTGGGCCGTCTTGGAGCCCTCTTGGGGGCTTTTTGGTTCGTTATGGGGCGATTATGGAAGCTGCTTGGGCCGTCATGGATTTGTGAAAGTCGAAAAAGACGAGAACGCTAAAATAGTGCCCAAACCATAGGACAATCAATGATTTCGGCCTCTGGAGGCGCAGTTGTGGGCGCTCTTGGGGCCCTCTTGGGCCGTCATTTGGGTTTTGTGGGCCCTCTAGGAACCATCTCGGACCTTGTCGGGGCCGTTTTGGCCCGCACAGAGCCCATCTTGAACCGTCTTGGCGCCCTCTCGGCCCCCCAAGAGGCCCAAGAGGTCGAAATCATAGATTTTCTACCCCGGGAGGGGGGGGGGGGGGGGCACTTTGGCCCGGCGGTGTGGCGCAGCTCCCAGGGGGGGGTTTAGGGGTGGACACCTCCCCCGATCCATGGATTTGGCGACCGCGCGCCAAATCCATGGATCGCTAATCCATGCTTGCGCGGCCCAGGGTCAACCCGCAGGCTACTCTTGCAGCCTTGCCCCATTCGGCCCATCCTTGGCAACTCTCGCTGGTCAACCTCGTTCGAAAAAACGTTCACATAGCCCTCCAAGGCCCTAGCCTTAAGTCGGGGCCGTCCTTCTACACGAGGAATATTCAAAAATATGCAAAAATAGTCAGGGGGCAATTTTTTACTATGTTCGATGTTTCTGAGTGTGTGCGAACTTGCTCATGTTTTCGTCCACAATCCGCCTGTAAGGCGACATGCCCGACCTAATCCTAGCATTCGCACCGCGCGTCCTTATTACGTATACGGGTTGGTTGTAGCGATATCGCTACCGATGGTTTCTCCACGACCGCCTGCCTGGCGCACTTGAACGCAGCAGGTGGCACCCGCATGCTCCGCATGCGAGTCCAACCGCGTGTGTTTCCAGTTTCTTGATGCCCTCGTCTGGGCGCCCCGTCACTTTTGAGATGCCTCGAGGGGGAGCTCTTGCTTGCAGAATTTCCATGAGCGGGTCCATCGGAGGCACTGCGTTGTCATCCGCCCATGCCCCGCGCAGGGCTGGGCGCTGCCCGACACTGGGTGTCTGTCTGTCTGTCTGTCCTCGGCTGGGTGCCCCGTCGTTGCCCGAGATCCAGCATCGCACACCCGTGTCTGCACGAGCCACGTCCCAAGGGACCTACGCGCGGGACATAACGAGACCCAAGGCGGCGCAGGGCGGCCCAGCAGGGCCCCAAAATCCTTCCGGGGGCCATGCTTCTAGTTACGATCCCAGTGGTCGTTATGTCCGAGGCGTGGATTTATACGTAACCACCCCCCAGAGGATCGATTGTCGCGGACCTCCTCAGGCTGTGGATATGCATATGTTTAGGCCCCCCCTGGACCAAACTATATCCATATCCTCCGCCCGCTGGGTCCCCATGACATCGATTCACAGGCGGTGGATACGCATAAAATTGTGCCTCGCATTATGACAGATTAGTTGGCTACATTTCTGTGTCAGCAGGGCACGCATCATACTTCATTCGCCAGCGGTCAATCGACTAGTTGCTGCGATTCCAAATGTTCGTGGCCTTTGGGAATCATGGACAAGAGGCCTCTTGCTCTTGGCGTATGGAAGCCTTCTGGAGGCTACTGGAAGTATTCTGGGGCCTCTTGGGGGCGTCTGCAGGGGGAGCTGGAGGCCTCTGGGGATTTCTTGGGGGGCTACTGGCGGTCTCGAGGGCCATCGTGTGGGGATCAGCTCGAAATATCAGTTCGGGTTCCATCCCCTTGGCTCCGCTCGGGGCCATACTGAGGACCTGGGCCCTCGTGGGAGCCTCGGGGGTTGTCTTGGAGCGGTCCTGGGGGCCCCTGTACCCGTCTCCGACGGTGGTCTTCGGATCGCAAAGGCGAGCACGCGATAACCAGAACGGTCTTTTCGATGATTCCTGCGTCTTGGGCTGGCCCCCCCTCAGGCCTCCAAGACAGGCCGACAGGGCTCCAGGAAGGGCCTCGAGGCCATCGTAGACAACGTTGGCAGTGTGGACTGCAGACGGCACCCGAGGCCCCTGGCGGTCGTCTTTTTATGCATTGTTGTGCCGATCGGTGCGGGCCGTCGGTCCTTCCCCACACCCCCATGGAATGGATCTTGGCTGTTTCTGGCGCCTGTTTCGAGCAGGCGGAGTCCTTCCCCCATCAGACGCACTGTCGCAAACAGCGCAGCCAAGCAGAGATCCGGAACCAGATCCCCCCCATCCCCCCCCCTATTCCGCCTAATGTTTGAGGGGTGAAAGTCGGGCTCGGGCGCAGGGTCCCAGCAATGGTGTCTCTATGGGCCACGCGTGGGCGATACATCCTCGATTGATGTGTTCAGCGGGGGAACCAATTGAAGCTCCCCGCCAGCACCCATGCGCGAGACTTGAAGGTGAACGGCACGTTTGCCCGCGCGGGCAACGCGCGGGCACGAACGACTGGCCTTCCACGACCGCCAACATTGAATGCCAATTATACCCGATCACGTGCATGAGCGATACTTTGAGCATACATGGGCCATCCAGCCCCCATTGAAGACCCCCTGTTGCAGACCCTTTCTTTCACCTTCCAAAATGTCGAAACTCCGCATAAGAAAACGCTGACCTGGAAAAATCGCGCGGGGATGCCCAGCAGCACCCAGGAGCGTATCTCGGACTGCCCAGGCCACGGCGGCCTGGGCTCCTTGAAAGATGAGTTGCAACAGTCGGTACAGATGCTTCGGAAGAACCTGAGGACACTCCACACTCGGAGGTTGATCGACAACCTGACCCTGCCACGTCGATTACCCAATTGGCCGTTTTCGGTTCGCGAGAGGGCGTCGCGGCCGTCAGTTTTGCGGGTCCGGGTCCGTCGGTTTCGATCGTAGGCCGTTTTCACGAAAATGTGGTTTGCTACAGGGAGGCTTGTCCACCGCCGACAGTGCTTCGCACCATGGCGACGGATAAACCACCACGTGCAAAGAACGTGAGCCAGCGTCTTCTCTGCGCGCAAACAAATCCATCTTGGTAGACCGACTGGGGGTTAGCGACGTCGCGTATCCTTCAACTGTCCTTCAACTGGTGGCCATAGTATCGGGGGCACCATCCGCTTCATCATGGTGCACGACCGACCTCGGCGCTAGCCTTCAGCATATTTGTCGAGACCCTGTTCGCAATCTGTCGTGATCTGACGAAAGAGGAGGCGGGGAGGATGGATAACAGGAAAGAGAAGGGGGGGCAACAGTGAGGTGGGGAGGGGGGGGTGAGAGAACGCATGGGGGAAGGAACAAGGGAGGAGGGAGGAGGCAGGAAAGGTGGGGGGACCTGGTCGAAGGGCAATGTGGGGGGGGCGAGAGGGGAAACACGGGCCCCGAACAAGTGGATCGCGACCCGATCGTTCTTGGATCAGGATTTCCGGAGAAGGTGGGGGAGG
>CAUYUJ010013625.1:35000-72500 GCA_963575745.1 Prorocentrum cordatum | reverse complement strand
ATGCTCTCGAACTCCTTCTGCTTGTCCTCGAAGTTGCCCTGCATCGGGAAGATGGCCTGAACGCCCTTGGCCTTGGCCTGCTCCTTCAGCTGGATGTTGATCTCGCCCAGGTCGGCCTCCACCAGGGTGTTCCGGGTCGGGGGGCCGTGGGACTTCAGGAAGGTGAGCAACATGCCGCCGCTGATGAGCTTGGCCAGCCAGGGCGCTCCCATGGCGGGAGGCGGGAGAAGAGGAGGGGGTGGAGGAAGGGAGAGGGAGGAAGAGGATGGGATGGGGAGGGGGGAGGAGGGAGGAGGAGGAGGAGGAGGAGGAGGTAAAGGAGAAGAAAGAGGAAAAGGAGGAGGGAAAGGACGAGGAAAAGGAGGAGGAGCGAGGAGGAGGAGGAGGAGAAGGAGGAGGAGGACGAGGAGGAGGACGAGGAGGAGAAGGAGGAGGGAAAGGACGAGGAAAAGGAGGAGGAGGGAGGAGGAGGAGGAGGAGGAGGAGGAGGACGAGGAGGAGGACGAGGAGGAGGAGGAGAAGGAGGAGGAGGAGGAGGAGGAGAAAAGGGCGCCAATCCAGCGTAAAACGGGAGGAAGTCTCGGGCGGGAGCGCTGGTTTTGTCGGGGCGGGGGCCGTCGGCGGCGAGCAAGAGCACCGGCTTGAGTAAAAGAGAGGGGAATCTCGAGGGAGGGCGTTGTTGTTGCTGGGGGGCGGCGCCGATGAGAGAAAGAGTAGCGCGCCTGTCCAAGGTAAAACGGGAGGACGTCTCGAGCGGGAGCGTTGGTTTTGCTGAGACTGTTGCTTTCGGCGGCGAACAAGAGCACCCGGCCCTGAGTACAAAAAGGAATAAGTCTCGAACGGGAGCGTTGTTGTTGTTTGTGGGCCGGTTTTGGCGGTCCCCCAAAACGCATGAGAGCGAGCTTCATTTTCAATGAAAATGCAGCCGGCGCCTCGGCGAGAACGCCAGGGCGCCTATAAGGGGTCCAACAATAATAATTGTCCAGGAATTAGCACTCAACAGCAACATCAACAACAACAGGAGGAAGGAGAAGAAGAAGGAGGAGGAGGAGAAGAAGGAGGACGAGGACGGCCTCCACTTGCTCATTGTTTATCCACCCACCCCCTGCTCTCCTCTCCCCCCTATGCCTCCTTTCCTCCCCAGTCCGCCCTCCCCGTTAGAGGAGGGGAAACAACAACAGGAGAAAGGAAAAGGAGGAAAAGGAGGAAGAGGAGGAGGAGGAGGAGGAGGAGGAGGAGGAGGAGGAGGAGGAGGGGGACGGCCTCCACGTCCTCATCCTTGCTCAATCCTCCCCCCCATCAGCTTTCCTCTCTCCCCCTCTGCCTCCTTTCCTCCTCCGTCCGCCCCCCCCTTCTCGAGGAGGGGAAACAACAACAGGAGGAGGAGGAGGAGGAGGAAGACGGCCTCCACCTCCTCATCCTTGCTCCACTCTCCCCCCTTCCTCTCCTCTCCCCCATGCTGCCCCCCGTCCTCCTCCCCCTCCGCGGGCGGCCTCGCCGCCGCCCAGTGTACCAGAACTCCGGCCAGACCGTGATGCTCGCTTGGCAGGGCCTCGTCGGCCGGGGCCCCGGGCCCCGCCGGCATGCCTCCTCCCCGGCCGCTTCGTCCGCCTCGACCGGGGGGGCAGGGGCGGAAAAGAGGGGGGTGATGACTAGGGGGGGGGGGATATCATGGCGGGGGCCATGGTATTTCCCCAGATCTCATGGCGCCTCTTCCTATTTCATTACATCCCTGGCCCCCCCGTTGGGCCGCGCACGTGCCGCCGGTCATGATTTGTACCCCCCCCCTCTTGGACCCCCCCCCTCTTGGCCGCTCCCGAGGGGGGGCAGGGGCCGTGGCTTCGTACGTAGAGGGGGGGTCCAAGGTATGGCTAGGGAAACAGGGCCAGCTGGCAAGTTGTGGTCGTTTTCTTCTTCATTCGTTTGCCCATCGGCGCGGGCCCCCGTACCCCCTTCCCCCCCCCCCTCCCCCCAGAGTAGATCTTGGCTGTTGTTGGCGCCTGTTTCAAGCAGGTGGGGTCTCCCCCACAGGAGGCACTGTTGCAAACAGTCAAATATAGCAGAGGTCCAGAGCCAGACACCCCCCCTCCCCGCCCCCTCTTCCGCCGAATGTCGAAGCGCCGGAGAAGAAAACGTTCACACGTCCTTCTTCCAGTGGCTAATTGGAGCGGTGTCCCTCCCAGCCCCACCTCTGATGACAAACCCCATTTCTGCGTCCCTCCGGAGGGAGGGCAGGGCGCGCGGTGGGAGGGTGACGAGGACCCAGATCGGTTGCACGTACGCATCGGTCGTTGAAAGTATGTATTTTGAGATTTCCAGATCCCAACATACTTGAGGCGCCTTCCTACTTCATGTGTCGAGCGGTTTTACTTCTTCCCTATTCTTCAAGGGGCGGGCGGAAGCCCAATCTACTTCCAACGCCGTTCTACTTCATACTTCATGTTTGACTTACTTCTTCCGAGCGACGCTTGAGTCGAGGAAACGGCGACTGCAACGGATGTGGTTACGGCAGGGTGTGCTTTGTGATCGGCGCCGCTGGGGCCCTGTAGGGTGTTGCGCCACAAGGTTTGATGAGCCCTGGTTTGGGTCCTTGCCCTCCCCCCAAGCGCGGGTTGCAAACCACACCCTTCGCAAACCACACCTTTCGGAGTCACCAGAACAAACGGCAGCAAGTGTTTTCGCCAAGTTTCGAGTCTGTGAATCCACTTTGTTCGAGAGAGCCTGCACACAGAGTGAGACGATATCTCCTGTCGCATCCCTCCCCCCGTTGGGGGAGTTGTTGGACCCCGAAGAGGCAAGGGGCAAGCTGACGGGAGACCAGGTTGTCAGTCTGCAGCAGATGAAGCGGTTTCTGCTGCCCTCATGATGGTGGATGCATGCGCTATGTTCCGAGGTACGGTTCTGGCGATCATTAACATCACCGTGATGACGCGCATTTGGCCACAAGGAGTTGGATGAATCACTCATTGTTGTTCATCCTGCCCATGCGCTGTGGATACGTGCAAGGAAACAGTTTCTGAACTCAAACGTTGATCGTTCGCGGGCGTCTCGTTTTCGGCACGAGTTAGAGTCCCTGTTTCGCATTTCCAAGCGCTCTTTCCGATCGTTACCATTGGGTGGCACGAAGTTGCAAAGGGCTCTGACCTGAATGGTCGACATTGGTCGTCGATGCGGCTGTCAGTACGTTCGCGCTTACATCCAGGAGGTGCCAGGAATCCCTTTCTCTGCCAGCTCCGCGACATGCCTTCGTTCGCCGTCATTGCGTTTCCTTTTAATGACGGCCATGCACCCAGAGATTATGTGTGTGTGTGTTTCTTGTGTTGTGTCCATCCTTTATCTCTTTCACGATGCACCGAGAGATGCGCATATATATATACATACATACATACATTTTGTATATACACAAAACTTCAGATTGCCCCAACAGTGCTAGCGCTTAGGGTTTCTTACTTCCATGTTAAGGAACTGGGCCCGTCTGTTGGCCCGGCGGTCCTGTTTCTGTCCCCGGTGCGCCGCCCCCCCTCTGTACCTTGCTACACGCCCCAGCTCGTTCGCATCGCAAGTTGTTTGCATTTTTTTCGCATTGCTTTGTACTGCTTTGCATCGCTCTGTATTGCATTGCATTGCATTGGGGTGCTTTGCATTGCATTGTCTTGCACTGGTCTGCATCCGCTTGAATTGCTTCGCATTGTTCAGCATTGCTGTGCATGGCGTTGCATGGCTTCTCATTGCTTTGTTTTGCGTTTCTTTGCGCCACATGAGTTGCACCACGTGGGCTGCACCACCCAGATTGCACCACGTTGTTTGCACCACCGAGATTGCACCGCATGTGTTGCACGTAATTAGTGATTGGGGTCCACGCTTGTTAACACGTACACGTAATACATATGTATATATATATATGGTTGATCTCTTTGCATACTGATATATGAAAGGGCGCGTTCCGTGGGCGGGCGCTTGCAGGGGGGGGCGGTGGAACCCGACCCCCACCCACCCTGGATTGAAGGGGGGGGGGGTTCGACCCCCCCCCCAACCTCTCCCGTGACGGAGGGGGGGGGGGTGTTCGAACCCCCCCACCCCTACTTCTCCTCTCTCCCTCTCCTCGGGCCGGTGCTGGCGTCGGCGGCGGCTGGCGGCGGCGGCGGGGGAGCGTCGATGTAGACGACGACTTCTTTCTCTTGGCAGGCGCCGGCGCTTGCGGCGGCTGGCGGCGGCGGCGGGGAGCGTCGACGAGGACGACGGCGACAACGAGGACGACGACGACGACGACGACGACGACGCTCCGCTACCGTGCCTTGATTTTAGGTCAGAGGCCTAATGTATGCCTCTTGGGGTCTCGTCGGAGGGCTCTCGGGGGCTTCTGCAAGGCATTTGTGAAGCCTCCTGGGCGCCTCTTGGACTTCTCTTGGGGCCTCTCTCTGCGGTGGTGGTGGTGGTGGGCTGTGATGGTGTGGTGGGTGGTGGGTGGTGGTGGTGGTGGTGGTGGCGGTGGTGGTGGTGGTGGTGGGTTGTGGAGGTGGTGCTGGTGGTGGTGGTGACGATGCTGGTGGTGGTGTGGTGGTGGTGTGGTGGTTTGTGGTGGTGGTGCTGGTGGTAGGTTGTTCTGGTGGTGATGTGGTGGTTGTGGCGGTGGTGATGGTGGTATGGTAAATGGTGGTGGTGGTGGTGGGTTGTTGTGGGTGTAGTGGTGGTGGTGGTGGTTGGTTGTTGTAGTGGTGGTGATGGGTTGTGGTGGTGGTGGTTGCGTGGTGGTTTGTGGTGGTGCTGGTGGTGGTGAGTTGTGGTGGTGGCGCTGGTGGTGGTAGTGGTAGTGGCGGTGGTGGTGGTGGAGGCGTGGTGGTTTGTGGTGGTGGTGGTGGTGGGCTGTGATGTTGGAAGTGGTGGTGCTGCTGGTGGTGGTGCTGGTGGTGGTGGTGTGGTGGTTTGTGGTGGTTTGTGGTGGTGGTGGTGGGTTGTGGTGGTGGTGGTGGCGTTGGTGGTGGTGATGGTGGTGGTAGTGGTGTGGTGGTTTGTGGTGGTGGTGGTGGTCGTGGTGGTTGTGGTGGGTTGTGGTGGGTTGTGGAAGTTGTGGTGGTGGCGTTTTTGGTGGTGGTGGTGGTGGTGGTTGTGGTGGTGGTGGTGGTGGTGGTGGTGGTGGTGGTGGTGGTGGTAGTGGTGGTGGTGGTGGTGGTGTAGTGGTTTGTGGTGATGGTGGTGGTTGTGGTGGTGGTGGGTTGTGCTGGTTGTGCTGGTTGTGGCGGTAACGGTGGCGGTGGTGGTGGAGGTGTGGTGGTTGTGGTGGTGGTGGTGAGGCCTTTGGGTCTTCCCGCCACCGTGTTTTGTCTTCGGGTCAGGTGGTGGCGGTGGTGGTGGTGGTGGGCTGTGGTAGTGGTGGTTGTGGCGGTGTTGGTGGTTGTGTGGTGGTTGGTGGTGGTGGTGGTGGTTGAGGTTGTTGTGGTAGTGCATATGGCGATTTTTGTTTCCCCTCTGCGGCCTCTGGGCCCTCTCTGGTCATCGTCGCTGCGTTCCCGCCGTCGGCGCTGCTGGCCGCTGCCAGCGCAAGCGCCGGCGCCAGCGCCGAGTGGGGGGGTTAGAACCCCCCCTCCCCCTGGGCCCTCCTTGGTCATCGTCGCTACGTCTGCCGTCGGCGCTGCTGGCCGCCGCCAGCGCCGGCGCGTGCGCCAGGGGGGGGGTTGGGGGAGGTGGGCCCACCCCCCGGTGCGAAACGCGCCGCCGAATGTTCCCGAGGCAAGGGAAAACAGATAGAGCAAAGCGAAACGTAAGACGAAACCAGAACGAAAAACAACGTTTAGGTCCAGCCCTGCTCCATCCTGCACCGTGCCCCCGCTGCAGGAGCCAAGGACGCGGGCTACATCCCGCTCGTCGCATGGACGGGGGGAGCGCTGGCGGCAGAGAGGTTGACCGGCGGCAGCAGCAGCGAACCACGCGAGCACATTCTGTTCTTCGCAGAAAGAAGACGGCTACGCTACGCTACGCTACTCCCGATCGGCACAGAGGCCGTGTCATGCTACAGTCAACGGGGGATACGGTAAATCTGGTAGATAGCTCGCATTCGGGTAGCAGTGGCAGGCCATCAATCCTTCGATTGCGTCTGGAAAAATCATTGCTAGTTGCCACTCAGAAAGGAAGACGGCATGAACATGATATTCTGGAGTTCCCCGCGGATGTCTGGGGCTGGCGTTGGACACCCCTCGCGGGCGCCTCCGCCTCCTCCCCCTCCTCCTCCTCCTCCTCCCTCCCCCTCCTCCTCCTCCTCCTCCTCCTCCTCCTCCTCATCATCATCATCCTCCTCATCCTCCTCCTCCCCCTCCTCCTCCTCCTCCTCCTCCTCCTCCCCCTCCTCCTCCTCCTCCTCCTCCTCCTCCCCCTCCTGCTCCCCTGAGAGATCGCGGGGGGCGGGGCGGCAGGGCTCGCGCGTGGCCGCCGACCGTGGCTCGGGCAGCTCGCCCTCCCGGGGGCTCGTCCGCCGGCCCTCGTGCGAGGCCACCGGGGGGCCCTCCGAGGGTCGGGTATACACCCTGGGCGATGCGTAAGGAAGCTGAAGTTTTCGGCCAGAGTCTCGATTATTCTTAATGTTTCAATGTAACTCCTAAGATTTCAATAGAAGTTCTGGGTTTTTATACAAATTCTGAGACTCTGAGTTTCTTAACCCATGATTTCTTTAGCATTTCGCAGGGTGTAGCCAGGACCCCGGGCAAGGGGACCCGGTCAGTGGCAGGGCCCTGGGGCCCCTCAGTTGGCCAGATTCACTCAACCAGGCTTGCGGCAACTGGTGTTTTTCGGGCGACGGCAGTTCCGGTTAGTGGAAATGGGACGGGGAGGGGGCGCCCCCGGTACAAATCACTAAACCAGGTTCCATTAAGCCCAGTTCTGCCAACGCCCTCCGAGGGTCGGGTTGAGAGGCGCCTCCGGCGTCGCCTCTGGCGCGCTCCGCCCGCGAGGTGAAGTCGGGCCAGTCCTTCTGCAGGAGGAGAATCCCAAAATAGTTCAAACATAGTTGGGGGACGATGTTTGACGTTGTTTGAATATGTTTGAGCATTTTGGGGGTATGTTTTAAGTTTCTCGTTCAAAAAATCCTCCTGTAGGGGAACACGCCCGACCTAAGGCTAGGGAGGGGGGTTCAGCGCCGATCCAAGAAATCCGAGCGGAGCTCCGAAAGTTAATGTCTGTGCTGCTTTGTGTTGTGATAACAGTGCTGTGGTTTTCGTGTTTTATGTCTGAGGCATCCATCTTGCTGTGCCACCGCTCAGATGGGTGGCCCAGAAAACGATGAAACAATGACTACACAAATAAACAAATGACGAGAAGCTCACAGTTTCATCTTTTCCGTCTCAACCGCCCCCCTCCCTGTCAGCACCCATCGGGAGGAGAGGCGAATCGTCGATCGGCGGGCGATAAGGAGAGGATTAAGCAGTTGTGTGGGAACGTCTTGTTCAGAAAGGGTGCGCACAAACATCCGAACATGACGAAGAGGACGGCGGGCAAGTTGTATGGGATGAAAGTACCAGAGGGCGGAATGAGGGGTTGGAACACGGAGGAGGAGGAAAGAGAGTAGCAGGATTGTTTAGGCGTGCATCTACTTGATCGCATTTGACCGCCAGTGTGCAAATTCACCCATGAGTGTTCATGAGTGTTGCGAGGGTGCAAGCATGATGTGTTGTTGCCAGATCGGCACAATGGTTTTGACAGGCTTCCATGATGATATCGTCAGCGATCGGATTTGAAGACGGGCGGGCAGGGTCGATTGTCTGAGCTTGATTTTCTTGATGCTCATCTCCAAGTGTGAAACCAACACCATCAAGTTCGGGCTGACATGGCACGTATTCTTCATGGCGCGGGAGTGGCAGAAAGCAGGTGTCAACGACAGGTGCTTACTCTCAGCGAGCGCCAGTGGCGGTGAGCCAAAAGAGAGTGCGTGTGAGAGGGAGAGAAGAGGGAGAGAGAGAGAGAGAGAGATCAGTCGTGTGAGGGGCCTCGCTCAGGCCAGAATCAGGCAGTAGACCAGGCGATCGCCTGCCGTCGGCGCCGTCCTCAGGTGACGACGCTGGTTCTTGGCAGCGTCGCTGATCAGATCTCTTGCTCTACGGTTGCATTGACGTGATTCGATGCGTGGAGCGCGCGGTCCCCGATTGCAAGTTAGAACGTTACACAGCAAGAGAAGTCCTGGGGAGAACAAAAGGATGGGCGCCAGCCTACTATGCGCTAACAGCATACCATCAAGCAGCAGGCAGCAATGCCATACACCATGAACATACGTCATCGCCATTTCCCAACATCATACACGGCTACATCGCACCAATGACCATGCATCAAACACAGCCGCCAAGGGCAATCATCAAGAACATGCATCATCGGCGCGCAGCTAGGGCATACACCAATAACAAGTGTCAATAGCATGTACACACATCGCACATTAATACCATGCAACCAGGGCAGATACTACGGACATACATCAATGACAGATTCCATTGTCAACCAGGAGAACGCACGATATATGTATTAACCACATACTGACTTACAAACACTTCTGACAGGCATTTAGAACGAACACCAGACACACACACACATGGCATCGATGCGGGAATGGTGGACGTGAACAGCGTACCAGGCATAACCGGACAACGATACCACATACGTTACATAAGCAATTATCATTAACATTGCAACACACACGCATAACTCAGACGAGTGGCGGTAACGTTTTACGGCCTCTCGGAGACGATCCCGTTCTGCGGGAGCTTCACGAGGGGCCGCGTTCACCCATGGGAGTGAGATCCAGGCTTCCCCCCTCTTGCTTCTTCTCCTCCTCCTTCTGCCTCCACCACGCCTCCCCACCCTTCCTCTTCATGTCTATCCTTCCCCCATCTGCCTCCGCCCCCCCCATCCCCTCCCCATGCTGCTTCCTTCCCGCTCCTTCCCCTCAAACAGCCCCCCCCCCTCCGTTCTCACTTCCTCGTCCGCATGCCAGCCTTCCCCTCCCATCCTGCCCCTCTCCCGTCCGCCTCTTCATCCCGTCCCCATCCTCATCCCCCGACCCCTCCTCTTCGGCGACGGGGAGGAGGAGGAGGAGGAGGAGGAGGAGGAGGAGGAGGAGGAGGAGGAGGAGGAGGAGGAGGAGGGGGTGGCCCCCTTCGCCGCTCCTCCCCAGCGCGCCTCCCCGCGTTCGATCGATCCCGACGCTGGCGGGCCCCATGTGCGAGTCATGTGGGCAGCTCCGTAGCTCCAGCGCCGCCCAGGACTGCACGCCTTCGCCCGCGCTGCGCCCACGGCGCCTGCAGGATGCACCGTGCCTCAGCATCGCTCGGGCGTGTGTACCTTTCCTTCGGCGAGGGCCATCGAGGAGCATCCTTGATCATTTGGCGACAAAAACCACGCACGAAACCGACAAAAGCACAGGGAATGGACGTCCGAGCGATGGCCAGGTGCCCGCATGACCTCAGGCACAGGGGCCGTGCAGTCTAGCGACGGGCTAGCCGGTGTGTGTTCGAGTTTTTGTCCATGGCACGGCAGCCTTGGTGGCGAGTTGTTCTGTTCCCCACCCGACAGGTCGGGGCTGATGTGTAGGTTTTAAGAAAAGAGCTACCGACCCGCCTCGCAAATCCTGCGTGCCGCGGCCGCCAGGGCCAGAACGTGCCAGTTGGACAAAAGACGGCTGCATACCGCGTCCGCCGGTCCTATAGGGTTGGGATCCAGCGTTCTTGGGTGGGGATCGCTCGAGCAAATTCACGCTGGTCGTTGAAAGTGCATAGTTTTGGATGCCGAGATCCCAATCTCTTTCAGGCGCCTCCCTACTTCAAGAGTCGAGCGGTGTTCCCTCTTCCCTCTTCAGGGGGCGGGCGGAAGCCCAATCTACTTCCAACGCCTTCCTGCTTCATGGAATGGTTCTACCCACCTCTTCCGACCGACGTGTTATCGTCGTTGTTTTCCTCCCCCCTCCCCGCCGCCTGCCAGCCCCCTCCCGCCCCCCCCGGGGAGATGAGCTACATGGACCCGCACACTGGTTTGCGCGCCGGCGACCTGCCCACGGGCGTCCCAGGCGCTACACTGACGTGCATCCCCTTGGACGATGGAGGAGGAGGAAGAGGAGGAGGAGGAGGAGGGAATCTGGTAATCTCACTATTGAGCAATTGATTTGCGCCGGTGTTCCACCCGATCTGTATTTCCCTACACCGCTTTAAAAAAAAGAGAAAAACAAAAACTACACCGCTTGTTAAAAAGGTCCTACATGAGCTGTTGAAGGCCGATGTGGGGATGTCAGGATCCCGAATCCATGACCCGTGGTGTTTCGTCGTGGCATCTGGTCGTAGGTCGTGGTTTCTAGTCGTGGTTCGTGGTTTTTGATCGTGGCTCGTTGTCTCTGGTCATGGACAATAGTCTCTGGTCGTGGTCTCCTGGTCAAGCTGCGAATAATGCCGGTGAACCTGTGCCGATGCGACGGCCGACTACCAGTGCTGAAGCCGACGACAACCTGCCCTGAGCCCCCACAACATCAAAACATCACAACGCTGCGAACAGATCACAACTGGAGCCCTCGACTCTGTCTGCGGCACATCTTAATTATGAACAAGATCGGTCCGCGAGGGTTTGCGGCGGTGTCCCGATCGACTTGTGATGGAGCCCCGAGTGAGTCTGAGTTGCAGACCGCTGTTTATCCCTGGCGATACCAGGGGGTGAGGGGAGGGAGGGAGAGAGGGAGGGGGCCGGGAGCGCCAAGACTCACGTCGGCGCCGTTTTTGGAAATGCATGGGGATGGTTTGAAGGCCCAAACGGCGCCGGCGCGAATCGCGACGTGACCAGTGGGGGGGAGGGGGGCGGTCAGGGGCAACGATAGGGGGAGGTAGAGGGAGACGTGCTCAGGGGGGGTGTATTTCAAGCAGTGGCGATACGTCCTGGCTTGCCTGCAGGCCTACCAAAGAATGTTCTAATAACATGTTGTGGTGCCACGAGTTATGCTTAGAATATTTCTGGCTGAGACCGTCTTGTTTTAAGACACCGGAATTATATTCTAAGAGTTTTGTTTGCCCTATTTGAACATCCGTTGGTTCCCAACAGATTGCATGGTAGGCCTGAAGGAATGCCGGGTCGGTCGGTCCCTGCTCAAGCATCGACCCCCCATCACCCATTGATCAACGAACGAGCGGGGCTCGATGGACCGCCACGCCCAGGACCGTGCGGATTCCCTATCAGAGGCCAGTCACCGATCTATCGGTGATGTATCGCTGATTCCACGTCGATGTTTCCCCTCCTGAGCTGGCCCCCCTATCAAGCAGTGGCGAAGCGTCCTAGTTCGCCTGGAGGCATACATACCAAATAATGTTCTAAGAAACTTTTGTGGTCTGCGCGAAATGTTCTTAGAACATGTCTGGCTGAGACTATTTTGTTTAATACACCAGTGCTATGTTCTAAGGGCTGATTTTGTTCTTAGAGCATGTCTGGGTTCCAAGAACATTTCCTGGTAGGCCTATAGAAATGCCGGGACGGTCGGTTCCTGCTCAACCCTATCTCTGACCCGCAGTTCACGGCATTGCGCGCCTTTCGCGCACGGCGCGAGGCGCGAACAAAAGAAATTGGTGGAGTTCTGCGCGGAGTTCTTGGATCGGCGCAGGGTCACCCTCGCTGGCGCGCGGAACGCCGCTAGGGGGGGGCCCAGCGCCGATACAACAAATCCGCGCGGAGCACCAACCCGTATCCCAAGCTGGGGTTCGCGCCCCATCTCCCAAGATGAGGCTCTTGTTATTAAGCAGACGGCTCCGAGAACCTTTTCCTCACCTCCTTCTCTTCCTCCTTTTCCTCAACCAGAGTGGCTCACTCACACTCAGAGTCGCTGATACTCACTCATTCTCAGACTCACTCACATTCAGACTCACTCACACTTTGACTCATTCACACTCTGACTCACTCACACAGACCCACTCACAGTTAGAATCACTCACACTCAGACTCACTCATACTCAGACTCAGTACACTCAGGCTCATTCACACTCAAACTCACTAACACTTCGACTCACTCACTCTCGGACTCACTCACACTCAGACCAACTCCTCTCATACTCGGACTCAGGGTCACTCATACTCAGTGGTGATTCAATGTTCACCGCGATTTAGCAGGCGTGGCACTCGGGGCCCCCAAGGAGGGGGCTTCAGGGGTGGGACGCTCCAGCATTCGTGCCCACGTTGTGGGGAAGGCTCGGGTGGTTTGCCTGTTTGCGTGCCCAACATCCTCTGCTTTCGGAGCAGGTCCTGAGGATGTCGCAAGCGAGGCGCTGGCTTCGGCATTCCTAAAGGGAAGGGGGGGGGCCAGGGGTAGGGACATTCCAGGATTCGCGCCCAGATCGGGGGGGGGTCTCAGGTGGTTTGCTTGTTGGCATGCCAACATCCTCTTACTCTCGGAGCGGCTTCTGAGGATATCTCAGTGCGAGGCGCTGGTTTCAGCACGCCCGAGGGTGGGCGACAGGGGCCAAGCCACTCCAGGATTCGCGCTCCGCTTGTAGGGATGTCTCAGGCGGCGTGCTTGCTCTCGTGCCCGACATCCTCGGCTGTCGGAGCTGTCGGAGCAGTTTGTGAGGATGTCTCGGGCGGTTTGCCTGTCTCTGCCTGCTCCCCCCCAGACTGTGTTCTGTTGGTGGTCCAGTGGTCACCGCCATATAGCAGGCGTGGCACTTGGGCACCCCGAGGGGGTGCGGGGGCACTCCAGGGTGCGGGACACTGCCGTGGAGATGTCTCAGGCGGTCTGCCCGCTTCTGTCCCCCATATGTATAGTTGTTGTGGTCCGCGATGCTCGCCACGATATACGATGCGTGGCTTGCGGGCACCCTCAAGGGGGAGCCGCCAGGGGCGTGGGCCCTCCGGGAGTTGCGCCCAGATGGTGGGGACGTCTCGGGCGGTCTGCGTGCTCCTGCCACCCGATCTATGTCTTGTTTTTTTTGGGGGGGGGCGCCGTGCTCGCCGAGATAGAGCAGGCGTGGCCCGTGGGCACCCTCTAAGGTGGAGCCGGCTGCGTTGCCCTCGCGCGATGTCCAGGGGAGGAGAAGGGCGTCACTGGAATCTCACCGCCCACCAAGCCACCCAACCCAACCCGAAGGCCCCGATTTACCCTCCATTTCCAGTGGGGGGGGGGTCGGGGAGCATTCAAAAAGCACGTATGAAGCCCGTACCCCCTCCCCCCCCCAAACCCGAAATTCGGGTCTTCGGGTTGGGTAGCCAGAATCGTCGCTTTCGTCGTCGTCATTACCGCTCCTGCCGTCTTCGCGGGCCCGCTGCCCGCTCCCACACTCCACTCAGATGCTCGTAGATAGATCGTGACGCGATTAGAAGAGACACGCAGGGGGATCCCCGCGCCGAGTAAGTGTTACTCGAACGCCTCTAGACCTCTTCCCCCTCACACCTCACACTCTCCTCCTACCCCTTAGACTCACTCACTCATAGTCGGACTCACTCATATCCTTACTCACTCTCACTCAGACCCACACGTATTCAGACTCACGCATCATGCCCATATTCATTCATTCTCAAATTCACTCACACTCAAACTCACTCACGCTCAGACTCACTCGTTCTCAGACTTAGCCGTCACACTGCTATTCGCTCATTCTCAAACTCATTCGCGGTCAGAGTCAGAAATATTCAGACCCATTCATACTCAGATTCGCTGGCGAGCAGATTGCGAAGATGTCGCAGGCGAGGCGCTGGTTTCAGTACTCCCACGAGGGAGCCGCCGGAGGGGTAGGACACACGCCCGTTCGCGCCCAGATTGTGGAGATGTCATGGGCGGTGTGCCTGCGTGGGTGCCCAACATCCTCTGGTTTCACAGCAGATTGTGAGGATGTCTCAGGCGAGGCGCTGGCGTCAGCACTCCCAGGCGCCAGCTGCGGACTGCAGAACCCCCAGAGGGGAGCCGCCAGACTATCCCTAAGGGGTTTATTCGCGCTTCGAGCGCGGGGTTCTTTCAAGCGGTTGGGTGCCCAACATCCCTTGCTTTCAGAGCAGATTGCGAGGATGTCTCGGGCGAGGTGCTGATTTCGGCACTCCCACGAGGGAACCGCCAGCGGGTGGCAGGACTCTCGCCCGTTCGCGCCCAGATTGCTGGGGATGCCTGGGGCAGTCTGCCCCTGCTGGGTGGCCCAGCCTCTCCCCCTCGCCCGCGCCGGGCTTCCCCTCCCCTTCTCACGCGCACGCTGCGGCTTAATTCGCATTTTGCGTGCTCGTGGCGTGCGTGGCAGGCCGCCCCCCCCCCTCACAGGCTTGGAGTGGGACTCTGCGGCCACCGCCGTGCTGCTCACCACCGCCGTCGGCGCGGCCCTGGCGGTGCTGGCCACCCTCCTGCCTTACCCGATGCTCAACGTCACCAGGAGTCGGGGGGGCCCCGGGGGTCGGTAGAGAGGCAGTTCTCCAATGCAGCCGTCTGGGGGCCGCTCATCTTTCCCTTCCCCCTCCTCGCTCCTCTTTCCTCCTTCACCTCCCCTGCATCCGTCGTTATTCTTCCGCCTCTACTCTGGGGGACAGGAGTCTGCCCGAGTGCGTTGGAGACCTGTTCCTCCTCCGCGGCGGTGGCAGCATCAGCCGGTCCATGGAAAGCGCTGCGCACAGATCAAACGTTGCAGGCCGAGGGGCATGCGCTTTGGCCGAACCGCGGTATCCTTTCTGGGCTAAGGGCAGAACAACACGCCCATGATAAACATGTCATTCGGACATCTGCAAGATTGGAGCTTCGGGCATTCCATTCCGAAGGCTGCTTGCAAAGATTCTGCAAGCCGCGCGGCTTGGGAAGCTGACAACCATAGCGACCGACGTACAGCTATGGCATGAGAGAGGTGAGGATTTTGTATTTTGGGCAGCTAACGGGCACCAGTAAGTTCATTATCTCGGTGTTCTTCGGAGGCGTCCCACCCGTGCCGGGCCTTTGACGGGAGTCATTTTCTCCTCGGACGTCCGCAAGAGGAGGGGAGGGGAATCGGGAGGACCAATTGTACACCTACGCCGATCCCAGCGAGGCCGATCTTGGGCCCGGGATCGGTGCATGTGATCCCGAGTCGAGGGTTCACAAGCCCCCCACCCCCATGATGGGATGGGCCCCAGGGTTGCACGGCCCTCAGAGGCGACGATAGGGGCGAGTAGCCCAGGGGAGAGCAATACATGTACTCAGGTGCGCCGATGATCTATGTTTTCGAAAAGGCTACCGGGCGAATACGTGTAATGCCCGCCCCTGGGCTATTCGCCCCTATCGCCGCCGAGGCCCCCCCCCAGATGGGATGGGGTGGGGGACGACGACGACACCTGCGCCGACGCCGACGCCAACGCTGGACGACGACGACGACGCCAACGCTGGACGACGACGACGACGACGACGACGACGACGACGACGACGACGACGACGACGACACCACCGCCGCCGCCGCCGACGACGACGACGACGACGACGACGAACCACCCCACACCCACAGGGGGAGGGCGAGGGCACCCTCCACCACGCCACGCCCGCAGCGCCACGACCGCATGGGGGTGGGGCGGGGAGGGTCCCACTCTGCTCACGGGCGTACCCATCCAGCGGGGGGGGGATCGGGCTCGATCCCATATGCATTGGGGGGAGGGGGAGGGGCGGGTCGACCCTGGATCACATGTGCCGTCTCGTCCAAGCCGCGCGAGGGCGTGCACACCGACCCTGGGCCCGGGATGAGCCTGGCCCGGATCGGCGCAGGGGCATCATCCTGAGTCGGGCGTGTCCCTCTACAGGGAGAAGGATCCAGAATTGTCACACACAAAAAAGTCCGGGGGGGATCTTCTGGCTATTTGGGATCATTCTCAAGTATTTGTTTGACTCCCTTCCATTTCTGCACGAACGAAATTGGTACGGAAAGAATGCGTACAATGCCCAACAGTGGATCCGGTTCATTTTGAACAGGACTCGCTGTCCACGCCGCCGAGGCCTGTGTACATTCGAGACAGAAGGCCGCCTGCCCAACAGCAGTCGCTGTTGGTTTGGGACAGCATCTGTTGTTGGGCACTGTACCCATTCTTTCCGTACCCATTTCGGGTGTCCAAGTCACTCTTCGTCCAAACACCGCCTGTCATTCTGGCTATTTGGGATCATTCTCGAGTATTTGTTTGACTCCCTTTTCGTTCTTCGTCCAAACACCGCCTGCCGGGGGACGTGCCCGACCTAAACTCAGGAGGGAAAAAAACACAGACACAATTAATCGTCGATGTTCAAGAAAATATGCGAAACTATGGGAAGTGGGGGGGAAGCCAGGAGCCCAGGAAATATGGGAAGATATGGGGAATCCTGGCATTTGCGTGTATTTCTTGGTGCGTCCTGGGGCTCCTTCATGAACATCATCGGCTGGCGCCCTCTCCGTGGAAGGCCCGGGAGCCTGGCTGCACCGACCGGGCGCCGGGGCCGCACGGCGGGCGGGGGCTCCCTCGGAGGGACGGAGGCCCGCGGGCAGCAGACTGCCGCCTGCGCCCGGCCCCCCATCGGGGCCCGCGCCTGCCGTTCGGGGAGGCAATCGATGGCACGTCAGACCTCCTACCTCCTACTACCTCCTCCTCCTCCTCCTCCTCCTCCTCCTCCTCCTCCTCCTCCTCCTCCTCCTCCTCCTCCTACTACCTCCTCCTCCTCCTCCTCCTCCTCCTCCTCCTCCTCCTCCCTACTACTACTACTACTACCCTCTCCTCCTCCTCCTCCTCCTCCTCCTCCTCCTCCTCCTCCTCCTCCTCCTCCTCTCCTCCTCCTCCTCCTCCTCCTCCTCCTCCTCCTCCTCCTCCTCCTCCTCCTCCTCCTCCTCCTGCGAGAGTGACCTTCGCGAGGGTTTCCCTTGCAGCGCCCGGCGCGCGAGGAAGCGGCCCCTCCACGCGGCCCCCTGATTCGGGGGTGAACAGGCCTCCTGCCCTGACACGTCGATGAGGGAATGGGCTGTTTTCGGTTCGCGAGAGGGCGTCGCGGCCGTCATTCTGCGGGTCCGGGGCCGTCGGTTTCGATCCCAGGCCGTTTTCATTGAGGCGAGGTTGACTAAAGGGAGGTTTGTCCACCGCCGAATGACACGTAAGGGTTCAAGCAGCGGCGACGCGTCCTGGCTCGCCTGTAGGCCTACCAGAGAATGTCATGATGACCTCTCGTGGTCTGCACGAAGTGTTCTCTGAATATTTCTGGCTAGTCGACGGTGTTTTTTTGACAAATCGGGCTTATGTTCTAAGAGCATCGTCTTTGTTCTTAGAACATGTTGGGCTTCCAAGAACATGTCGTGGTAGGCCTACAGGAATGCCGGGACGGTCGGTCCCTGCTCAAATCGGGGCTCAAGAGACGGGGGTCAATGCAAACGGGGGTCAGCCAGGGCACCAGATCTTGCAGGATCCTGCAACGACCCCCTCTGGCTGACCCGCGTTAGCGAGCCGCTCGTGGCTTTGTGGCGGCCGCGCATATTGGCTGACCCGGGTTTGCGAAGACCTAAATTCCAGTTTCTTTTCCTGCATTGCAGTTTTTGTTGGTTTCCTGCTGACCCGGGTCTGGATTGACCCGGGTCAGAAGATCACCAATCAAAGAGTGGCCTTTCGTTGGAGAGACCTTTGTGCTGGCCCATTGGGATCTCCCGATCGACGCACGCTATGCGATGGCAGCGCCTTGCGCGCGTGGGTTTAGCCCCCCCGCGGCCCCCCGAAGACGCGCACCGAGGCCGCTCTTGCCTAGGGCCTCTCTTGCGTGTAGACGAGGCAACATTAGGGGGTGTGAAGGCTTAGAGAGGGCGCAACGACCTCCAATCTCCAATTGCCCATTCCTCGCCGATATGGGGGCCCGATAGTCCACCACGCTCAGGACCGTGCGGAGTCCCTATCGGGGGCCTTCCAGTCCGTCGGCGATGTATCGCCGATTTCAGATCGGGGTTCCCCTCCCCGAGACAGTCCCCCCCGACGTTCCCCCCCATTGGCGCGCTTCGCGCATCGGTCAGGGCATGGTTGCGCGTGTTCCGTGCAAACAAAGAAAACTGGGCGTGGTCCCGGCTCCCCTCCGTCTCGCCCTTTTCCTTCTCCTTTTCCCCCTCCTCTTCCTCCTCCTTCTCCTCCTCCCCATCTTCCCCTCCTCCTCCTCCTCCTCCTCCTCCTCCTCTTTCTCATCCTTCGCCTCCTCCTCCTCCTCCTTCTCCTCCTCCTCATCATCATCATCATCATCGTCCTCCTCATTATCCTCCTCTTCTCTTGTCGTCGTCTGATGCCCCGCTGCCCTCTCCCCCTACCCCGCCCCTTCCTCTTTCCCCCGTGTCCCCTCCCCCCCTCTCTCCTTCCTGCTGCTGCTGCTGCTGCTGCCGCTGCTGCTGCTGCTGCTGCTGTTCCTCGTCGCCCTCCTTCCTCATCCTTCCCCTAATCCGCCATCCCCTCTTCCTCCTCCGTGTAACACAGCTCCCCCTTCTCTGACTGCGTATAGGACGATGAGTCGGTTGGGGGGCACAAGTCCGCCAAGAAACCCTTCGGCGGGTAGACTAGAGTCAGCACAACGGGAAGGGATGGGTGGGAGGAGTAGGATGTCGTGTATGGCGCCAGCGCGCCTAGCTGCCTAGCTTTTACGCGTTGATCTACAACACCATGTTATGACATATAATGCTATGCCATGCGACTGTGCGAATAGAGAGAGAATATCTACGCCATGGTAAGGGATGGGAGGGGGGGTAGGACGTCAGATATGACGCGAGTGGACCTAGCTTGTCCTGCCCCCTCTCTCATGCCCTTGCCTCTCCTGCCCTCCTTCCGCGTCGGGTATACGTGTGCGTGCACTCATGCGCGTGCAGCATACATGGCTCGCGCCTGTGTGTGTGTGTGAGTGTGTGTGCATGTGGCGCACGCGCGTGTGCCTGCCCAAACCTGTCTTCCAATTAGGGGCAAGGGTTCCAGTGTTCGGAGTTTTGGGGTTCCTGCATTTTCGTATTTCCAGGCTCCCCTGAGATTTTCAGGCCAAGCTGCGAGCCAAACAGCCCCTCGACTTCGAGGTCTGTTCTTGTGTTGGTGGGAATTCTGCCGCCAACAGAAGTCCGGAGTTTCCGTTTCCCTTCACGTGCTCGTCTCGACCTCTGAAGGATAGACGACGACGCCCAGAACGTGATCAACGCCATCGAGAACATCTGGGAGGACGCCATCGTCTACTTCGGTGGCAGGAGCCCGAGCGCGAAGCGCTATCAGATTGAGGCCAAGATAATGCAGGCGTTCTGCATCTGTCGCCATCATCCTTCTTTCCTCCCCTTCTTCTCGCTCCGCCCTTCTCTTCATCTCTCGTTCCTCCCTTCGTAGCCATTTTGGCTCAAACTGTTGTGTGTCCCTTAGGCAGAAAGCGCATGCCGTGGATCCACGGAAGATGATTACTGTGTCGCATCAGCGTGTTGTGTGTTGGGCAGTTTTCCCCATTTACACCGCCCTTTCTTGCAGGGATTCTGCCGAGGTGGCGCCAGTGTGGCATCGCAGTGGGCAGAGTGTGCAGTGGCTGCAGAGCACGTAGGCATCCGTATCAAGGCAACTGTTGGTTGACAATGCGGCGTGGGCAAGTCCTGCTCCGGGCCCGAGCTGGCCGTTGGAGTCTACTGCAGTCGGCGGCGCGCCCTGGGGGGAGGGAGGAGGGGGAGGAGGAGGAGGAGGGGGAGGAGGAGGAGGAGGTAGGGGGGTAGGTCAGGCGATCGCAAACATGGATCAAGGGGGCGTGGATTAGCGACGGGTCCCAGTTCCGCGGGACATCGCGGATTTCCGCCGCCGAAGCAGGGCAGCGCCGGCCGCATCTGGGGGAGGGCGCCTCCCCCCGATCCATGGATGTGTCGACCGCGCCCCAAATCCACGGATCGCTAATCCCACACCTGCGCGCCCCCGACTGGGAGGCCCCCGGCCATGCGAGAAGTCTTCGGGCCTTCTCCGACGACGCAGGCCGCCTCTCGGAATGGCCACGAGGGCCCCCCCGAGGAGCCCCGCCCGCCCTCCGCGAGGCCTGCCCCCCCCTCTCGGGCGCGTTCTGGTCAGCACTCTGGGGCGAATCCGGCCTTCCCCACCGCCTCGGGCGGGCCTGCGCGGCGTTGCCGTGCCGCCACCCACCAAACCACCCCAACCCAACCCGAAGGCCTCAATTTGCCCTCCATCTCCAGTGGGGGGGGGTCGGGGAACATTGAAAAAACACATATGGAACCCGTACCCCCCCCCCCAACCCGAAATTCGAGTCTTCGGGTTGGGTTGGGGTTGTCTGGTAGGTAGTCAGTGCCGCCACTGGCCTTGCAGGGCCATCTTGGGAGCCGTCGTGTGGCCAAACCGGGCCGCCCCATCGCGCTTAGAGAGCTGCTGCGCCCCGGGGTCTCGAGAGGGCACGGCGGCCCACGGCTTCTGTCACCTTGGCATCGCTCGGACGTGTACATTTTTCCTTCGGCGAGGACCATCGAGGAGCATCCTTGATCATTTGGCGAAAAAAACACGCACGAAACCAAAAAAAACAGAGAATGGACGTCCGAGCGATGGCGAGCTGCGCGAGTTTCCCGATCTTCTACCCCGCGCCGGATGCACGGTCTGTGTCGTGGCCGCGCCACGCGCGCGACGTTCTTGTGCAAGAGAGGCCCACGAGCCCTTGGACTACGGAGTGGCGGCGGCCGATGCGAGTGGCAATGAGTGGGCCGATGTCTTGGCCAAGCTCGGCGCGCTCGAGATGACGCGCGGCCCACGAAAGCATGTTCGGCTTTCGCGAGTCCGACATCGTGCGAGGTCCCCCGGGCTCCCCGTGTCGCTCCAGCTCCCAGGGCCCCGCGTCACCGAGCACGATGTCGGCAGTGCTCCAGTTTGGAGCGACGGCATGCCCCGTTGCTGCCGGAGGCAGGCGAACACGGCTGCCTACTTGAAGTGGGTGTGTTTGTCGGCCTTGCGATCTTGCCGTCGCGGGCGCTGCATGCAGGGCTGTCCCCGCGCAGATGTGCAGCAGGTGCGGGCCGTCAGCCCCTCGTCCGAGGCGGCATGCTCCGAGCACGACGCGGCCTTGCACGTCATTCGTGCCTTCGCAGAGGGCGGCTGGCTGGCAATATGCATACGCATCGGGCCCAACGTGCGCGCCGCCCCGCCAGCCGGTGGAGACTCGGTCGCGCCGCCCGCGTTGCCGCCGCTGGCAGATGCCAGCCCGAGCCTTCGGTCGCTCGGCCAGGCCGGGAAGCCCGGCCAGAGGTGAGCGACCGCACCGAGGTTCTGTGCAGGGGCGCGCCGAGCACTTGGCCTGCAGGCTGCATTCTGGCAGGGTCGTAGGTTCCTCTGTCCACGACCCCGTCGCCTGAGTATTGTCAGAGAGTGTGCGGTTCCCTGGTTCTCTCGACGCGCGTTTCTCGTGATTGCCCCTCCTTTCTTACCATCATTTGTCGTTCCTCATCCTCCGCTCCTCCGTCCTTCCCCCCTCCTCCATTCCTTCCTCCTCCATCTTTTCCTCCTCCTTCCTCAACCTTCCTCATCCCTCTTAGAGGTGTCATGCACCATCCAGAAGAACGAGGGCGACCTTGAGGCATCTTGGTGGGAGACGTTGGACCTTTTCCGGTTCAAGAACAAGCGCGCGTTGTACAAGGCGTTGGACATTGAATTCGAAAAGATGCACACCGCTTTGCGAGGGACACGGCCAGACAAGCGTTCCGTCCGTTTTTGGCCCATTTTGGAGGTAGGGCTGCGGTGGACGTTGCATTCGACAAGATTGCTGAGACGTGCGCCACATCCGTCGGTCCCTTCGGGCTGCTCGTGATTGGTCCCCCCGAGCCCCTCCGAGAGGAAGGGCGGCGCCAAGAGAGGCGAGGGCCTGGAACCTGCAGAGACATTGCGCGCTGGCCCCCTCAGATCTGCAGGTTCGGGCCTGGTGGAGGCGATGACGATGACGATGACGAAGATCATCGTCGTCGTCATCGTCATCTGGGCCTTAGTCGGCGGCGAGCCCAGGGGAAAAGCAAGAGGGGGCAGGCCTTCCCTCATGGGCCCACCGCCGGAACAGGGAGGGGAGAATCTCCCACGCGTGGCGCCCCCAAAATCTTGGCCTCGCTCGGGCGTGTGCGTTTTCCTTCGGCGAGGACCGTCGAGGAGCACCCTGGATCATCTGGCAACAACGTGCACGCACGCAGCCGAAAAGTGCACGAGGAACGGGCGTCCGAGCGATGGCACGAACAGGGAGGGGAGAATCTCCACGCTTGGCGACCCCAAAGGGGTCGGCGGATCAACCAGGTGCTCTACGCGATGAAAGGCTGCATAATTGAGGCCCAGTTCGACCAGGACCACAGGAGCTTCATGGACAGGAGGATGACGATGGCGGCGGCAGACCTCAAGCGGGAGGCAATGGAGATGCTGCACGACAGCGCCCATTTCTGCGAGGACGGAGTCATCGACGACGATGAGCGCGAGCAGTTGTTGCAGGGCGTGGCTAGGATCAAGCATTGCCAGGTGGCACTGCTGCTGATGTTTGAGGAGAAGCTTGCTGCGATCGGCGACATCGCCGCCCACGCCGATACGGCATTCAACAACTGCATCATCTTTATATACTCCTTGTCGGTGTTCGCTTGGCGGGTCAGCGAATTTGCGGAGAAACACCTCGCTGACAAGACACCGCGCCAGCGTGAGAGCTGCTCCAGGTATTTGTGCGGGCCGTTTATCAATGCTTGGTCGTGTTTGGGCGAGGTTGAGCACCGGAACTTCGCGATTCGAAACACCTTGTCAATCTCTTTATGCTACATATTTAGTGGCCTGCGGCCCATCACGCCACCGTAGCTGGCTCGTGGACAAGAGGGCTGTTGGAGGCCTCTTAGGCTCGCTCGTGGGGACACGTCTGGGAGACTTCAGGGACTCTCTTGGGTTGTATTGGCACCGTCTTGGAGCCGTCATGGGCGATGTTGTGCTCCCGCAGGCGCGTTCTCAAACCGCTTTGGGAGATGATTGGGACCCCCTTGGGCCGTTCCGGGCAGTCACGGAGTTCTTTGGCACCATCTTGAAGCCATGTTGGGCCAATAAGCCAAACAGGAGAAACCAGTCAACACGTGGTAGTATTCGATGAGGTCGTTTGGTTGTCTAGGGCGTCCTCTTGGAGCGATATGGAGCTTGTGCAGGAGACATTATGAGCCTCTTTCAGTGGGCTTCTCTGAAGGCTCTTGGGGCATCTTGGAGTCGTTATCGGTGGGATGATAGCTTCTGGAAGGCTCGCGCGACAGGCGGGGGCCTCGGAGCCACAATCTTTCAAACACTCACAGCTCGGTGAAGGCACGGTGGCGGATTGGGTTTCTACCTCCACGGCTCAGTGTTCCACCATGGTCACAACGTAACGATGGCCTCCACGTTGACATTGTTGATAAGCCGTCACACAGGCCATGCGGGCACAACATTCGACGTGAACGCGAAGCGGCTGATCGGCGTGTCGCTCGGCAACGTGTTTCCAATATTAATCATGGCGGTGATCAATCTGTATAACTGCACCTCCAACGTAAGAGCGGTGTTGCAACCCGTATCGATATTCTTGTATCTGTTCATGTTCGATTACGTACACTTCGCATCGTACCAGTGGCACCACGTCGGCCTGAGTGCCGCGGCATTTGGTTGCACATCCCTCTTCGTGCCCTGCCGACACACACGCGGCACTACTTCCGAGAGCGAGCTTGCGGCGGGGTACGAGCAAGTTGCACAGATGACCTTCGCCATCGTGATCCAGATCGTTGTGGACAGCATCATGAAGTCCAGGAACACCCGCGAAACTGCGATCGCCCACACGCATCACTTGGGCGAAGCGATCCAGGATGGCTTCCGTGCGTACTTCTCTGGGGGCGACGCGGAGTCGCGTGAGAGTCCAAGCCCAGATGGGGGTTCCAGCGGTGTGCACTCGCATTTGGCACATTTGAGCACGATGAAGTCGTGCATTGGCCCTGCGGACAAGTTCCGGCATATGGTGAACCCTAATTTGGCGGTGGTGCCTGGGCCCAGGACACCATTCAAACATGAGTTGTACGAGAGCGCCATCGAGTCGATGAAACTTGTCGTCAGCGACTACGAGATGATCTGCATGTGTTGCCAGATTGCTCCGGGCGACGAGCTCGTCTTCAAACAATGGGGCAGCCTAGAAGGTTTCTTGCGCAGCCTGCCACTGATGGCGGAGCTCCGGCTCGACTTCATGTGCGTTCTAGGCCTTACTCGGCGAGCGTTGGACGTTCTTCTGCACCATGGCACCGAGGACGTCGTCCAGGACCTCGGAGGAGGAAAAGGACATTGCCGTTGCATCGTTTTCGCCTTTTTGGGACTCCTGAGAGGCCCTCGTCGCCATGGCTGGATCCGCCTCGAAATCCTGGCCAGAACGCACCCATCGGAGAGGTCTGGGGAGAGTAGCAGTGTCGATACCTCTTGCTTTCCCCAACAACGCTGGTCTCCCGCATGCGCGTCCAGCAAGTGGCATCCACGTGTTAGGCTGAAGTCGGGCGTGTCCCTCTACAGGAGGAATCTTCAAAAATAGTGAGAAATAGTCTGGGGGCGACTCTTCTTTTATTGTTGCGTGTTTTTGAATATTTTTGGGGGTATGTTCATTGTTCGTCCAAAATCCCCCTGCAGGGGGACACGCCCGACTTGATTTCAGGCATGCGAGTCCAGCCGCGTGCGTTTCCCGTTTGCTGGTGCCCCTGCCTCGGCCCCGCCTGGCCTCTGCCTTCCCGGGGTCTCCCAGGAGGCCCTCGCCTCGGCGTCGCCCCGACCCACTCATACCGTCGGGGCCCTGAAGAAGGAACCCTTTTCGTTGGGGGCGGGCTCCGCGTTCCTTAAGTGTTTCGCAGCTTGCCTCAGGTTCTCCTTGCGTTTTCGATCGGAAGTCGAAGTTCAGCGTATGGAAAAAGAGAGGCCTCGCTCCTCATTTAGGGTTCCTTAGGTCAAGGCCCCTTCAGAACTGTATGCTCTTCGCCCCCCACAGGGGCGACGCGCGCACCCAGAAATCTCACAGTATATATATATATATATATATATATATGCGTCGTGGCAGTCGCTGTCTGGCCACATCGCTCGGGAAGCGATTATACTGCAAGATGGGTATACTATAGGTTCGGGTCGGACGCGCGCCTCCAAGGAGGACTCACAGTATCAGCATGTCTCTGTGCGCCCCATCATCGCCACGGCTGGACTCGCCTCGACCTCCTGGCCAGAAACGCACCGCAGGAGAGGCCCGGAGAACCAAGGGCCCCCCAGGACCGGGAGCCCGCCGAGATCGAGGGCATCGTGCACCTCCACGAGCTCGCGGGCATGGCCACGCTCTTCGAGCAGGCCAAGCAGAGCGCGGGCGCGGCGTTCTTGCAGCCGGACGCCTCTGCCAACCCGAGCAAGGCGGCCTTCGCCATCGGCTGCGGCGGCAGCGGCGAGGACCTCGGCTTCGGCTTCCGGCTCACGAGTGGGCGCGCGATCAGCGAGGTGGCCGCCTCCAGCCCCGCGGCGCAGGCCGGCATGTCCGAACGGCACCTCGGCTGGATCGTCACCCACGTGGACGGCCGCTGTACGCTGTCGTCGCCCCCATCGGCTCACGCCGCGCAGGACCCAGCCGATTTCGATCCGATCGATCCGATTCGGCATCGGTTTCGGGTGGCCCGATCCGATTCGATATCGATGTTTCGACGATCCGATTCGACCCGATGCCTGTATGGCCCTGTTGTGCATCCTGGTGCGGCCGATCCGATCCGATTCCGACTCCTTGCCGATGCTATTGGATCCGATGCACGGATCGATTCGATCCGATTTCCCGATTCGATGTTGAGAATATTGCCCCCTCTAGCCCTGATCCCGCATCCCTCTCCCAGACGTTGTGATGTTTTGTCGCAGGCTGGACCAGCGGAGGTCTGGACCGTTTTCCCGGGACGAGCGTCTCACCTTGGGGTCGGGGCTCAAGCGACGGGGGCCACTGCAAACGGGGGTCACTCACTGCGCCGGATCCTGCAGGATCCTGCAGAGCCAGGGTTGCATTGACCCCGGCTTGGGTGCAGGATCCTACAGGATCTTGCAGGACTTTGCAGGATCTGGCAAAGCCCGACTGACCCAGGGTCTGGAGGACTGGCCCAGGTCAGCAGATCCCCGCTGGGTCCTTCTTGCACGAGCCTTGGGCCCGGCAAGGGCCCCCAGAGGCCGAAGTTTGCCACGAACCTCCCGTTGTGACGTGACATCTTTGCAGACCCGCGGGGGGGGGGGCGGGGTTCGATTCAATGCAGGATGCACATGGCTCGGCGGCGCGCCCGGGCGCAGAGTGAGAGGGGGCAGGCCTGCTCAGCAGGCGGCGGTGCTTCCCAGAAGAGCTCTCCCCGGCCTTCTGGGAAGCCGCCTGTGTGCCTTCGGAGGGGGAGGCGTCGATCATCTCGTAGACGGCCAGAGGCTTCCCGAGCCTCCTGAGAAGCCCCGCCCCCTTCCCGACTCGGTTCAATCGAAGAAGAAGAAGAAGAAAGAAGAAGAAGGAGAAGAAGAAAAGGTGCGGCACACTCATAAACTTTCGACGGTCCGCGTGGACTTGTTGGATCTGCGCTGGCCCCCCCTCCCCGGCGCGCGGAGCACGCCAGGGGGCGGCGCTGGAGGCGCCGCCACGGGGGTCCGGCGCAGATCCGAGGGCCTGCGCGGACCGTCGAAAGTCTCTGTGCCACTGTGCAGCTCCGCCCTCCCTTAACTTTCAGTCGGGCCTGTCCCCCTACAGGGGGATTTTCGACAAAACATAAAAAAAATACCCCTAAAATATTCAAAAAAACAAATAGTAATATAGTCTGGGGACTTTTGTTTTGAGTATTTGTGTTTTACCTTTTTGGGTTTTTTCGGGGGTATTTTTTCATTTTTCGTCGAAAATCCCCCTGTAGGGGGACGCGCCCGACATAACCTTCACTCCATGCGCCCTTCGATCCGAGTTCCCGATCTGGTGCTGACTGGTCCGGCTCAGGAGCCCGCGGCCGCCGGCGCGCCGGATGCTGCGGTGGCGCTGGGCGCCACGCCGCGGGCGGGGCAGCGGGTCGTCGTCACGGCCCGCGCCCCGCAGGCCCTCTGGGCGGACCCGCGAGTGCGGCTGATCGTCACGCTCGAGGCTCGGGGGCAACGACCCAGACCTTCCAGAGAGCTATTTTTCAGCACTGGGGACCTAAAAACCTAAAAAGCTTAGCGAAACAGCCCAAAACCAAGAAGTCGAATAGCAATGGGATATGTTTTTACGTCGGGTGCAATTTTTTAGCCCTCCTGGAAGGTCAGGGGATGGGGGGGGGGGAGGCTCGGGGGGGAGGCACCGAGCTGGAATCGGCGATGCCTCGCCGAGGGATCGGCGATGTAGGCCCTCTGGTTGCGAAGTCGCACCTTCCTGAGCGGGATGGGCCATCAAGCCCCTCTCGGCGGGGTATCGCTGATTCCAGCTCGATGTTTCCGCCCTGGAGCCCATCCCCTCCCCCCTGACGTTGCCCCTCAGAGGCCCTGCAGAACGCGAGGAAGCACATCCCGAGGAAGAGGCGACTGCACGAGCAGAAACCTTCGCAGCTCCGCGCGGATTTCCCGGATCGACGTTGAGCCCCCCCGGCGGCGCCTCTGCCGCCGCCCTTGGCGCGCTCCGCGCACCAGGGAGGGGGTCCAGCAGAGATCCAAGAGCTTGTTTTCGTTCAGATTCTGCCAAGTTCACCTGCACTGTATCCCCCCCTCCGTCATCTCAGACAGCGCTGGGCCGCGAACGCGTGCAGGTGTGTCCCGACTTGCGTGAAGTCCAGAGTTTCTTTCGGGCCTCGCCACGCCCCCGCCTATCCAAGCAGCGGGTTGATCTCGCCATTATTGGAAGGAAAAACTGCCTCCAAGAACTCCAGTGCGGAGCTCCGAAGGTTGATGTCTGTGCCGTGCTTTCTCTTCCTCTGCCATCGGATCATTAGCTTCGGCCTGCATCCGGACGAACATCCAGTAGGCGATCAGGGGCAGCGTGGGGGGGGGCGATGGGCTCGGGGAGAGGGGTGCATCGAGACCCAAATCGCCCCTTCCATCGTCGATGGGGGCCCAATGTCTTGGCATCGCTCGGGCGTGTGTATTTTTCCTTGGGCGAGGGCCATCGAGGAGCATCCTTGATCATTTGGCGAAAAAGCCACGCACGAAACCGAAAAAAGCACAGAGAATGGACGTCCGAGCGATGGCCAGTCGTCGATGGGGGCCACGTGAGGGGGGGGGGGGGATGGGCTCAGGGAGAGGGGTGCATCGAGACCCAAATCGCCCCTTCCATCGTCGATGGGGGCCCGATATCCCCCCCCCCGCCCAGGAAAACCTCGGGATTCGCCATCGGGGGCCCGTCGCCGCTCTCTCGGCCATGCGTCGCCGCTCACAGTCCAGGGGGGCGCGCGTGAGAGGGGGGGGGCGATCGATGTCGGGGGGCAGCGAGGGCTGCAGAAGCGAGGCCCCCCCAGGGGCCCGCTTGGGGGCCCCGGCGGAGGGCACCTCGCTTCTTCCGCCCGCTGACCCAGACCTTCCAGAGAGCCATTTTTACCTAACAGCGTAGACTGATAGGTTTCTAGTTGACTCAAAAGAGCTCACAGATCACTCCACAGGGGGGTCCGGGCAGGCGTTGGGAGTTGCCGGCCGGCAGGGTGCCGGGCCTGTGCCGGGCTCGTTTTTCACCAACAGTCACACACTTCGTGCTCGTCGACCTCTCAGAACCCCATTCCCAGGCCACATTCTGAATAACCGGATGCAACAGTCACACACTTGGTGCTCTTGACCTCCCAGAACGCCATTCCCGGGCCACATTTTGAATGCCCGGAGCCAACTGTAGGCCACTTCGTGCTCTTCGAGTTCCCAGAACTCCATTCCCGGGCCACATTTTGAATGCCCGGAGCCAACTGTAGGCCACTTCGTGGTCTTCGAGTTCCCAGAACTCCATTCCCGGGCCACATTTTGGATGCCCGGAGCCAACTGTAGGCCACTTCGTGGTCTTCGAGTTCCCAGAACTCCATTCCCGGGCCAGATTTTGGATGCCCGGAGCCAACTGTAGGCCACTTCGTGGTCTTCGAGTTCCCAGAACTCCATTCCTGGGCATGAATTTGAATGCCCGGAGCCAACTGTAGGCCATTCCCGGGCCAGATTTTGGATGCCCGGAGCCAACTGTAGGGCATGAATTTGAATGCCCGGAGCCAACTGTAGGCCACTTCGTGTTCTTCGAGTTCCCAGAACTACATTCCCGGGCCACATTTTGAATGCTGAGGCAGGCTGAGGCTGAGGCTGAGGCAGGCTGATGCTGAGGCAGGCTGAGGCTGAGGCTGAGGCTGATGCAGGCTGAGGCTGAGGCAGCCTGAGGCTGACGCCGAGGCTGAAGGCAGACTGAGGCTGAGGCTGAAGCAGGCTGAGGCTGAGGCTGAGGCAGGCTGAGGCTGAGGCAGGCTGAGGCTGAGGCTGAGGCAGGCTGAGGCTGAGGCTGTGTCTGTGACTGCCGTTGCCACTGCGACTGTCATCGCGAATGCGACTACGACTGCGAGAACAGCACAATTCTACAACTGGATTCTCATCTGAATCTTAAGGGGAATGCTTCCAGATATGCTCCTACACATCGCTGTTAGGTTGCTTTGCCGGGATAATTTAGCACTGGGGACCTGAAAACCTGCAAAGCTGAGCGAAGCAGCCTGAGTAGCCCTCCTGGAAGGTCAGGGGACTCCCCCCCCCCACCGGCTCGCGCCCCACCCGGGTCGACGTTGCCTCCCCCCGAGCCCGCCCCCCCCCTGATCGCTGCCCCTCGGGCGAGGGCCTCCGGGAGAGACCCTCCGCCGCGCGAGGCGCCCGCGGCGGCGGGCCGCCCGGCGCGCGCGCGCGAATTCGCGCCCCGGCCGCCCTCCCTTCCGCGCCCTGGCCGCCCTCCCTTCCCCTCCTCCTCCTCCTCCTCCTCCTCCTCCTCCTCCTCCTCCTCCTCCTCGTCCTCCTCCTCCTCGTCCTCCTCCTCCTCCTCGTCCTCCTCCTCCTCCTCCTCCTCCTCCTCCTCCTCCTCCTCCTCCTCCTCATCCTCCTCCTATTTAATCGCTTCCTCATTCTATTCTTCTTTGTCTTCTAGCGGGCCTATTGTCGCACCGTTGTGGGCTAGCCGAGTTTTGGGCCTCTTGGGGGCCGTTTTGGGGCCTCTTGGGGCCTCTTTTGGGCCTCTTGGGCGCCTCTTGGGGCGTCTTGGGGGCCTCTTGGGGGCCTCTTGGGGCCTTTTTGGGGCCTCCTGGGCGCCTTCTGGGGCGGAGGGCTCGATTTTTCAGTTCTCGGTTCCCCTCTTGAGCCCCTCTTGGGCCCGTCTTGGGGCCTCTTGGTCCGTCTTGGGCGGCACTTGGGCCGTCTTGGGGGCCCTCCTGGGCCGTTCCGGGGCCGTCTTGGGAGCCTCGTGGGCCGTCTTGGAGCGGTCTTGGGGGCCTCTTGGGCCGTCTTGGAGCGTCCGGAAGCCGAAAAAGCCAGAACGCAAAAAACATCGAAAAAAACAATGAAAATCAACGATTTTGGCCTCTTGGGGCCCTCTTCGGAGGCCTCTTGGAAGGCCCTTGGGGCGTCTTGGAGGCCTCTTGGGCTGTCTTGGGGCCCTGTTGGGCGTCTTCGGGCGATCTTTGGCCGTCTCGGGGCCCTCTTGGACCGTCTTGGAGGCTTCTTGGGGACCTCTTGGCCCGTCCTGGGGCCCTGTAACAGGGCTCCGGCATCTCTGGCCCGACCTTGCCGGGACCTTGCCGGAGTACTTTTCGTCCGGGGACCCCCAGGGGCCGCCCCGCGCGCGCGAACTAGAAATACTGTTAACCAGGTACCGGAGATCTTAGCACGCCCTGGCCCGTTGGGCCGGCGAATTCCCTACCTAGGCTCTGCCTAGTCGGTGCCGAGGCGTCCGGGCTGCTGCCCGCGCGAGCGCCGCGCATGCCAAGAGGATGCCCAGCAGAGCGCCCGTGGTACAGTCGAAGCCGATGGCCAGGATGGGTAGCCTACCCAAGGGTGCCCTACATCCTTGCCTGAAGTCGGGCACGTCCCTCTCTACAGGAAGAAGATTCAGAAATAGTCCAAAACTAGTCTGAGGACGACTTTTCTAGATTTGTGGGTCATCTTTGAGCAGTTTTGCATATTCTTTATGTTCTATCCAAAACCCCCACGTAGGATGACACGCCCGACCTAATGGTAGCCTTCCCGAGGGTGCCCTTACATCCTTGCCGTGTCGGTCCAGCCTTGACCGCGTTCGATGGCCAGCCCCGTTCGAAAGGCCTCGACGTGGGCGCCCAGGGGGCTCGCGCGTCCTCGTCGCGCAGCCTCGCTGCCAGTGTTTGGCCGCGGCAGCGGAGGTGAGGAGGGGCGGGTCGAGGAGCGGGAGGTCGGCTGGTGTCGAGTCGGAGGACATGCCCGACCAGAAACGGACGACGACGACGACGAGGACGACGACGACGACGACGACGACGACGACGACGACGGACGACGACGACGACGACGACGACGACGACGACGACGACGACGGGCGACGACGACGACGACGACGACGACGACGACGACGACGACGACGACGACGACGACGACGGCCAGTGAGGGCGTGCGATCCTGGGTAGTACCAGGGGCTCCTGGGAGGGACGCCGCCGGAGCAGGGGCGAGAGCGCAGCCACGTGCACCGCAGCGCATCTTCTGCCAGGGATCGTGGCCGCCTGGGCCAAGACTGTGGCCGACACGGAGGGGCGAAGGCACGACTCCTCGATGAGTTCGCGAGGGAGTCTCAGGCCTGAGGGGAACGAACAATTCGGGGGCAACGATGGGGGGGGGATAGGCGCGGGAGGGATGCATCGACCCCCCAATGGCCCACTGATCGCCGATAGGGGCCCGATAGCCCCAACTGGCACAGGAAGGTGCGGATTCACTATCGGGGGCCTATCGCCGATCTATCGGCGATGTATCGCCGATTCCATTTCGATGTTTCCCCCCTATGCCTATCCCCCCCATCGTTGCCCTTCAAACAATGACATGAACAACAACTCGGAGGTCCGCGCGGGTTTCTCGGATCCGCGCTGGACCCCCCTGGCTACGCCTCGGGCGCCGCCCCTGGCGCGCTCCGCGCGCCAGGGAGGGGGTTCCAGCGCATGATCCGAGAAATCTCAGATCATGAATTACCTACCCCGCTTTCGCTTCCAGGCAAAACCAAGTCATACCACGCGCCTCCTCGTCAAGCGGCCTGACCAGTACAGGCCGTAGTTTGGCATCGCTTGGTATCTCTTGTAAGCGAGGGTGGTCAAAAGCGAGGTTTGTTTGCCCCCAATCAGAGTTTTTTCGTTTCGGTCATTCTTCGTTCCCTTACGGCTCCTCAATTGAACTTGCGAGGACGTCTCAGGCGGCACGGCTGCCTGAACAGGCGGGTCCGGGGCTGCCCGTCCCCCGCGCGGGACTCTTCTGTGATCATTGTTTTTACCCTTGCAAGAACCCTTTAGCGTTAAGTCTGGCCTGTCCCCCTACAGGGAGATGTTCAACGAAAAATAAAGCATACCCCCAAAATAGTCAAAACATAATCCAAAAATAGTCTGGGGACTATTGTTTGAGTATTGTTTTGCCTTTTCGGTGTATTTTCGAGGTATTTTTTATTTTTCGTCAAAAATCCCCCTGTAGGGGGACACGCCCGACAAAACGCTACTAGAAAAACCGACCCAGCCGCCCGCCTAGCGAGACATGCGTACTCATGCCCACGTATGTTTGTTTCGCGGCGTCGGCGGTCGCACACCAGAGGAGAGCCGAGTCGGGTTGCGAAATGGCGAATTGCACCATGTGCGCGGGAGAAGGAAGAGTCATCATGGCGCCAACATCGCAGAGCGGATTTCGTTCGGAAAACGAATGGATGGTCCTGGAGTGTCCTGGAGAATTTCGTTCCGGATTTAGAGGTGAATTTCGTGCGGCTTTTTTTACCAGGAATGAAGTCTAAAAAAATCCACGCGAAATGCACTCCGTTTTTCGCTCGCCGTCTCGGGTTTTTGCATCGACAGAAGTCCACGCCGAGATCCGCTGCAGCGCGTCTGCAAGGTCGGTGCAGTGAAGAGTCAGGCCGCGGAGGGGCAGGCAGCAGGCATGCGGGACCTTCCAGTCCGGAACGGATTTTCTCGGCAGGCATGCGCGGGGCTCTCAGTCCAGACCGAGCTTCACGCACGGTGAAGCGGCCCAGGCTCTGGCCGGAGTGGTGCAGAGTGAGCCTCCCAGGGCTGCTTTTTTGCGCCCACGGCGGCCTCCCCTCTCCACCACAAAGAGACCCCCTTTGGAACGACGAGCACCTTGCGTGCCTGCCCTTGCGGCGAGAGTCCTCTTTTGAAAAGGAGCTGCCTTCATCCTTCTAGCGAGGCATCAACAATACGAAACGCTACTCCTGCATTTGCACGAACCCTTTTTCGAAAATACCCAAATTGGTGCAACGATTGAGCACGTTTACAAGTCTGGTGAAATTGAAGAGGTATGAAGCGAAACCTTACTTTGAAAAGAAACCGCCCTCCCACGGGCTTCTACTTTTCGGAGCTTGATAGACCTACGTTGACACGTCGACTAGCGAATTGAGGGCGTCGCGGCCGTCATTTTTGCGGGTCCAGGTCCGTCGATATCGGTCCTGGGCCGTTTTCGTTAAAGGGTGGTTTACTAAAGGGAGGTTTGTCCACCGCCGAACTTTGCGCCCACGGCGGCCCATCAATACATCAGGGGAAGTAAAGCTTTCTCAAAAAATACACTCCCGGGACTCGATCAACCGCGGGACGGGACTTGACGGGGCGGGTCAAATGTGACCCTTTCTTTTCTATAGATTGGACTTGATTCATTCTGATCTGAGAATACAATTCCGATGATACTAGAAGATGGTATCAAGTCCCTTCCCGCCACAACGATTCTTCGCTACGAGTCTAAGGTGTGAGGGTGGGGCCATCACCACCACGACCATGATGATCATGATTCTCAGTATGGAATCCATCATCATGAAGGTGGTGACCATGGTCATACCATCGTTGCATAGTGGCACTGACTGCGACCACCACCACCACCTGGACGGTCGCCAAAGGTGTAGTCATAGTAGTCGTGATGAGAACGGCTACGGCAGACACCGGCAATCAACTCATCATGGGCTAAATGCCGAACGCGCGCGCGCATCAACTTGCCCCATCTGCCCCGCGTGATGCCCATGTGCATATTCAAGGAGTTTCACTCCCACCGCAGGAGTAGCACTCATGGAAATCCTCGTCTACAGTGGGCACAGGAAATACGAGTATCAACCTGCGAGCATGCGCCCCACGAAGATGTATTGTTCTTCGGTGGCCCCTGGGAGCCAGCATGGCGCCTCAGGAAGATCCGAGATCGTCGACCCACGTGTCCTTAGACGTTTTGAGCGGGGCCCCTTCTCGTCTCTACCAGGGTAGGGAGGTTGCACCGGGGGGCAGAAGAGAATAATGGCAATCATTGTCGCAGGCGTCATGCCTCCTCCTCCCCCAGACTCCAGGAGTCGCGGAACAGCACTTCACTGGGCGCGAAGCGAGCAGACACCTGGCCGCGAGGAAAGAGCGCGCCCTCGAGGCGTGGGCGGGGGCGCAGGCCCGTGAGGCTCCGGCTCGAGAGAGGCGCCGGCTGCCATGCCGAGCCGGGGCGGCAGCGCCCAAGAAGCCCCTGACCTTCCAGAGAGCTATTTTTTAGCACGGGAGACCCAAAAACCTAAAAAACTTTGCGAAACCGCCTAAAACCAAGACGTAGAATAGCTCTGGGATAGGTTTTTACGTCGGGTGCTATTGTTTAGCCCTCCTGGAAGGTCAGGAAGACTCCTCCTCCTCCTCCTCCTCCGATGCCGGCGCTGCCGGGGCCCCCGCGGCCCAGCGGCTGCCCGCGAGCCTCGCGTGGCTGGGCCCGGAGCCCCCGCAGGGCCGCAGCGAGGGCCAGGCCTCGCCCGGCGGCTCCGACGCGTCAGGCGGCCGGTCGCCGCAGCGTGCCGCGGGCGGTGGTGCTGGCGCCGAGGTCGGCGCCGAGCGGCCTGGGCGCGCTGGGCGGGCCGTCTTCTGCGATTTGGACTCGTGGGAGAAAAGAGGAAGCAGCGCATAGGCATTCCCCAATCTCAGAGCTTTGGCCTCTGTAGGGGGCCTATAGCGGATTCGTATGGTCAGGTTCGGTTTGTGGCCGATTTTCGCCGGGTGCCCGGGGGGGCCCTATAGCCCTATAACTCTATATCCCTATAGCTCTATAGCCCTATAGCTCAATAGCCCTCTAGCCCCCTAGCCCTATAGCCCTGATAGGAGCTTGTCTCCAGTATCATATATATATATATATATATATATATATATATATATGTGTGCGAGTGTATATATACATATATATATATATATGTATAGGCTGTCGGAGGGCCGCGCAGATTTCTCGGATCGGCGCTGGGCCCCCCTGGCGGCGCCGCCCCTGGCGCCCTCCGCGCGCCAGGGAGGGGGGCCCAGCGCCGGTCCGCGAAAGCCGCGCGGGCCTCCGAGAGTCCATGCTTAAGCGTCATCCTTTCCCCCTCGACGGACGGCGTGCTGTGCGATTTCGAGGGTGCGGTGGAGGCGCTGTTCGGGAGGCCCTTCCCAGAGGTGGCGAAGAGGGACATGTGGCCGGCCCTGCGGCGCACGAGGGGCTTCTACGCGGACCTCGCCTGGATGCCCGGCGGGCGCGAGCTGTGGCAGGGGCTCGCGGGCCTGCGGCCCGCGGTGCTGTCGGGAGTGCCCAGCGAGTGGGGCCAGGCGGCCGCCGCGCAGAAGCGCCAGTGGGTGCGCCGCGAGATCGGGGCCGGCGTGCCGGTGCTCACGTGCCTGAAGGTGCAGAAGAGCCATGCGAGGGAGCTGCGCTCTCCGACGCGGGCCCTCGAGGCCGAGCGCCCGCGCGGCGACGTCGTGGGCGCTGCGCGCAGTCCCCACCAGCCCGTGCAGCAGCGATGCCCAGGTGGGGTGCCGATGGAGAGCGTGCAGTGGGATCGTGGGGTTGGGGAATCCGCTACGTCGAGAGGGGGAGGCAGGAGGGAGTAGGAGGAATAGGCGGATGATGAAGAGGAGGAGGAGGAGGAGGAAAGCGAGCACAAAGGCCAGAGGCCTCTGGGATGCCTTTCGGAGTCGCTTCGGACGTCTCTTGAGGACTTCCTGAAGTCCTTTTGGGGCGTCTGGGGGGCCTCGCTCAGAGGAGCATGAAGTATTGATATTGATAGTTTTCAAGACTTCCAGAATTTTCCCGTCCTTCCGCGCGGGCTCCAGGGACCAATGGTCGAGCGCATTCCGTCTCGCAGGTTCTTTGCTCGATGTGCGCGGCGCATTTTCGCGCGCATCGGAGCGCCGTCGGAGATTCCAAGCTGCATTCTGTCTTGCTTTGGGGGAGTCCGCGAGTCGCAGCTGCCGTGGAGCGATTTTCGAGGTAACCCCTTCGAGTGCTGTTCGCGGGCGCAGGGCGCGGCGCGCGCCGCGCGCAATCGCGCGCGGCGCGCTGTGCGTGAATCAGCCGGTTGCGCCCGTCTGACCGCCAGGAAATTGCTTCCGGATTGTAGAAGGTTTCAAAAAAGAGCGGCCGTTTTTTTGCAATAGCGGTTCCGGAATTTTTCAGAAAAGAGCTTGGCAATTGTCAAGAAATTTTTGTAAGGGGTGGAATGCGTCCGCCGCGCAGGACATCTGAAGAATTCTGACATCCGGAAATTTTCAAAATCGATTCCGGAATTTCTCAAAATCGATTCCGGAATTTTTCAAAACCGATTCCCGGATTCCAGAAGTAGGTCGGACATTTTCGTAGACGTTCCTGGATTTTTCGCAAATCTACCTTCGGAGAATTTTCCAGAGTCGCGCGTGATTTGCCTTGCGAGCTCTTTGGGAATCCGCCGAGGCGCGCAGTGCGCGGCGGCGGGCGACGGGGCGGTGCGCCACCGTCCCCCCCCGCGGTCGGCAACAAGAAGGGAGATTTACTTGATTGCGAATGGGTGACCGACCAGTGGCGCCAGGCACAGTAGACGATATTCGACGCAAAGTGCACCCCGCGCGAAGGCGGATAGAAATCTCGGAATCCCCGGAACGTATCAATAACAAAGTGTGTCAATAGGTTTTTCTCGTCCTACTCGCGGTCCTGGGGGCATCTTGGAGCGTCTTGGGTGCCTCGGGGGGGCATCTTGAGGCCTTTGGGGAGCTCTCCTGGGAGCTTCTTGGGGACGTCTTGGAAGTTTCTTGGGGCCTCCTGGGCGCCTCTTGGGGCCTTCTTGGCGCACTCTTGGGAGCCTTGGGGGCCATCTTCGAGGAGTTCGGTGAAAAAGGGGGGTACTCAGTTCGTGTCCCCCCCTCAGGAGGCCCAAGTGCGCGCAAATCCTTAGGACAATCACTGATTTGTCCCTTCTCGTCGCCGAGGCCTTCTTGGACGCTCGAATAGGTCGCGGCCTCATCCCCTCCAGACCCAGGCCGATGCAAATTGTTTGGCTCTCTCCCACCTGCCCTCCCAACACACAGGCATCACCCGAGTCTCAGCATATTCAGCGATCGTCTTCGGATAGGCACGTACAGGGACCAGTACAGACCCTGCAGGTTCGCGACGCTGGGGCGAGGTGGTGAGCGCTACCGGCTG
>CAUYUJ010013625.1:0-30000 GCA_963575745.1 Prorocentrum cordatum | reverse complement strand
AAGTCCCGACCCTTTCCCCGGGACCGGTTTGTCGGCCTGAGTTGTTTTTTGATGGTCCCGAGGCCCGGCGAGGGCCCCCCGAGTCCGAAAATTGCCAAAAACCTCCCGTCCAGATTTTTTTTGCGACGCGATCATGTCTGGGTTTCTTTCGTCGCCCAGGTGCTTCGTGCCGCCGTCCTCCCTGCGGGCCCCTGGCCCCGGGCCCCCGGGAGGCCGCCCGCCGGTGCGGGAGCCCCCCGCGGCGGCGAGCCGCTGCGGCTGGCGGGGCGCCCAGGAGCACCGCGCCGATGCCGCGGCGCAGGTCGTCGTGTTCCAGTGAAGCTCGGCCGCGCGCAAGAGGGGCGGGGGGAGAAGGGGGGAGGGCGTCTGGGGATCGGAGCTGAAAAAGCGCCATCCAGTGAGCGGCTTGAATAAGGAACACTTACTTTTCAAAAGGGGCTCGGTCGTTCCTTAGGCTTGCATGCGTTATTTACAGTTCCTTATGCGTTATTTGTTATGTATCGTTCCTTATGCGTTATTCCTTGGGATACAAAAAAGAGGCTTCGTTCCTTATTTATCGTTCCTTAGGTCAGGCCGATGACTGTAAGCATGATTACTCCGAGTTTCTGGATGAGCCGACAGCCCCACATCGACCCCCCGTCGCGGCCAACCACCGCGCGCCGCAGGCGCTCCGGCACCCTCTCGGCGCGACGCCGGGGCGAGGTGGACCCCCGTCGGGGGGCCCCCCCCCCGCTTTTCCTCAGAGCCCCGAATCATCAGGGGTAACTCGGGTCAGGGTTAACTCGGGTTCGTTTTTCGGGAATCCGAACCCGAGTCACCCTGGGCCCGAGTTACCCCGGATGATTCGGGCGTCCAGAGCCCCACATCATCAGGGGTAACTCGGGTCAGGGCTAACTCGGGTTCCTTTTTCGGGAATCCGAACCCGAGTTACCCCAGACCCGAGTTACCCTGGATAACTCGGGCGCCCAATATTAGAAAACCCAGAGTAAACTTTTGGCGCTCCACGTGGATCGCCAAAAGTTTATGTTTGTGGCGTTTTCCTCCTTCTGTAGAAGCACCCTGCCTGTTAAGGAGGCGCGGGCCTGATCTGTGGATGCAGGGCCAGCGCCTTGAAAGCAGCAGCCTCCTTCTGAGAAACCCTCCCTCCACCCTACACGTTCCGCGGATTAAGACTGTCATGTCTAGGCATGCGCGCGCAGAAAGGCCGCGGCATACGATTGCTTCGAGAACCCGATGTTTGCGTTAAGCAGAAGCCCTGCAATGTCTCGCGCGGAGATCGATTTCGCGGCCGTGTTTCTTGTTTCTGCTTTTAAAAAAGGCCCTCCCTCCACCCCCTTGTGTGCGCCGCCGAAGTGAAGGGATCCAGGGAGCCGTGGTCGGCCCATTTCAGTCTCAAGACCGCCGGTCTTGGGTCAGGTGGCGCGCGCCACTCGGCACTCCCCGCGGCACTTCTTCTCCGTTCAGCCTTGAAGGCTGCTGGTTTGGGATGATTGATCCCAGCAGCCGCCGGGGAACACTCGTTCCGCAAGAGAAAAGACGAGAGTTCCAGCAAAGCGCAGCATACCTCCGACGGAGTGACATGTTGGTCCTGGCGTTTTTGTTTCCTCGATTTCCGGGCTTCGGAGGCAGTTTTCGGGCCCCGGCCCAGGACCATCAGACATGGATCCAGGGCACACCCAGACCTTCCAGAGAGCTATTTTTTAGCATTGGAGACCTAAAAACCTAAAAAGCTGAGCGAAACAGCCTAAAACCAAGACGTAGAATAGCTTTGGGATAGGTTTTTAGGTCGGGTGCTATTTTTTAGCCCTCCTGAAGGTCAGGGCATGGATCCAGGGCACACAGCTACTCCAGGGAAGCGATCGGGGCCTCTTGCCGCGGGTTCCGGTGCCTTGCTCCGAGGGGAATACCGGCGGATGTCCGGGGCCCATGCAGCTCCGAGGCTGGTGTGTACCAGAGTGAAGGGGCCGAGCGGTCTTACCGTCAAAGAGCATAGCAGGGATGAACAATTGTCCAACGTTGCCCTGGCATCCCTCGCCATTTCGGCCCGTCCTTGATGGCTTTCGCTGGCCAGCGCGTTAGAAAAAGCGTCAACATGGCCTACCAAGGCCCTTGAATCCCTGGGTGCGTGGGTGAAGTGGGATTATGTTGCCCAGATGCTGTTTGCTGTTGTTGGAACTTACACTTCTGACGAAAAACGATGTTAGTCTTTCAATTGGACTGCCCAGTGTGTGTGTGTGTGTGTGTGTGCGTGTGTTTGTGTGTGTGCGTGTGTATGTGCGTGTGCGTGGGCGTGTGTGTGTGCCTGTGCCTGTGCGTGTACGTGTGCGTGTGCGTGTGCGTGTGCGTGTGCGTGTACGTGTGCGTGTGCGTGTGCGTGTGCGCGTGCGTGTGTTCGTGCGCGTGTAACTACGTGTGCGTGCGCGTGTGCGTGCGCGTGTGCGTGTGCGTGTGCGCGTGCGCGCGTGCGCGTGCGCGTGCGCGCGAGTGTGTGTGTGTGTGTGTGTCGTGTGTATGTGTGTTTGTGCGTGCTGTGTGGTGTGTGTAGTTGTTGTAGTTGTTGTAGTTGTTGGTGTTGGTGTTGGTGTTGTTGCTGTTGTTGTCGTTGTTGATGTTGTTATTGTTGTTGTTGGTGGTAATGGTGTTGGTGCTGGTGTTGGTGAACTCTCACTACGGATAAATAACTATTGTTGATCCCCACCTCCAGTGACCATTATGTTTTGTCCACTGAAGTGTTTCCCCCTGGGCTCGCACCCTGTTGTTCTTTTCACCGGGAAAGTCACTATAGGCTCGAACTGCGTTGATGGCCCCCGGATTACAACAACAACGGCTCCCGCCTGAGGATTCCTCGCATTCTTTTCACGAATTGTGCTCTCGCTCGGGGCGCCTCTGCAATTTATTCAGGAGTCGCTCTCGCGGCGCTCTGGAGTCGCGCTCTCGCCGGATACCTGCTTGCAGTTCTAGACGGTTCGCGTATCCCCACCAGCCCATCCCGAAATGATGCCCAGGCGAGTTGAGGTGATCAGGGAAGTGCGGGAGCAAAGAGGGGGACGGCCGAACGGTGCGAAGCAGGAGGAGAAGGAGGAGGCTGGATGGATGGATGAGGGAGTGGTGAGAAGGAGGATGAATAGGAGGAGGAGGAGGAGGAGGAGGAGGAGGAGGAGGAATTGAAGGAGTAGGAGGAGGAAGGAGGAAGGAGGAGGAGGGCAAGCAAAAGGGCCAGAGGCCTCTTGGATGCCTCTCAGAGCCTCTTGGGGTATCTCTTGGGCGCTTCTTGGTGGCCTCTTGGGACGTCTTGGGGATCTCTTGGCGGTCCTGGGGGCCTCTTGGGCGTCTTGGGTGCCTCGGGGGGGGCCTATTGGGGCAGCTTGGGGTCCTCTTGGGGGCCTCCTGGGGGCCTCCTGGGGGCCTCTTGGGGGCATTTGGGGGCCATTTTGGGACCTCTTGGAGTCTCCTGGGCGTCCCTTGGGGCCATATTGGGGGAGATCGATCAAAGAAGAGGGGAGCTTCTTTTAGCCCTGCCCCCCCCCAAGAGGCCAAAATGGGGCCAAAACCAAATTGAAACAAATGATGCTGGCTTCCTCGCCGAGGCCGTTTTGGACGTCCTGACCGCTCGCGACCAGCCCCGTCCAGGTCCAGGGGAGGGGGAGGGGGAGGGGTCACCCCCCACCCACCCACCCCCCCGAAGGGGAAGAAGGGGGTTGGAAGAGGAGCCGCCCTAGACTACCTACGCCCAGAGGGCTGGCGGGATTTACTTTAGAATCGCGCTCTTGCGTTGGAATTTTCCCGCAATTTACTCAAGCGCCGCGCTCCCGACACTCAGGCACCCAGGAGTCGCGCTCACGCTTAGCACTCCCTCACAGCTTACTTAGGAACCGGGATCTCGCTGCCCTTCGTGGCCCCCTCGCTGCCCTTCGTGGCCCCCTCGCTGCCCTCCGTGGCCCCGTCGCAGCCCTTCGTGGCCCCCCCGCTGCCCGTCGTGGCCCCGTTACAGTCCTTCGTGGCCCCCTCGCTGCCCTTCGCGGACGCGTTGCAGCCCTTCGTGGCCCCTTCGCTGCCCTTCGTGGCCCCGTTGCAGCCCTTCGTGGCCCCGTTGCAGCCCTTCGTGGCCCCCTCGCTGCCCTTCGTGGACACGTTGCAGCCCTTCGTGGCCCCCTCGCTGCCCTTCGTGGCCTCATATATGTATGCCTTTCGTGGCCCCCGCTCGTTCGCGCCCGTCGTGGCCCCATATGCATGCGCTTCGTGGCCCCGATATCGCCCTTCGTGGCCCCCTCGATGCCCTTCGTGGCCCCCTCGCTGCCCTTCGTGACCCCGTTGCTGCCCTCAGTGGCCCGTCCTTACCCTCTGTTGCCTAATATTCGTATGCCCTTCATGGCTCCCGCTCGTTCGCGCCCGTCGTGGCTCCATCTGCATGCGTTTCGTGGCCCCGCTGTCGCCCTTTGTGGCCCCCTCGCTGTCCTACGTGCCCCGTTGCTACCCTCAGTAGCCCCGTCGTTGCCCTCTGTGGCCCCGCATTATCTGTGCCCTTCGTGGCCCCCGCTCGTTCGCGCCCTTCGTGACCCCATACGCATGCCCTTCGTGGCCCCGCTGTCGCCTTTTTCAGCCCCCTCGCTGCCCTTCGTGGCTTCGCTCTCGCTGTTGCTCATCGTCGTCGCCGCCGCCGTCGTCGTCGTCGTCGTCGTCGTCGTGGTCGGTCCCCTGTCCGTAGCCGTGTCGGGGCCCAGATCTTTCTGCGCCCTTGCTAACGTTCACTTCGACACGGCGCGGCGTTAGCGAGCCAATTTGGTAGCTCCCGCGTCAAGCTCTCAGTATCCCCCGCCCCCGCATGGCGCCGCAGCGCAATGGCGGTGCAGGCAGCCGACAGCCTGTGGCCACCTGGCGCTGCCAGTCCTGCGGGTGCAACCGCAACGTGCTCTCCTACTGGTGGTGCAAGCACTGCGGCAAGAAATGGCAGCCGCCCTCGGTCGGCACCTATCGTGGGCCCCAAGGCGCTTGGCAAGATGGGAATGGTCTTCGTCTCTTCGATGCTGATCGTCCTCATCCCCCTTTGCGTCCTGGACTTGTCACCGCTGGAGTTCCTCCACCATCGGGTGCGGCAGCCGAAGGTGGCGGACAGGGCGGTGCAAAGCTTGGCCTCTCCTCGACGGACCTCGCCCTCCTCGTGGACCTCACGGGCCGCGCGGGTGACCAGGCTTCGTCCGACAAGTACAAGGAGCAGCTCAACAACCTCACCGCCCGCCCTGCTCCAAACGTGCCGCTGGAGCAGCGGGTGGCCCAGTGTCAGCGTGAGCGATTCCGACTGGCCAAGAAACTTCAACATGAGCTTGACAAACTCGACCGCTGGGAGAAGGAGATGGAGAAGCAACGTGCTCACATCTCTTCCATCTCAGAGCAGCTCACCCGTCAGGAGGAGTCCTACAGCGAGCTGGTTGGCAGGCTGGCGTCTGAGGTCCGCAAGGAGGCGCCGCCCCCCGAGGCACCCAAGATCAACATCGAGGACCTGGTCGCTGGCAAGTTTGACTCTTTCCAGATCGACCTCGGCTCCTCCCTTTCCTTCGACGCTGAAGACGAACTCGAGCTGTCCAAGGAGGATAAGGAGGAGCTTGACCGTCGGCAGAAGAAGTTGGCGGAAGGTCTATCTAAATTATCCAAGGAGCTCTTCTCTCAGGCCTTGTCTCAGGCCAAATCCATTCGTGAACAACATGCCGAGCACCGCGCCCGCCTTCGCAAGAAGCGGAAGGGAGATGATGGAGCCACCGTTCCCGCTGCTGCTGGAGGAGCTGGCCCTGGTGCAGGCGACCCGCCTCGTCCTGAAGCCGGTGCTGCCGCGTCCTCTGGGGCTTCCGCGTCGGCTTCGGGACCTGCGCCGACTCCTACTTCTGAGCCTCCTGAGTCCGCCCTTCTCAGTTCAGTCAAGGCCCGCGTGGCCAAGCTTCAGCAACAGGAAGCCCCCCCCTCGCAAGCTTGCGCGTGAGGGGGGGAATTCTTCGCTCTCAGTACACGTCCATCCAGGGGGCCCCGACCCCCCCCCCTCAAGAACTTTTTGATCTCAAGGTCATCACGGTTAATGGAAATGCGTGGTCTTCCGTGAAAGACTGGCTTCCGTCAACCAGCGGTCATATTATACTAATCCAGGAGCATAGGCTCCCCGCTGGAGACCCCGTCGACCAGGCCTCAGCGTGGTGTCTCTCTAACGGTTTCAAGTCCCTCTGGGCCCCAGGCTCTGTGGGCCCTCGAGGAGGCCTTTCTAGTGGTGTGGCGATCCTTGCTAGGTCTTGGCTAGGCATTCACTCTCCGTCTGACGGGGGAATTTTGTGGCCTCACCGAGCTCTCGCAGCGGTCGTTCACCCCCCAGGGGGCCAGTCCCTCCTCGTCTCATCCCTTTACATGCGTGACTGTGAAGGGCTCTCGGACGCGAACCTCGAAATCTTATCAGCTGTGGGTTCCCACATGGCTATCTCGGGGCTTCCTTTTATCTTGGGTGGGGACTTCAACATGGAGCCGTCCAGCCTCCAGCAGGCTGAATTTCCTCAGAATCTTCGCGGCCAAGTCGTTGCCTCCACTAGCCCTACGTGTCATGGTGCTGGTGGGCCACGACTCTATGATTACTTTGTGCTGTCTGGAGGCTTATCTCAGGCTGTTAGCTCGGTTGCCTTGATCGACGCGCCCTTCCATCCGCACACGCCGCCCCAGGTCACTTTTCACGCCGGTCTGGCCGATCTGCACGTTCTGGCCTTTCGCAAGCTTCCCCCGATCCCCGTGGAGGCCCCGTTCGGTCCGTGCCCGTGCCCCCCCATGTATAAGCAATGCTCGGCCCTCCTCGGGAAAGCCTTGCAGCGGGCTCGTGCTGGCCAGTCCGACGTTCTCGACTCTCTTCTGACTAAGGCCTACAAGTGTTGGGCCAACACTGCAGAGCTTGAACTCTGCTCGATCATGGGTATAGCTCTCCCATACCGCGGGTCGAGGGGCAAGGGACCTGAAACGTGGTGGCGGCCCGTTCTGGGTCGTGATCGCGGGTCGGTCCGCTACCCTGAGCTCCACAGTATGCGATGGTTATCCTCGGTATTCCAGGCTTTTGTTTCCTCGTATATGGAGTTTCTGGAGGACTCCCCTTCTTTGCTCAGCGAGGTCGACCGACGAGCTCGACTACTGGCGCAGCCACCTGATTTCATCAAGCGTCACCAAGGTGAGTTTTCGGATACGTTTCAGGTTGCCGCTGATATTGGCACGCTTTGGCTGGCAGCAGCATGTGCAGCTGACGCTTCTTGTGCTGGACCAGCTCCAGGGCCTGTTCTTGACCCTGCTCACGTTGATGATGCTCGTCTGACTATCTCTCGGGCTTTGGCTAAGTGTAATGACAAGTATAAGCAGCAGTCTCGGAAAGACTGGGCGGCTTGGTTGAACGAAGGGATAAATCAGGGTGCCAGGCGTGTCCACCAAGTCACCCGTGACCCTGCTGCGTGGCGCCCCACGTCCACCCTCAGCCGTTTCGGGAATATTGTTTCGGACCCGCAGGAGCTCTTGAGAGCTGAATCCAAGCGATTTGGGTCCTTGTGGAATGCGTCCCCCTGCCCTCCCAGACATGTGACTAAAGTTTTAGATCCCCCTCCCCTTGCTAGCATAGATCAAATACGAACCTTATCCAGGAGCTACTCTCGTCGTTCTGCCGTCGCGTTGGACGGCTTTCACATGCGCCATTATCAATACCTCTCCGACGAGGCCCTGGAATGTTTCGCTCTCCTCTTGCTGGTGATCGAAGTCAGCGCGATGCTTCCCCAGCAATTGAGGGCCTTCATCGTGGCCCTGATCCCCAAGAAGGTCCCTGGCTTCCGACCCATCGGTGTCTTCTCCTCTCCCTTCAGGCTTTGGGGAAAACTTCGCCGTCCCTGGGCCCTGGAGTGGGAAAGACAGAATGATCGGCCCTACTGGGCCGCGGGGAAGCATCGGTCCGCCACTGACATTGTGTGGCGCCAGAGTGTACGCGCTGAGGCCAGCACCTCGGCTGGCCAGCATGCAGCTTCGATATTTTGGGATCTTTTGAAGTTCTATGAGCTGATCCCGCTGCACGTCCTTGAGGCGAGGTGTCATCGGCTCAGCTTTCACCCGACACTGATCGGGGTGTGTCTCGCCGCTTATCGATCGAGCAGGTACCTCGTTCTCAGTGGTGTCGTCGCTCCTGGGGTCTTCGCCGACACCGGTTTGGTCGCTGGGTGTTCTATGGCCACGACCCTCATTCGGGTCTTCGGGTTAGAGGCTTTCGACAGCCTTTCGCTCCCCCCCTCGGTCACCCTCGATGTTTACATCGATGACACCAGCCTCGATGGAGTTGGCAAGCTTGAGCCGTTGGTCGCTGACATGCGCAGCGCGGCTAGCCAGCTCGAGTTTGCGATTTCTCACTCCATGAAGGCTCACATTGCTCTTGACAAAGTTGGCATGGTTACCAGCAGTAAGGTTATTTCCAGTAGGCTCCAGGAGGCCTTCGGAGATCTCGTGGGTCCCCTCCTTGAGTCGGCTGTCAACCTCGGTCATGACCATACTGCTGGTACGTCTAGGCGCGTCCGTGGACGCAACTCCAAGACTAAGGCCCGCCTGCTGTCTGCCACGCGCCGTACGCGGAGGCTCGCCCGTCAGCGAGGCGTCATCGGCAGACGTGCAACTAAGGTTTTCTGTGCAGGTGCTCTTCCAGCACTGCAATATGGTGCGGACGTGCATGGCATGTCTGACGGCGAGCTGTTGCAAGTACGACGTCTAGCAGCTTCCACGATGAAGCCATCCTGCGGCGGCCGCTCTCTATGCATCCTCACTCGGGTTGAAGGCGATCCTGCCTGGTATGGGTCAGTCGCTCCTCTCCTCCACTATCATAGAGAGCTATGGCTGCTGCGCACGCGGATGACAGATTATACTCCTTCTTGGGCTCAGATCAGAGTGGGTTGGGAAAGCGTATGGAACAATCCCCCGCGGACCTGGAGATCTGTCAAAGGGCCTTTGGGGGCCATGTACTTGTCGATTGCTAGACTGGGATGGACCATGAGTTCCCCTTACATCCTGACCGACGACCGCGGAGTGGAAATCCCTCTCCTCCTCATCTCTCCTGCCCTCCTCAAACGGCTCTGTAAGTCTGCGATTTTCAAAGCTCTTGAATGTGAGGCTGGAGACAAATATGGTCAGGGTTCCAGGCTTTGTTTCGACGTGCTGTGTACCTCTTTGAATTCGAAGAAGTACACTCCCAAGCAGAAGGGAATTATTAGAACTCTTACTTGTCAGGGCTTCTGGCCTTTGAGTCGTGCCAAGGCCCTGGGATACCAAGTTGAGGACAAGTGCCCTCTCTGTCAGGCCGAGGGCGATACGCTGATCCACCGCCTTTGGTATTGCCCTTCTTGCGAGGCCGAGCGTTCTGAATATATCAAGCCTCAGTTGTTGAGCCGCGTCCGCCAGGAGCTTGAGGCTGGCGTCAACCCTGGTTTTAAGGTGCTTTGTGAAACTGGGCTCTTCACTCACCCTTCCTCTGAGGCTCCCCTCCCTCAGTCGGCCCAGGAATCTCAGGACTCGGTGGTTTTTGAGTTTTTTCCTGATGCTTTTGAGGAGGCTGGTCTGCCTCTTCCTCCGGAGGGGCGAAGGGAGGTTCGGGGCAAAGTTTTCCTGGATGGATCGTGCTTTAGACACCCCGTGCGTGAACTCTCCCGCTCTGGATGGGGCGCGGTCTGGCTAAATGACCAAGGTCAGATTCTCGTCCGTACGTACGGCACGGTTTGCAATGTATATCCTCAGACGAGCGTGGCAGCTGAATTCGTCGCTCCTGCTGCCGCCTCGTGCCTGATTGAACACACGGCTGAATTTCTGTCTGATTGCAAGGCGGTGGTCGATCATTTTGCCCTGCCTTCAGCCCAGCAGCTCTCGCCCGCCAGGCCTTACAGTGGTCTAGTGATGCAGTGCCTGGCGAATGCTGACGGCAGACTCGAGGGCGTCTCCAAAGCGAAGGCGCACCTCACCGAAGATCCCAGCCTCCCCTGGGAAGAGCGTTTCAACATTCGTGGTAATAACTTTGCTGACGAAGCGGCGAAGGCAGGAGCGAACCTTCACCAGCCTCTTGAAGATAGCCTCAATGACAGTCTGTCTTTTTTGGTCTCAGTTTCCAAGGCTGTCGCCAACCTTGCCGCCCATCTCTTGGACCTTTGGCCCAGGACCAACCTGGACGGGGTCTCTTGGGAGCGCCCTCTGGCTCCTGGTCCTCCCAGGGTTCAGGGTCCTGGTCACTCCTGGGGTTGGGCTGGCAAATTCTGGCAATGCAACGAGTGCCTCAAGTGCTCTCGTTCTCTCTCGAAGCCTCCGCCTGGGAGGTGCACTCAACAGCTCAAGGTTTCGCCCCAGTCTCTAAGAGATTTGGGTCACCGCTGCATCATTGTTGACTGCAGCGATGGAAGTTTTGTGGCATTCTGCCAGCTGTGCTTCTTCTACACATGTGGAGGGCAGCTTCGCGGTTTGGGGGACCCCTGTCCTGCGAATCCCTCCCGCCCTCAGGTTGCGAGAGGTCACGCTGACAAGCTTTGGTCCGCCCACAAATCCCGCAGAAGAGATCTTTGGTCCAAACTCAGCAGAGGACTCCATCCGAAACGGAATGGGGTCACAGTTGATTTGGACGGCATTGGAGTTTTATAACAATTATCTCTCTGATGCACTTTTCCCGCTCTGCGGGTCTTTGATCGTGGATGTCAAAATCGGTCCCCTGTCCGTCCCTCTTGGGGTCGGGTTGCCGCCGATCAGCGCTGCCGCTGGCCGGGCCGACGGTCCGCGGCCGCCCCGCCGCTTCTGGCCTGCAGGGAAGAACGATACACCTCCCAAGTAGGGCACGATCGAAGACGAGGAGGGCGGGTATCGAGGGTTTGGGAAGTACACGTTGAATGACAGTCGAGAAGATAAGAGCGAACAGCCTTAAAATGATTGTTGTTGTTGTTGGTGGAGGTGGTGTTGGTGTTGGTGCTGTTGTTGCTGCTGTTGGTGATTTGTGTGTGGTGCGTGCGTGCGCGCGTGTGTTTTCAAGCGAAGTGATCCTGATGAGCCTCGCCCCTTTTTTGATAGGGGAAAGCTTGCTTCTCATATGGTGCCGTTGGCGCCTTGTTTACCAGAACAGCGGCTCCCGTTTCGCATTTCCTCCAGTAGCGCATCGACGAACAGTGTTTTCGCTCAAGATTCCCTGGCAACTTATTCAGGAATCGCGCTCTCACCCAGAACGTCCGTCCAATTGTGTTTACGAATCGCGTTCTTGGCGTTGTGGAACCGCGCTCTCGTTTGGGACCCCATAGTTTACTGAAGAACCGTGCTCTCGCCTGAGATTGTCTCGCCATCCCCTCTCGCTAACCCCTGTCGTCCTCCATATCAGCCCTCCCTCCCTCCCTCTTCTTTCCCCCTTCCCTCCTCCCTTCGTTCCCGTCCTCGCTCTCTCCCTTGTCCGCTCTTTCTGTTCATCCTGTTTGAAGGGAGGCGCCAATTTCACACCGCAATGGAGGAAGCTATACTTCCCAAGGGGGCACGATCAAATACTGAAGTGCACGGGTATCGGGCGCTCGGGCACTACGTGTTGAATAGCACTCGGATGTTCGGGTTACGCATGGTCCAGGTTCGGGAACACAAGAGCGAACAGTCATGCAATGATTTATTGCTGTCGGTGGAGAACTACACTGGGCCGCCGCCCACCCCCCAACCCCCCTCCCCACACCCACACCCAGGGATCCCGAAGGGCTTCCTCCCCATGGATTCCCCAGGACTCCCGAGGACCCCTGCGGACCCATTTGGATTCCTTAGGACAGCGGGGGTAGAAAAGGGACGTTACGCGCGGCAACCTCTGCAATGCAACCTATGCGGTGCAATCTACGTGTTGTCATTACCCAACGATCAACTTGAAGTTGTCCACTCCACTGCTCGCGCTTACATCCCACCCACCCACCCGCAACTTGGTTTGCAAACCCCCCGCGGCGGCGATTGCGAGAAGTGCTTGGCGTTGATTGGTGCATCTCTGCGGCCGCGACAGCCCGCGCATGCGCGCGCGCGCATGCACTTTGGCGCGACCGACGTAGCCGCGGTGGCGCTGACCGCTGGGCACATCCCAGCGGGCACTCCAATCCGAGTCGGCGGCTTGGGCGGGAGCGGTATCATGGCAACGTCGACAACGGTAGGCACGGCGATGATAGTGGGGATGTTGGCGACGATGTTGACAGCGACGACCACGGCCAGTGCGGGCGCCGATGTTGATCGCCCCGACGACGATGCTGGCGCCCTCGCGTCGGCGATGGAGGTTTTGGGAAGAGTTCGACTTGCGCGCGCGGCCGACGCGCGAGAGTGGCCTGCATGGTTTTTTGACGCGGATCGTGCCCCCCCCCCCCCCCCCCCCCCCCCCCCCAGCACGCGCGCAAGGGCGTGCGAACGATGTCGGCGTGCGGCGCCAGGTGCCCGTTTGGCAGAATGCCATGACAATGTTAAAACCATGGTTTTGTCAAGCATTCGCAAGAGCGCGCGCGCTAGCTTTTTTTTTGTTTTGAAAACTGGTGTTGCAAAACCATGCGTTTTTAATGTTGCTTTGGACATTCAGTTTTGAAACCGCTACGAAACCGAAAGTTTTTGAAGGATTTCGGCATGCGCGCGCGATGGCGCGCGCGCGTGTAGTTCGTTCCGTGTTTGCAAAGGGTTCTCGCGACAGCACGCGCGCAAGGGCGTGCGAGCGATGTCGGCGTGCGGCGCCAGGTGTCCGTTTGGCATAATTCCATGACAATGTTGAAGCCATGGTTTTGTCAAGAATTCGCAAGAGCGCGCGCGCTAGCTTTTTTTTGTTTGAAAACTGGTGTTGCAAAGCCATGCGTTTTGAATGTTGTTTTGGACATTCAGTTTGAAACTGTTACGAAACCGAAAGTTTTTGAAGGATTTCGGCATGCGCGCGCGATGGCGCGCGCGTGTGCTTCGTTCCGTGTTTGCAAAGGGTTCTCGCGACAGCACATGCGCAAAAGCGTTCGAACGATTTCGACATGCGCGTGCGAAGCCCGCTTGGTTGTAGTTCTTAAAAATGTTGACACATCTATGGTTTTTGGTGAATTCGCAAGAGCGCGTTTGTTTTTTTTTTGAAACCTGATGTTGCGAAGCCACGTGTTTTTGAATGTTCGTTGGACATTCAGTTTTGAAATCCCTACGAAACCGAAGGTGTTTGAAGGATTCCGGCATGCGCGCGCCACGACGCGCGCGTGCGTGCGTCGTCCCATGTGTTGCAAAGGGTTATTGTAAACTCATGCTTCATGATAAACGAGTGCGCGCGCATAGTATTTTTCGCAAGGGAACCGAGGGGGGCCCGATACCGGTTTGCTTGGGATCAGATGGATTAACAGGTAGGATGGACAGTGATTCCGAATCATATGTTTTTGTATCGGTTCCCGGGGAATCGATCAGTCTGTGGGAGGGGACGGTGGCAGAACCTTTTTCCCCACATCCAAAGTGGGGTTCTTGTTTTCTCTGCACACCCCGCGCAGGAACCCTCACCCCACCCCCTTTCCTCTTCTGCCTTCGCACACTCACTCACTCACTCATCATCATCACCACTCACTCACACTCACACACTCACATTCTCTCATCACCATCAGCATCATCACTCGCGCTCTCTCACACGCTCAGTCACTCACATACCCATCATCATCATCATCATCATCATCATCACTCGCACTCTGTCACACGCTCACTCATTCACATACTCACCTGGAGGAAGTCTCAGGCGGGAGCTTCGTCTGAGAGTGAATTGTGAGGAAGTCTCAGGCGGGAGCCCCCTCCCTATGGGGCCCGCACTTCATGTTGGTAATCCGAGCGGGTCATCCGAAGCGTATGGCTGTCGTCACTTTTGGGTTCCTGAGGCCTGAATATGGAGGAAGTCTCGAGCGGGAGCCTCGTCTGTGAGTGAATTGCGAGGAAGTCTCAGGCGGGAACCCCCTCCCTATGGGGCCCGCAATTCCATAGGTAATCCGAGCGGGTCATCCGAAACGTGTAATTGTCGTCACTTTTGGGCTCTTGAGGCCTGAATATGGAGGAAGTCTCGGGCGGGAGCCTCGTCTGTGAGTGAATTGCGAGGAAGTCTCAGGCGGGAGCCCCCTCCCTATAGGGCCCGCATTTCATGTTGGTAATCCGAGCGGGTCATCCGAAGCGTGTAACTGTCGTCACTTTGGGGTTCCTGAGGCCTGAATATGGAGGAAGTCTCGAGCGGGAGCCTCGTCTGTGAGTGAATTGCGAGGAAGTCTCCGGCGGGAACCCCCTCCCTATGGGGCCTGCAGTTCATGTTGGTAATCCGAGCGGGTCATCCGAAACGTGTAACTGTCGTCACTTTTGGGCCCTTGAGGCTTGAATATGAAGGAAGTCTCGAGCGGGAGCCTCGTCTGTGAGTGAATTTCGAGGAAGTCTCAGGCGGGAACCCCCTCCCCATGGGGCCCGCAGTTCATGTTGGTAATCCGAGCGGGTCATCCGAAACGTGTAACTGTCGTCACTTTTGTTCTCTTGAGGCCTGAATATGGAGGACATCTCGAGCGGGAGCCTCGTCTGTTGGTGACTTGCGAGGAAGTCTCAGGCGGGAGCCCCCTCCCTATGGGGCCCGCACTTTATTTTCGAATCCGAGCGGGTCATCCGAAACGTGTAACTGTCGTCGTTTTTGGGCTCTTAAGGCTTGAATATGGAGGACGTCTCGAGCGGGAGCCTCGTTTGCGAGTGAATTGCGAGGAAGTCTCAGGCGGGAACCCCCTCCCCATGGGGCTCGCAGTTTTTGTTGGTAATCCGAGCGGGTCATCCGAAACTGGTAACTGTCGTCACTTTTGGGCTCTTGAGGCTTGAATATGGAGGAAGTCTCGAGCGGGAGCCTCGTCTGTGAGTGAATTGCGAGGAAGTCTCAGGCGGGAGCCCCCTCCCTACGGGGCCCGCTTCCCGAGGCGCTGGCCGAGGCGGCGACGGCGCTGAGGAAAATGGATTTGCTTGCCCCGACGAGGGGGAAGGGGAGGTGCACATGGAGAAAAGGCAGGGGGATGAGGAGGGAAGGGGCATGGGGGAGGCCGACGACGAGGAGGAGGTGGCGCGAGAGGAGGAGGAGGAGGAGGAGGAGGAGGAGGAGGAGGAGGAAAAGGAAGAGGAGGAAGAGAAATAGAAGGGGGAAGAGAGGGCAGTGCAGGGGGCGAGAGGAGAGGGTGTCCGCCAGGGGGAGGAGGAAAGGGCAAAGGGTAAGCTAAACAGATTCTCATGTGGGGTCCTACCGTCGGAGTAATTTTCTCGAAAAGCGAATTCCCTTCGACTGTCTTGAAATTGTCCTCCCCGCTGCTCGTGCAAACATCCCACCCTCCACCCGCACCTTGGTAGCAAGACTATTGAGGACCGTGACGGTAGGTACCAAATATCACTTGGCAACGGCACCGACGACGACAGCGACAACGACAACGACGACGACGCCGACGACGACTACGACTACGACGACGCCGACGAGTTCGACGCCGACGCCGACGCCGACGCCGACGACGATGACGACGCCGACGACGACGACGACGACGGCGACGACGACGACGCCAACGACGACGCCAACGACGACGACGGCGCCGACGACGGCGCCGACGACGACGACGACGACGACGACGGGAATGTTTTCGGCATCCGCGCGCGGCGGCCGCGCGCATGTGCCCCACATGGTGTGTTACAATGGATGTGGCCCTGGCAAGCGCGCAACCGATGTTAAAGGAGTTCGACGCGGGCGCAACAGTTGTTCGCATGAAACCATTCGTTTCTTAGGGTTCGGAAAGCGCGCGTGGGTAGACATGTTGATTTTTGTTTGCCGATTTTTCGTGTGTGATTTCGCGAAGCTCGGTCTTGCAATTGTTGAAAACACCATGTGTTTGGAAGGATTTCGACCTGCGCGCGCGGCGGCCGCGCGCATGTGCCCGGCATGTTATTTTTGTACAAGGGATTGTGGCCCTGGCAGGCGCTCGACCGTTGTTGAATGAGATCGGCGTGCGCGCAAAAGTTGCCCAAGAAGCCCGATTTGACAGGAAGGTTGAAACACAATTTGTTTTTGAAGGATTCGTCAAGAGCACGCGGGCAGATGTTCCATAAATTTCGGGTGAGAAAATCGTATGTTTTCATTGGTTCTCTTGAAGCGGGATGTTGGACCTGTTGAAATACAGTGCGTGTTGGAAGGATTTCGACATGCGCGCACAGCGGCCGCGCGCGTGTGCCCCGCATGGTTTTTTCATAAAGGGATTCGTGAAACTGTCACCGTGTAGTAGCTTTTGGCCAGGGAACCGAGGTGGACCCGATACCGGTTGGGCTGGGATCGTATGAGTTCCGAGATAGGATGGACATTGGGTCAGAATCATATTTGTTTCGCATCGGTTCCCAGGGAATCGATAAGTCCGGGAGGGGAGGGTGGTAGAACCTATTGTCTTTTCATAAACGAGATTCTACGTGATGAAACTTATTTTTAAAACGGGCTGACACATCCCATGCTCTTGCAAACATCCCACCCACCCACCCGCAACTAGGTTTGCAACACCCATGCGGTGGCGATTGCGATGAGTACTTGGCGTTGGTTGGTGCATGTCTGCGGCCGGGCCAACCCAAGCACGCGCGCGCAGCGGCCAGCTAGTTTGGCGCGACCGACGCGGCCGCGGTGGCGCTGACCGCTGGGCACATCCCAGCGGGCACTTCAGTGCGACTCGGCGACTTAGGCGGGCGCACTATCATGGCAACGTCGACAAAGGTAGACACGAGGATGATGGTAGCGATGTTGGTGACGACATTGACAACGACGACGGCGCGGCCAGTGCGGGCGCCGATGCTGATCACGCCGACGATGATGGCGTCCTCGTGTCGGTGATGAAGGTTTTGGAAAGAGTTCGATGTCATGATGGGCGCGCGGCCGACGTGCGAGAGTGGCCCGCATGCTGTTATTTTACACGGGTCGTGCCCCCCTTGGACGCGCGCAAGGGCGTGCGAATGGTTTCGGTATGTGGCGCCAGAGACCCGTTCGGCAGACTTCGATGAAAACATTGGAAAAGATGTCTCAAGAATTCGCAAGAGCGCGAGCGCACGTTTTTTTTTTTTTTTTTTTTTTTTTTTTTTTTTTTTTTTTTTTTTTTTTTTTTTTTTTTTGTTTTTTTTGTTTAAATAAAAAGAATTTGATGTTGCGAATCCACGCGCTTTTTATATCAACGATGTGTTTAACATTCGGTTTGAAATCGCTACGGAAACGAAGGTTTGTAACGGATTTCGGCACGCGCGCGCAACGGCGCGCGCGCATTTCGTCCCATAGGGTTTTCGCGACGGCACGCTCGCAAAGGCGTTCGGACGATTTCGATACGCGCGCGAAGCCCCTCTCGTTGCGAACTTGGAGGTCCCCGAAAAATTCGGCACGCGCGCGCGACAACGCGCGCATGCGCACTTCGTTCCATTTGTTGGTGGGGATTTTTGTTGATAGAACGAATGCGCGCGCATAGCATTTTTTGAAAAGGATGTCGGGGGGGATACTGGGCCCCTCTGGGATGATGCGAGTCCATATGTAGGATGGACCGTGAGGCACGTCAGTGTACATTGTAATAGGAAAGGCCGATGTGATAATCTGGGGGGGGGGGGAGCTTATTTTTAATTTTAAAAAAGGATCTATGCGACGACGGCGACGGGCGGCACCGCCCGCAAAAGTCGCCATTCGCCCCGAGCGACGGCGACGGCGACGGCGACGGCGGGTGACGGCGACGGCGGCGACGGGCAGCACCGCCCGCAAAACCCGCCATGTACCCCGATATGGTTCGGCCAAGTAAAAACTCCTAAATGCAAGCGCTGTTTGGGGAATTATCTACCCCCCACCCCCAGACTCAACCGCTCCCTTTTTCGTGGTGTAATTTACGTACGATTCTGCCCCATCGCCCGTCAGAAATATGAGCTCGTACCATCCCAGGCAGGCTGGTAACGGTTCCCCCCTTTATTGTTTGCATCAATTGTCATGACTCCTTTTGCAAAAAATTGGACGACGTGCACACGCGCGCGTCGTCGCGCCAGCATGCCAATTTGTTTCAAACATCCGTGAGGATGTCAAAATCGAGTGTCCCGAAAACACAAACATACACATTGTTTGTGATCGGTTTTATTCATTGTTTTGCCGATCGGAGCTTGCCCCCACCCCCCCCCTATGGAGGAGATCTTGGCTGTTTTTGTTGCGCTTGTTTCGAGCGTGTGGAATCTCCTCCAGAGGCAGCATTCTTGCAAACAGTCGCACCAAACAGAAGTATGGATCCAGACCCCCCCCGTCCTCTCCACCCCTTTCCGCCCAATGTCGGAACGCCGAATAACAAGTACAGAGAAAAAACCCAATCAGTGAATGGTTTTCGCTGAGGAGATCGACCGGGAATCCGGGGGCCCGGGAACCCAGAACCCACCGAAATCGGCCCGGAACCAGTAACCAGGAACCCGGGAACCCTGAACCGAGACCCCGGGCACCAAGCTTGCTACCAAAATCGGCGGGAAATGTTCGCCAGATCTTTTTATTTCCGCTAGGACCCCTTCAGTGCAAGCACTGATTGAAAAAAACGCCCATTTTCGCAACACGAGTTTTCAAAAAAAAGTTTGCGCTCACGCTCTTGCGATTTTTGTTCAGACATGCCACAGATTTCCAACATGCTCACGAGATGCTACCAGGTGGGCCTCTCGCGCGCGCATGTCGACATCGTTCGAATGCACTTGCGCGCGTGCCGTCTCGAGAATCCTTCCTGGAAGAAATGGGACGAAGTGAACGCGCGCGCGTCGTCGCGCGTGCATGCTGAAATGATTCAACAACGATTCTAGTTTCGCAAAGAATTCGGGATCGAGTGTGGCGAATGCATAAACACCGGGAGTGTTGCACCACCGCTTTTAAAACAAAAGCCTGTTCTCGCGCTCTGGCGAATTCTGATGAAAACCCTAGGTGTTTTCATAACGTTCCAGAAATTCTGCAAAACGGGCCTTTCGCGCCGCATGTCGACATCATTCAAAAACCCTTGCGCGCGCGCTGGGGAGGCACGATCCGTGTCTGAAAATATGATGCGGGCCACTCTCGCGCGTCGGCCGCGCGCGCATGTCGAACTCCTTCCAAGACCTTCACCGACGTGAGGATGCCGTCATCGTCGTCGGCATGATCAGCATCGGCGCCGTCACTGGCCGTGCCGTCGCCGTTGTCATCATCGTCACCAGCGTCGCTACTATCATCATCGTGTCTACCGTTGCCGACGTTGCCATGATACCGCGCCCGCCCAAGCGGCCGACTCACATTGGAGTGCCCGCTGGGGAGTGCCCAGAGGTCAGCGCCACCGCGGCCGCGTCGGTCGCGCCAAACTAGTTGGTGGCGGATCAGGACATGACGTTTCCTTCGAGCTGCCTTCGGTCCATGACCATACAGCGGAGGCCCTTGCCAAGAAACGCCTTGCTTGCCCCCAGGGTGCCCCAGGTTTCTTGAGTTTCGATGATTTTGCGATGGGAAGCGTGACGCTGGCGCACGAAAGCTCCATGGACGTGCTGGGGTCTGAGGGTTGGGTTTCCTTGGGTTTCCTGTGGCAGGCTTCTCCAGTGGATCGGCCCCCACTGTACTCGTTGAGATATCACTGGCACCAACACTGGCCGAGCACGGCGCGGGGCCGCTTCTGCACACGGCGGCGCACACGGGGCGGGGGGGCAGCGCCGGCCCCGCGTCACGGCGGCGTTCGGGCGAAGCACAGGGACTCTCAGACTGGGGTCAGTTCAACCTCTGGCTGCGGAGGGCAATCGTCGGCGGCTCTGTTCAGTTGTGCATCGCGCGTAGCTCCAGGCCGCGCAGATGGGGTCGAAGGAGGCGGGGTAGAACTATCGCACCGCATCCTAGATGCATCAGGGATACAACGCGATGTGGAGCCCGGGTGTTTCTGTGCTCACGTCGCCATGCATCGGCGATGCGGCAAGAGCATCCGGCCCCATCTACTCGGACCACATTTGGGAAGCCTCGGGACTCGTCACCATGCCGATTCTTGCGCAGCTCGTTCGTGGAAGTTTGTTTGTGGTGAGTCATATGGTACGGATGATTCGGCAGCATGTGCATTGTAGTTGTATTACGTTCGCTCGTGTCTTTCAGTCAATGGTTGTTTTGGTAGACTTCAGGAGACTGGTGTCTTGTGCTTGTTGAGCAATCCGATGTCATATTATTACTCCTGACTTCCTTCAAAGCACTACGTGTCTTTTTGTACCATTGTTGAAGCCGCGCCCCAGCGGGATCTCACACGCCATTGCCGCGATCAGTGTTCGACTTCTCTGTTGGCTCGAGCTTTTCTCCATCGCGCGCATCTGCTTCAGTGACTCCCCTTATCAGCTCACTGCTGCGAAGGTGGCATGGGGAACAGATGGTTGCACAGTGCGCGTGATTTACGTGTGAGAGTACTGGTTTGCGCGCGGCATTGGCACATTCAAAGATATATCCGGCTGTCTCGGCACGTGAGTGTATACCACCCCAAGTACTTATATCTGCACGAACGAAATGGGCACGGAAAGAATGGGTACAATGCCCAACAGCAGTTCCTGTTCATTTTGAACAGGACTCGCTGTCCACGCCGCCGCGGCCTGTGTCCATTTGAGACAGAAGGCCGCCTGCCCAACAGTGGCCGCTGTTGGTTTGGGACAACATTTGTTGTTGGGCATTGTACCCATTCTTTCCGTGCCCATTTCGGGCGTCCAAAGTATATGTACGTATGCATACGTCTCCCGTCCGTTTCAGCACACCCTCCACGCGGACAGTGCCCCACGTGCCAGTGGGCGTTCCCGCGTGGCTGCACCGCGCCAAGTGCGGCACCCTGGTCAGGCTGATCATGCCCTACCGGGCTCCACCTACACTCAGGAGGGAAAGAAACACACAGACACAATTAATCGTCGATTCCCCAAAACATATGGGAAAATATGGGAAGTGGGGGGAAGACGAAAACCCAGAAAATATTGGAAAATACGGGGACTATTTTTTTTGTGTGTGTGTATTTATTTGTGTGTCCTGGGGCCCCTTCATACACACCAGTGGGACGTTCGCTCGCGGGCCCACGCCCACTTGGGCACACCATTCACGGGGATCGTTGCCCCCAAGGAGCTCCCCTTCCAGCCTCCGTGGGCGCGCTCGCGTGCCCCCCCCCCGCCCAGTGCGGCGCGCCCTTCAAGCTGATCGCGCCCCACGGGGAATCTAGTGCGCCTCTGCGCACTTGCTCTGCAACCCCGAATCCGCACTGCCCCGCGGCACAGTGAATGAAGAGTGGGCCGCGCCTTTGGCTACACGCAGCTGCATGAGGTTGGACCCTTCGCGGAGCTACTGTCTGCGCCAGGGAAGGAGGGCAAACGAATGATGGGGTGGCACGTGCGCCGTAGCGTCCGTCGTACGCTTGAAGAGGACGTTTCCTTTACGCTGTCTGACATCATCCGCTGAAGAGGACGTTTCATTCATTGTTCGGCCGATCGGCGCGGGCCCTCGCACCCCCCCCCTCCCCCCCCCATGGAGTAGATCTTGGCGGTTTTTTGGCGCCTGTTTCAGGCAGGTGGGGTCTCTCCCACAGGACGCACGGTTGCAGACAGTCGCACTAAGCAGAGGTCTGGAGCCAGAGCCTTCCCTTCCCCCCCCCTTTCCGCCCAATGTTAAGTCGGGCGTGTCCCCTCTAGAGAAGGAAGATTCAAAAATAGTCGACAAAATAGTCCGAAGCGATTTTTTGATAATCGTTTGGCTGTTTTGGAATATTGTTTGATTATTTTCCATTTGTCTTCCAAAACCCGCCTGTAGGGCGACATGCCCGACCCAAGCCCAATGTCGAAACGCAGAATTAAAAAAACGCTCGCCTTCCAATGGGCACCCTGAGCGGCATCGCCGTCACCTTTGCGGGCAGCGTTGACCTTGAGGGTCCACCTCTTCCTGTCCTCCAGGGGGCCCACGGGCTCTCGGCATCGAATGGCTACATTTGAGTCGGGCCTGTCCCTCTACAGGAGGAATCTTCAAAAGTAGTCAAAAACGATGTTTTGATTATTGAAAAGATATTTGGTTTGTTTTTTGTTGTATTTTCTATTTGTCTATCAAAATCCGCCTGTAGGGGGACACGCCCGCCCTAAGGCTATATGTGTTTGTTTGTTCACGACGCTGGTCTCTCACGTCTCCTGTCTTCAGTGCGGCGCCCACCCAGGCCTGCCCTCAACCCGGAGAGAGCACGATCTTGGTTTGAGCGCGATTAGCGCACGGGCGATTACATTTTGAGTTGACGCGCCCCGTCACTCGAGAATTGGCCGGTGCGTCGCTGCCGCGGGGGAGGGGGAAACGCATCGTTTGACATCGAGGCTGCGTGGGAGCAACGAGATGGCGCAGGAAGATCAGGCGAGGGACCAGGAACAGCAGGAGTTCGAGGAGGAAGTCAGGCAGGAACGATAGGGGAGGAGGAATCAGAGCTTCAGGACCAGGAATAGGAGTATTGAATGAGAGGAAGGCATTGTGGAGATGCAGTGGGAAGTAGGGTCCACTTTCCTTGCACATGCAATAGCGAAGATGCGTCGAAATGGCACCCAGCGGAGATCGCACGCCAGACTAACCCAGCGACTTAGACGAGCCATATGCATCATGGATTCATTGAGGAGCACATTTTGCTCCAGACACAGGGTTGAATTACGGCGTTCTACATACGGTGGCAGGGAGGTCTTGTCTATGAGGGCGCATCCGATGGCAGCCAGGATTGTTTGCACCCCACCGCCAGTGATCCCTGCAGTGCATGCGGGTTGTTGTCAGTCCAGAGCCATGGGTAACCGACATCCCTTCTCTCCGTAGTCCTCGTGCCGTGCACACGTTGGTTTGGGCAATAGTGTTTGCGTTGCTCTGCGCGTCTGGCTTCAAGGCTCTCGCATCATGCTGCTCATTCGCACGAGCATTCGCGTCAACACCACTCGTATTGATTGCAGCGTCAGCGTTGACGCAAAGTTGCAGCACTCGGTGCCAGCATGGTGGCGTTTGGACATCCGTACGCGTGCTCGTCGTTTGGCGGGAATCTGCCAGCCCCTGTTGCATCGTCTTTGCCTTCTGCTTGCATGCCCGCGTGCATGAGGAAGTGGGTGCCGGCAGCCTTCCCCCGTCTGTCGTGTGAAGCTCGTTCGGGGAAGAGGCAGCGGCTTGGCAGACTGAGTGCATCACGCAACAGAGAGCGCTCCCACCCAGACACTTTTTTTGATCCGCGGGTCGAGAGCGAGCCTCTTCCGGTCGAAGCTAAGCGGGCCGCGCACAGCTTTAATAAACAGAGGAAGGACAACAGAAGGAGGGGCCTCACGTCAAGGCCCAAGAGAGGGCAAATCCCCAGGATGCTCCCACCCAGACACGACAGGACCAGTGAAGAGATGACAACACACGAGCAGACACGCCAAGGCACCCTCCAGTTCGGCCCTATCCGGCCCCACGTCGCCGGCAAAAGGGGGCCCGAGAGGTCAACGTCTTCCAACAGCCATGGGAGATTCAACAAGTTGTGTTTTGTTGCCTTCTCGCCCCCGAAGGGCTGGAGGCCTCAAGATAGCCGCAAGGGGGTCCCAAGAGAGCCCCAGGACGAGCCCAGGATGGGCCCGAGCGGGCTACAGAGGTTTCCAAGAAGGTTCAAGGAGCCCCAAGAGGGCCGCCAGAATGCTCAATTCAAGGCCGTCGGAACTTCGAAAAAGCCAGCAGTGCCCAGCGTCCTGGGGGCCAAAACGGTCCCACGAAGCACCAGGAGGCCACACGAGTCTTCCAAGGGGCCTTCCAGCCCAATGGGGCCCCAAAGAGGTCCTCCAGCGGGTCCCAGACGCTCGCAGAGGTCCCGAAGAGGAACCCACGAGAGGCCCGAGATGGCTTTCAGGGATCCTCGAGGCGCTCCGCAGCGGACCCCCCCCTCACAAGCATGTGTTCGTTGACGACTAGAGCATAATCCTCCTGGTGATGTTGACTTTGACTGTCGCTGCCGTGCTGCGAATGGCGAGCTTCTTGGTATCAGCACAGCTTTCACAAAAACAGTGGCGGCCTCGCGGTCCCAGCCGTGCTGACCCCTACGAGAGCGACCTCGCCATCCGACAGCGTCGGCAACAAATCGACGCAGCATCGCCTTTCGACACTCCAAGCCGAAGAATGACCTCATCCGAAAGGGTCCAGAGAGGCTTGGGAGCATCCCCCAGGAGCCCCCTCGGGGTGATGCGCCGGGCGAGTGGGGCAGACTTCCGCCGTGGTGTGGTGTGGCGGGTGGGAAGCCTCTGCCTGAAGAGTTGGCATCGCTCGGACGTGTGCATTTTTCCTTCGGCGAGGACCATCGAGGAGCATCCTTGATCATTCGGCGAAAAAGCCACGCACGAAACCGAAAAAAACACAGGGCATGGACGTCCGAGCGATGGTCAGGAAGAGGAGCAAGGGGGTTTGGAAGCCCCAACTCGCTAAACCACCTGCGCCCAGAGGGCTGGTGGGATTGGCATGCGCGATGCGGGCACGGCGCGCACTCGCCGACGTTCCGGGTGCATGGCCCCCTGCTGTTGGTGGCGGTAGTGATAGGGTGTTAAGTAGTTGTCGGGCGGGGCAAGGACGAGAATGCATCCGTTCCAGAGCGTGCTGGAACGCTCTCAGAGCGTTCTGGAGCACTCCGAGAAGGCCGCGGCGCCCGAGACATCCTCCAGAACGGCCGGATCTCAGAGGTTCTCGATGTATCCTTACCCGATGTTGTCCTTGTCTTGGTTTCGTCTTATATGCGCGTTGCCGCCGGCCTGTCCCGCCAGCGTGCCTCGGGGGGAGACCGAGGGAGCTGCGGGGCGTGTCGGGCGCCACCGCACGGCCTCCTCCAGCGGGCTTCGGGCGGACTCTCCGGTCAAGGGGGGAAAAACCACCCAGACCCGACAGTTGGCGTTTACTAACAGCCCTGGGCGTGTACTAAACAGCCCTGCCCTGCTTGATTGCTTCTCTGGGCGCTTTTACTTGACGACTTCGCGTGTCGGGGTGGTTATTATGGGGGTGGATTTTTTGACCCCTATCTGGGGCGCCTGGGGCCGTGTCGGTCGGGTTGGTGAGCCTCTGGGCGTCGGAGCTGGCGCAGCCTCTGCGGCCAAAGGGCACTGGGAAGACAATCGTGCTTCCACGTGCTGGGCCCTCCAGGGGGCTCACGAGTGCGCGTGAGCCGTTGGGCGCTCCACTGCATGCGCAAGGCACGGCAGGGGATCAGTGTGACGGGCGGCGGTGGCACCGCAAGCTTCCAGTGGTCTTCGTAGTGTTCGGAAGCGGTTCGTCATGGAGCGGCAGTTTGATGGGCACCGTGTTCGTCTGAGCTATGTCGTCGGTGTTGCGGCTCGCTCCCAGCCAAAGCCTCGCTCGCCGACGTTATCACCCCCTGCGGTCGCTTTCTCTGCTTTGCCCACCTCCTACAGCCTACAGTAGGCACATCAAATGAGAGACTGGCTTGCCCATGGTTGTCCCCGCGATCATCCTTCTATCTCCCAACGGGCCCGCAAAGCCCTGGGGCACCTTTTGTCCAAGCTCAGTCAGCGTCGACAAAGGGTGTGCCCTCCTACACGTATTGCAGCAAGATTTCATAATATGGGGAACGAAAAACTACATAAACATAAAAACTCGGAGGTCCGCGCGGATTTCTCGGATCGGCGCTGGATTTCTTTTTTTGGGGGCGCGCACAGCGCGCCAGTGGCGGCGCCGGAGGCGCCGCCAGGGGGGTCCACCGCGGCTCCGAGAAATCCGCGCGTTTGCGTCAGTCTTCGTTCCCTCTTGGCATCGCTCGGACGTGTGCATTTTTCCTTCGGCGAGGGCCATCGAGGAGCCTCCTTGATCGTTTGGCGAAAAAACTACGCACGGAACCGAAAAAAAACACAGGGCATGGATGTCCGAGCGATGGCCAGCCCTTGTATCTCGTGTGCTCACCGTGCCTGGCCAGAGCAGACGGTCGGGGGTGGACAAAACCCCCAACAGTGACACGTCGATTAGCGAATTGCCCGTTTTCGGTTCTCGAGAGGGCGCCGTGGCCGTTATTTTCCAGGCTCGCGCCCGCCAGGTTTGGGCCTCAGGTCGTTTTCACTAAACCACGCTTTACTAAAGGGGGATCTGTCCATCCCCGATTGTATCTTGTGTGCTCACCGTGCCTGGCCAGAGCAGACGGGCACGCGAGCTCATCGCGCCCGCATGCGGCAGGCGCCTGCGCTGCTCCCTCGTGGCGCTCGCGGCGTCGTGCCTGTGCATGCTGCTCGGGCAGAGGCCGGCAGCCCGACGACCACGGCGGCGTCGGCAGCGGAGGATGTGCGGCGCAATGGCGTGTGCTGCAGCTTCGGGGGACCTCTATCAGGAGGGGAAAAAACACCAACACAAGTAATCGTCGATCCCAGGAAAATATGGAAAAATATGGGAAGTGGGGGGGGAGACAAAAACCCAGAAAACATGGGAACATATGGGGAATCTTTTTAGTTGTATATTTATTTGTGTGTTTGTCGGCTTTTCTGACGTCCGAGGCGTGGTCGGCGCGCATTCGGCGGGGATTCAACGTGGATTCGACGCGGATTCGGCGTGGACTCGCCGCGAATTTTACGAGTTCGACATGAATTCGACGCGGGGTCGACGCGGATATTGGGCTGGGACAGACGAGGTCCCCCGAGGATGAATCACGAAGTAGCATCCGCATGTTTGATCAGATCTTATGTCACGCGCATCCGCCCCGATTCTTGCGCTCAGGATGTTTCACGATCGCCCCATTGCGTGCATCATTGATTCGCGCACAGTTGACTACGGCCCACATGGGCGCAGTCACGGGGCGTGGTGGTGATGGTGGTGAACGGTGGCACGAACGTCAATGTGTGTCACATAGTTGCAAGACTGGTGGACGACCATGCACGGCCACAGCTAAAAACCATCATAATTGAATTTGAATTCCAGTCTGCCTTGCCATGGGGCTATACGCTTCAGACGTCTAAGACGGGCCTGTTCTCTGTTAGCACGGATGCGTGCGTGCCCTCTGCTCTTTTGTATCGGCGGCTCGCCCAAGGGGGGAAGTGAAAAGTGGCGGACCTTCGTAGAAGTTTCCGAACTCTGAAGTCGGGCATGCCATTCTAGGATGAATATTGGAAGGTATTCGAAAAAACGTAAGTGGCGATGTTTGATGCCATGTTCAAAATACTCAATACATAGTCTGGACATGGTTCTCTGGATATTGGTTAGAAGAACGTACGATGCACGTGTTTTTTGGTTTTGGGAAGAAAACATGTTACGCCGCGTAGCGCCCCCATTATTTGTTTCGCCGCACTTGGCGGCGGCAGCGCGTGCTATCGCGGTTTAGCAGAAGCGTGCGTATATGGCGATGTGGTTTGTACAACGTGCAAAATGAGGGTCGGCCGCGCGCTACAATCGTGGACTGGATGGCGCGGCGCTGCGATTAGATTCGCGCGCAGCGTGAGCAATTAGACGAGTACCCTCTGGGCAGAGGACAGTGGCCCTGCAGATTCGGGTCCGTGTTTTTTCCATCCCGTCACGCGTGTCCACAAAAACCGACCAATCAGTTTTTCTTGCGCATCCTCCCCACCCTACTCCCTTTCAATAAGATTGGCGTGCGTAGACTGGCGCTTCCCACGTTCGGCCACTGGTTCTCTTTCGGCAATCACACGGGGTATATTGCGCGAGGGACGACCCGGACCGGACAATGCATGACCCCTTCGATGCCATCATGATCGAGTGGGTACGAGTGGAGTCGGAGCTGAGATGGAGTACGGTTGGAGTGGGTTGGAGGTTGTTCGTGAGTCAGGTTGATTGCAACTGGGCGCAGGGGAAGGTCAGAGCCGGTTCCGAACAGGGCAATTGGAGTCGGCGTACAGGTGTCATATAGACAATCGCCAGTTTTTTATAAAAAAACAGAAGAGGAGGGATGCGTGTGCCGTTGTAGCGGAGTAGAGTAGATAAGGGTTCACCTAGGCGCACGACGGGGCAAAGTGCGGCCAGGGCTACACGCGCACGTTGCATATAAATTCACATGCGGAAAAACTGGACGAAGGACCCAACCTTGAGCAGTCGTGGATACCGCGTTCTGGGCCCATCGTTCGACGGGCCTCCCTACGGGGCCGCGAACCGCGCGACGGGCCGATCGGGCATTGGTTCATCGACCAAGTTCACCCCGTCAAGCCAGAGAACATCATCGTCGATGAGACGCCCGAAACCGCCGCCGTCAGATTGGTCGACTTCGACCTCGCCATCGCCATCGAGGAGGAGAGCAAGACGCGCCATAGCCCCTGCGGCACTGCGCCTTCTGCCGCCCCGGAGGCGTTGCCGGGCGCCCCCCCTGCGACCCCTTCCCGGCGGATATGAGGAGCTCGGGCCCGGCGCTCGCGAAGGCGTCCTGCGGGGCGCGCGCGGCGGAGGTCGCGATCGAGGGCACGGGGCGGGAGTTGCGGCTGGAGGGCGAGGACGCATTGTTCGCCGAGAGCATCCGGACCTCCTCCCGGATGCCCGCCGCGGTCGCCGACCTGCTGGAGGAGCGCTGCCGCCCAGAGCGTCGCTCGCTGTTGCCCCTTTGCAGCGCGATGCTTACCGGGGTGGCTGCGGTCGGCCTTGCTCGGAGGACGGAGGCCGACGACGTCTGCTCCGTGGTGGAGCAGGGCTTCGCGCCTGCGCGGCCCGTCGCGCCCGCTGGGCCGCGGGCGCCCAGCGGCCGGCGGCGTCGCGCCCCATTGCGAGGAGTCTCGCAGGGCGCCGTTGCAGCAGGCGGCACGCAGCGAGGTCCACGCCGCCGCGCCGCGGAAGCAGCATGGCGCACGGTGAGGTCCGCGGGCCGCCCGCACGAGGCGGTGGGCGACCGTCAGCACCGCCTCAGTGCACCAGCCGGAAGCGGTTCGCTTTTCTGACACCCATCGTATATTATCAAGCGTTGGCTGCGCGGCTCCTCCGCCACGGCCTACCTGATTATATTCCTGCTAATCCTCCTGCTGTGTTTTTGTTAAAGGTATCGTCGTCGACCAGTCATTTGTGCTTGAACCCTTGACTTGGCGCGTCAACGGTTTCGTTCACTGTGCCATACTGCACGTCGTGGCGCCGATCTGTCAGAAACCTCCACGAAGCCGAAACACTTTGTAGCCCTGCCACGGTTCTGCGTTGACAAGGCTGGCGCAGGGCCGGGCAGTCATTTTGTCAGTAAACGGATTCAGTTGTTCGCGGCCTTCTTCTTGATTTGCAGCTTGGATGTCGTTCCTCGAGCAGCGCTTGCAGTGGAGCGTTCCTTCGTTTGTCATGTAATGATGGTACGGTCCAGATGAAGGCGTTAGGCGGTAGCCGTCGTGGGTCGAGCCACTGTTCGGGGTCCACGCCCACGCGTCACTGTGATCGGCGTAGAGCTGTCGGCTTGCTCAATTCTACCTCCATACCGAACTGATCATCCTCTTCCATTTTCTTCTCCGCGTCGCCTCTCGATCTGTACATCGCGCGTCGCTGCCTTGTGCGGTTTTTCTGATCCGCGGGAAGCGATATATTGGTGTCAATGAGAGCGCAACAAGGAGGTTGGGAATATGGTGGCCCAGACGGTACGGACTTTGGGCACTTTTTCTTGTTGTTGGTTTCGCCATGTTGTAACACGCGATGCCTACTTTAAATCTTCCTTATTGCGTACCTTCTGCGCTTGTATCAGCCATCCTGATCAGGGATGTCAAGTAGTGGCGAAGCGTCCTAGCTCGCTTTCAGCCTACAAAACAATGTTATTACAACCTTTTTGTGGTCTGCGCGAAACGTTTGTAAAACATTTCTGGTTAAAACTGTACTGTTTCAACACGTCGGGCTTCTGTTCTAAGAACGTTGTTTCTGTTTTCAGAACATTTTGTGGTTCTACGAACATTGCGTGGTAGGCCATACGGCAGAGGGAAACAATTAGTGAACACCCCCCCTGCCCCCCAAACTCAAGGTTGGCACGCGCGGGGGAGACTGCGGTCGAGGTGCAACTCATCAGACCCACCGCCAACTCTTTGAACACTGGGGGGAGG